>JAUBOD010001123.1:886142-920201 GCA_032353885.1 Nothura maculosa | reverse complement strand
GTTTCCTCTTCTTAGATGATGTGCAGATGCGATACTTTCCTTGCAACCTCACTTCTGTTGCTGAACTAAAGCTGGGATTCTTTGTTGGCATGGAAATCTGAGCCCTCTTTTCAGTCTTTCGTTGTTGCAACTTTAAAGCATTTCTGTCTTTGAAACTATTTGTCAAGTTAACTTATTTTCTCCTTAGAAAAGTAAATAATGAAAATCTAATCCTGCTGTTGCTCACATTTTGTTAAAATCAGAATGTCTCAGTCCACTGTTTTCACTTAGTAGCAATGTGTTGCACATATGTAAGGCATCCAGAAGCTTTTCTAATACATGTGGAAAAATTTCTTTCAGGAGATTACTAATTATTAAAATAATACCTCAATCAATAGGAACTACTAAGAAACGATTGAGAGAGTGCAATATGCTATATTTTACCAATCTGCAGTAAGTCCTTGATATGCTTCAGCAGAGGGAAACGATAGCAGAAAATGCACATCTGGGCCCGTCCCATCCCTCTGCTGCTCTCGCCCTAAGCAAGTTAGAAATATTTATCGTGGAAGTATTTAATATGTTTGCAAGATGCTTTTTGTGTTTTCTTGGAGATTTCTAATATTGGTTTTGCTTAACTTGGTCTCTTGAAGCAGGGCTGCAAATATGATAATGTTGTGTAAAGTTTAATTGAAGCCCGTATTCCTAGGACATACACAGAAGTACCGAAAATACATGCTCAGAACTGAACTTCTAAAAAGACTTGGCTCTGCTAAGTCGCAGTCGGGCTGCTTCTGAAACCTGTAAAATGCACATTTAATCATGAAAGCCCTCCTGAGCAAGTCTAACAACCAAAGGTTTTGCAAATTTTGCCGTACTTCCATTTGCTTTGCTGCCATTTGCAGTTCTTAATTATGCTTTTTTTTAGCATCCAAGTTTATATTCGGTTTATGACTTATGCTGAGACAAGTTTTCCTCTCAGATACAACTGGAAATTGTGGTTCTAGTGGAAGCCTTTTGAGGCCGTTGGCAAGAAGCACCGTAGCAATGACTGTAGTTGCTTCTCAGCAGGAGCTGAGAATTCCTCTGGAAATTACTCTGGCAAACTCATATTTTACAGCAGTGATCTTTGATAACAAGGGTTTTTTTGGCTTATGAGCTCATTAAGTTTAGGGTTAGCAGAGCTTATCTGTAAGGCTGATGGCGACGAGAGCATTCAATGAACGACTGCTGGGTGCAATTTGACTGCACTAGTCAAACAGCAAAAAAATTTAATCCAAAAAGGCGGCACATGCTTAAGGTCTGGAATTTCCTCCTCTTTGCTACTAAGTAGCTTCAAGGCATGCTACAAAGGCCATCTATCTGATTGGGCTTCTGGGCAGGGAAGAGAATGTCACCCTGAAGGAGAAGGAATACGATTTGCTCTTTTATCTGTCAGATGTTGTGTGCATTTTTCTACTGTGTCAGGCTGCTGGTACACATTATAGTTGTCTGTAAACATAAAAGCATTATGGATATAGAGCTACAGAAATTAAAAAGAAAAAGAGGGCCAAAATGCAGATTTTCATGAAATAAAAAAATATATATATTGTTCAGGTCTGTGGCAGTTTCACTGTACAGATTGTGGTATGTATCACAGAGAAGGTCTCGGATCAGATCAGGCATGAATTTAAATGTACTATTTTTAAAAGTAGGATCCAGACTGAAGTCTGAACTTGTCTCCCTGTATGTCAATATGTCTCCTTTTGAAAGAACTAGTTTCAGGCCTAGTTTCTGCCTTCAGTATCTATGAAAGAGAAAGGAATAATATTAGTGATTGTTCCTAGGAACTTCAGGATTCTTAATTAATAAATTTGTGGCAGGATGAGTGAGGGAAACCACTTCTTGTGCTTTGTGAAGCTTAAAGGAACAGCTCTTTCCCCCTTAATGACTGCTGTAAACTGTGACAGCACTTGAGATTTCTATCAATGATCTAAGGAGTTTGACTGCCACCTATTCCTGGTGAATTAATATAAATCTTGAAAGTTAATCAGAGGAACTGCATGTGAGGAAACTGTCTGAAGACGAGATGAGTGCCCTGAAGGGGCTTGTTCTAGTGAAGTGAGTGATGAACACTGAGATTCCTGAAACATTGCTAAAATACAGGTAAAAAAAAAAGGAATCAATAAATATTTCAGTGAAATAAGAAAAAGAAAATGATTTACAGTTACTTCAAATTCATGTAAGATTTTAATATATAGCTGCTTCTGTGTTTTTTAACTGGAGTTTTAATTTTTTATGTAGCGTCTCATGACAATGACAGCAATTGCTTACAGGGAAATATAGCTTAAAAAGTTTGGAAATCCCTTACTGCACTTTAGCAATTTGAAACAAGGAGGTGAGACAGATGTTTCTCAGTAAGCAGAACAGGAAAAGTCCAAGTAATCTGGAGAAATAATGCTATCAAAATATGTTGATGCCAGAGGCTTTTTGCAGCTGAAAAGTTTTTATTTGCTGTAAAATTCCTAAAAATGATACCTTTTAATCACTCACTGCAGAGAATTTAAGAAAACTCATTTTATAAAATTTCTTCAGCTCTCAATTAAAATACAGCAAAGAAAATTTGAAGTCTCTTTTCTAGTGCCTGCAATTTCCTAAACGTTGTGGCCAGGGAAAAATCAATTACTTTCTGTAGCAGGCATCCCTATTGCAGACTGTATATTGTGGCTGTTATTCTGAAGATAACATTTCAATAATTTTGCCATTGGGTTAGACAGAGCAGAATTTAATTGTGAGTTGTTGCATGGGGAATTTTGTTTTTATGTATAAAATTAAACAGAGTACAAGGAATAATAACTTTCATTGGTTGGTTAATTCATGAAAATAGCACTTGTGCACTGTGTTTGTTTTGAAATGATCTCTGGCTATATTAAATATTCTAAATGTCCTTGAAATGGCAATCCAAGGTTTTTTGGAGGAGGAGGAGGCATGCCTTATTTCTAGCCTATAGTTAATTTTCCTATAAACTATGTGGTGGATATCATTAAAAAGACAGATACCCTGAAGCTTATCTATTTATTTGGTTTGATACGATAATTAGAAGTGTCCTCATGCAGTGTTGTTAATGTTCCTTTTGAAGTATAAAAAGGAGGTTAATACCCTTTGCTCTCAAACCTAAAAAGTATAAACTTGCCTTAATCTAAAGAAAATACACTCCCTTATTTTAGGTTACATGCAACATTAAAATCAGTCATCTCTGTGAATTAAGTGTTGACAAAAAAGGTTGACTTCTAATAACAGACAGTGCATTCAGACATTATTTTGATAAGCTGTTTTGGGTACAGCTTGTGACCATGAATTATGTTTTGTTTGAACATTAAAATGTTTTATTGTTAGGTGCTGAGTAACACTTAAGAACAAATGCTGGTAATAAAGTACCTTGCAGCCTGCACATGCAGCCTGTGGAAGGCTCATTGGCAGTATCTCCCAGGGCAAGACAAGACTTGCTCCTTCAGGTTCCAGTGCCAGATAACATGTCCACATTAGCTCCTGCAGTCGATATCTGCCTGCTGCGCTTACCCTTATGACCACACATGAAATCTCAAAGTTTGACATCCGATTTCTTTTTGGATTGCATCTGATTTTCTTTTCGGAATCCATCCGATTTTCTTTTCTTTGATGACAGAAAAGGATGAGAGGGTTAAATAAGGAAGCCGTTCCAGTAGCCGCTGTCCCTTGCGATGCAGTTGTTACGGGAGCGCCAGTCTCTCTGCGCAGGGCGAGACGGCACCTCAGAGCCTCGTGGTGGTCGGTTCTGTACCAACAGGGCCTGCTGGTCCTTCCTCTGCCTCTTCTCTCAGAGTTACTGAGTGCTTGCCTCTTGGCAGATTCTCCTTCCCAAAAAATATAATTAACCTAATTAAAAGTATTAACTTTTTTTTTTTTTTGCTAATATCAATAGACTATCATACCTACCTGCAGCAAGTCTACCAACGATTTTTGTGGTATTACAGCCTTTTGGCCAAAATGAATGCCTGTCTGATAGAGCCAAATGTGTGAAAGAAGGCTATGTCCTTTTTTTTCTTTTTCCTTTTCTTTTTTTTTTTTCCAAAATAAGTTCATTTCCCTATGCAGCTCATTCCCTTTTCTACCTGCCTCACTGTAAACATTCCCAGCCCTGATGGCTAATTCCATCTTAGATGGAATTCCTAGATGTTTGTGATTTTTTGCTATCTATAATTAAAAGTTGTTAAAATGTCATGGTTACCTTGTAGATAACACTGTCAACAAAAGTAAATTCAAGTATTACTGTGCCATGTGGAGCCTTGAGTTGTGTGTCTGTGTGTGCGTTTTGGGGATATAACTTAACTATCAAAGAAAAGTACTGATTGCTTTTGCAATAGTATCTGTTTCACTCAACAGTATTCCTTACTGAGGATTTCATGTCACAAATAACATTTTATAATGATCAAAAGTTACTTCATTGTAGAGATTTATGATCCTTCCATTTTTCATGTATGTTTGGAATTCATTTATCTTTGGGCTCTGGCTGCTTTTCCCAAATATCTTTAACTTATTGAAAAAAAGGTTGCTATGTATTTTAATACTTTTTTCCAAATATAAAACCATACTATCATAAACAGATGAGAAAAAAATCAAATTCCATTGCACTTTCAGCTCCACAGTCTTCTAAGTCAAAAATGCTATAGGAGGCTCCTGATAATTGTTCTAATACTTCATCTATCATAATCTTCTTGTACTATTGCTCAGCAATAGTTTGTCTCTTTTTCACTCTTTTAAAGTTTTTCATTCTTTAAAGTTTAAAATCTTAAAGTTTTTAAAGTTTTTCACTCTTTTAAAGGACTTCAGTATAAGCATTTTTGTTCACAATTACTTAGATTGCAGTAGCATCCCAAAATACCTCATAACCTCCAAATTCTAAAGTTTACTGCATTTAAATAGATAGTTAACCTGGGTCCAAGTCAGTCCAGTAAATTGCTTTTAACTTACGATGTGGTTTAGGAGGACCAACTCTTGTGATGAAGGAGGAGGGCAGACCAGAAGATGGACCTCTAGAAGAATTTAAATCCTTCACTTCCTCTCAGTCCTCCATTTCAGCTTTCTCCCTGTTACCACAAGACAATGGCTCAAGGATTTATAAACATTTTAAACTGAGTACTACATGTAATGACCTGAGAAATGTCACCATTTAAAATCACATTGCAAAGTCGATTTCCACATTTTACTGTAAAAATCTTCCTAATTTACTTCTGCAAAAGGGGAGATTACAGACTTTACTATTTTGTATTTAGGATCAGCCACAATAGAAACTCAAGTGAGTGCATTTTTCACATTGTTCTCCAATACTTTTTTGCAATGGGTTCTCTCCAGTGCCACTCCACACAAGCTCACTTGTGTATCTTAAGTATTGATATGTTTAAAAGCCAAATTCATTGCTCTGCTCTTAAATAGGCCCTAATGTAATATACCTACAAAACTGAAATACACTGGAGATATAGTCAGATTTTACTATCTAGTCCCATCAACTATCCCATCACAAATGTAAAAGGGAAAAAAAATACTTTTGGTCCCAATGAAATGTCAAAATGACCAGAAATTCATCTGGAATTAAAATACCATTTGATAGCTCCTGAAAACCAAATAGCACATGGGGTTTGGTTACTGCCTACATATCCTGCTGCTTATCAGCAGAGGATGAAGTTTAAGCCCCTGAAGAGAGTTAAGCAGCTTAGTGACATTTTGACACTGATAATAGAAATGACATACCCATCGGTGCACCCACTGCACAGCTGAGGGAAGATGCATTTCTGCTTGGTGCAATAGAGAAAATAGTTGACTTTGAACTTTTGGCAGTTTAACTTGATCTCTAAAATTGGTTCTGGAATTGATGCTCTTCAACCGTCATGCTGTATACGTTACATATATTTTTTGGTGTGTGTGGTAATGACATATCCTCCCATGTGTGCCTCTCCCCTGATGTTTGTACCCACTCTAGGTATGATTGCATTTTCAGGGCTTTATTTGCACTGTCAGCATAAAGGAGCAGCGTGTGCCTTTTCGCTCCTTAAAATGCTCTCTTTTAGCTCACATTAGCCCTCCAGAGTACTTATGGTCATCCACCCTTTCTCTTGTGGGTATCAGCTTGAGCCGTGGGCTGACTGAGTTATGGAAGAGTAAATGTGGTCAAGTATGGATACAAGAAAAAAGAAAATAGAACTAAGCTTGGCCTGAAGTATGTCAAAGAACCTAGCAGCTAACTAAAGCTGTGATTGTCTGTTACTGGCTTTTCTGTGCGTGAATCTGCAGCTTTGTATCAGTTTCTTCCTGTCAGAACTCTTTTCCATGATATTTAGCCCACTGTTGGCTTTCTGAATTTCATTTTCTTGCTTCAATATTAATACAGAAAATAATTCATCTATTTCTCTTCTTCAATTGTTTTATATTTCTATCTTCTTTTCATCAGCTGCATTTTGAAATTAGCATGGTTGCTTATTTTCTGATAAAGGTAAAATGGATTATCTAATATCTCGGCAACAGCCTGAAACAGAGTGTTGCCAGTTGTCATAAATAAAGTTAATCATAGTCATGCCCTTTCTGGAACTTGGATTTAAAAGTCTTCACTTTTGATTTGAAATATTAAAAACCGTGTATAAACATTTTGGCTGAACTGTACTTTTGTGGCATGCTTGGGGAGAGACTATTACACCTTTCCTCAAAAGTTTATACTGCAGAAAAAAAACATACCTAAAGCTCCAGGGTGCTAGGAACTCTATGTGCACTCATGGTGAGTAAGGGTTTTTTAGTTTGGTGTTCTGTAAATGTAAATTTTAGCAGAAAATCTGGGAAAATATAAATTATTTATATGTGTCCAGATTGCAAGAAATGACAGCTGAGAATATATGGAGACCAAGAATGAGGGTCAGAAGGGATACTGTAATTCTTCTATAATGTACCTGGTGTTACTTTCCCATAATTTTCCCAGGCTGTCGCCTGCAGACAGATGAATGGCAGGATTTATATTTTCTCAGAAGTAGACATTTTGGCCTTTGTTTATTTCTCTGTAGAAAGTGATACTTTCTACAAATGACTGCGAAGAAATGTGCATCTCAAGGATATTGTAGGTTTCAGATTGCTTCGATAAGAACTAAATTGCCTACAAATCTTAGGAAGGGAAATGAAAGACGGTGCATTGCCTTAAACTGTTCGCAGAACAGCAAGAAAAAGTCTTTAGTTTTGCAGAAAGGCCTCCAGGCCTTTTTCAGACACTAATGCCTGCAGGATTTAAGATATGGTTTTAGCAGTAAAAAGTAGTTAATCAGATTTTGAAATCTAGCAGGTTCATCAGTGAGAGCAATTTTTTTTTTTGTAACCAGAACAGAAGAGGCTGGCAGCTTTTTAGCCAAGTCTTTTTTTTCTTTTCTTTTTTTTTTTAAGAAAAGCCTCCAAAGTAAATAAACATCCTCAGAATGTCTTGGGCTTTTGTTTTGTTTTGTTTTGTTTTTTTGTTTTTTAAGAACAAACAATCAGAATTTGAGCAGATCGCTAAGCATATGCAAACTCTTAACATTTCCTCTGCATGTAATTCCAATATCCAAATTTTCTGTGCTTTGTTCAATCACTCATTCAAAAATTTTCAGCCATACTGGAAAACTGCAGTATTTCCTTCCAAACAGCATAGCTATCTCTGTGCTATTTCCATTGCTAGCTCTAGAGTTTTTTCTTTGGCCAGGTATATCTAAAAGGCCCAGAGCTCTGTTATACATACGAGCACATAGCCTCAAACTCACATCCCATCTCCTCCCCGTTTATGTTTCTATAGCCACAGCTAATCTCTGATCAAGTTTCACTTGAACTAGGACTAATGTGACACAAAATAAGTGAAAGTAATATGAAATTTCCTAGGTTTGTCATAAGCCTGAGAATTTGTATGAAAACTGAGATGTTTTATAGAAATATTGGCCTGAAGCTTGCCAGAGTTTGATTTCTGTAGTGTGGTATTATACTGTCTTCATTCCTGTATATCAGCCTGCTCTAGGGGTGTGAAATCATCCTTGAAGACATAAAGCTTTTTGTTCTAAGTAAACGAAAATAAAAAACACAGAGCTTAAATATATTCCATTTGTGTCATCTGAATAAAACCATACATGTTGAGAGTCTGAAAGATGCTAATAAATAGGAGTAGTAATAATAGTGGTAATAATAATTAATGACTATTTAATAAACAGAATAAAATATGTTTAGTAATTAAATACTGCCTTGAATCTCTGGGTCACAAAAGCATTTTATTATTACCAGCAAATGAAAATACCTGTCATTTTACTGTTTCCTTTTGAGGTATATAATTACTACCACTACTTTCAAGAATGAGGTATTTGAATACTGTAGCTGCCAGTATCAGGGTAAGAAATAGGCCCAAGCCTTTAATATAGACATTAGCCAACAGATCAAATGCAAACAGTAGATCTATGTTTGCATTTGGATTTGTGGGAAGAATTGTGTGGCAATTATGGTGAGGTCTCAGATGTGCATGTCCTGTGAAGAGAGGCTGAGGGAATGGCGTATTCAGCTTGGAGGAGAGATGGCTTTGGTTGACCTAACAGCTGCCCACGGTGTTTAAGCCAGAGCCAGGCTCTTCACAGCAGAGCATGCACAGGACATGACAGGTGTAAGTTGAAAGGAAATAGGTTGAGACTGGATGTAAGGAGAAATTTCTTCCCGGGGTAGGCATCCTGGCAGTGGAGCAGGTGGCCCAGAGTGTTTGGAAAGTCTCCTTCCTTGGAGGTTTTCAAGACCTGAGTGGATAAAGCCCTGAGCAACCTGGTCTCACCTCACACCTGACCCTGCTTGAACAGGATGCTGGACTAGACACCTCCTGAGCTCCCTTCCGACCTCAGCTGTCCTGTGAGCCTGTGATCCTGCAACTCTCAAGTACAGTAGTTGCTCCCCTAACATCTGGCAACTATATGGGTCTGTAGTTTGGTCCTGAAATCACAAATTGATGCTTCAGTTAGTAGATTTAATGAGACAAGTAGTCCCAGTGAGCTGGATAGGTTTTCTGTCAGGAATAAAGTTTTAGGAGATCATGTCGCTAATCTGGAAACCACTTTTTTTTTTTCTGTTCAGTAACTGGACATGTGTCTTCCTTGATAAATCTCTCACATAGAGGAAATTGCTTTAAAGGCAAAGATATTCTTTTCTAATTTGTGGTTTCACATACTACTTTCCTGTCTTTACAAACAGATTATTCTCTCTAATTGCCATATCAGAAAATGTAGTAAACACAAGGGAAATTAATGTACTTAATAGTTGTGAGCAAGATGCTGTCAAATAATATGCATAATAATGGAGGAAAAACTTCACTTCACAGTTTTGGTAACCTTAAGCATCAATAGCATATAAATCAAACCAAGCAAGTGGTCTGTCTTGGTTGTTGCTGTTCTTTTAAAACACACAATGCCCTTCTGGTAGACCTGTTTATAATTTTCTATAAAAGTTCACCCTTTGCCCTCACCACGAATGTGCCAAATGTGCAACCAATGCGATGCCCTGTTTCTATAGGGATTTATTTTCATGTATCAGTATCCCCTGTGTTTTTACAGGTGGGAGGGGAAAAAAAAAGCATTTACTTGACATGGTTATTTTTGACATACAATAACAAAACCGTTCAGTAAAAAAGAAAGGTGGATATTCAGCACTTCCAAGTTAATTCAATTTGTGGAAATGTAATTGAGCAACCAAGGCAGATTCCTGTCTGCTGGAAATTTCGAATGAACTTTCAGCAGAGACGTTGCAGGCAGATTTGCATAGCTATGAAGAGGTTGAACCTTTCTCCTTTAGGCACTGTTTAAGTAATGGAAAAATCCTAATTTAGTGTTAATTCCACTGGGTAAGAATTTCAAATTATTATTTCTTTTATCAGACTATTTTGTCTAGAATGTGAGTTATTTTCATGGAAAAGCTTTTCAAACTTCAGGACAGGTCAGACTGTAATTGCAAGTACAAGACCCCAAATTCAGTAAGGAGCTTTGCAGATAAAAAGGAGAGCTTTTTGTGCAATATACTTCTGTATGACTAAGCAAGTAGTTAGGAGCTCAGTTGTGGATATGGGGAATATATTTCTCTCAGGAATTCTTGTGCATCACTTCTTGGCTGCTCCCTTATAAATCCTAGATTTGCCAGTATAATTTGAGCAGAATAATACATGCCAATGTGTGCTTTGAGAAACACTGTATCTAGCTCCTGCCATATATGATTCTGTATATTCCACATTTGTTCCTTAAAAGTACAAATCCAAACTTTGAAAAACTGATTTCACCTTCCTCTGTTTGGAATTGCTTCACTAACACCAAAAGTGAATTCTACATACGATCTGGATTGGGCATATCTGGTTGCAGCTTCTTGCTTTGAGCATGATCCAAATTCCAAAATTAGAGCTAATCCACTTTCTGCTTCATTTTCATGCCTGGAGTCTTCTGTGTATTTCATTTATTTGAGCAGTGAGTCAGTATTGCTCCTACCTAATGAGTTTTGGCAGACTGAGTGTTCTTAGTTTCCTCCAAGGGTTTTGCCCCAGAGTGGTGTATTGCAAGTGTTTATCAACATATTAGGAAAGAGTAGCCCTGCTGAAGAGTACTTATCTTGATTTCAGCTTAAAGGGACACAATCAAAGTTTGGAAGAGCTTGCTATGTGTATGATGCATTAAGAAAATTGTGTATTTCTGGCTCTTTAGTGTAATTGTTTTATACCAACTACTCTTTTTCTAATTGACTTTCATTGTCAGTCTCTGAGTACCCGTTTTAGAAACTTCTAATTTTTACCTTTTTATTTTAATCTATTCTTTAAATTACAGATGTGTTTTTAGAGTGCTTTTGAAAATAATTTTCCTTTGTAAGTGAAATTAGCCCGTCAGGATCTATGTATTTTTAGAGGTTATGAAAAATTTCAAATATGATTGAAGAATAATTTACTGTTGGAAGACTTCTGTTAAGAAATGCAATGTTTTGCAATAAATCTTCTTTTTTGAATAGTTTACTGACTCTGAGATTTTTGGGGAGAAGAAGGGTTAAAAATCTTTAAAAATTAATAGTAATTTAGTTTGCATTTGGAATTCAGTACTGAGTATTAAGACCATGATACAGCAGTCATTACACTGAAAAGATTGGTCTGTGGGCTACATACCTCAGCATATTTTTGCTTTTTGAACTAACAATATTTAATAGTTGTTAGCCTCAGAAAACTATATTTTCCATTTGCAGTTATTTGAATCCTTTATAAAGGGTGTAAATGTCACTGTTGCATTTCAATAATGATATAAGTTCACATTTACTGGAGATTTCAAGTGAATTTTATTATAGAAACCTCTTAACACACAGAAATTAATAGAAACAAATGATAATACTACTAAAAATATTTAATCCAAAGTTGCACAGCAGTTCACTGGAAAGCTTTGGAGTAGGATGTGTTTGGATGTGTTTTCTAAGGTCTTTACCAAGGGTCCTGTTGTTTTTTTATCATTTTGACTTTGATTTGCTTTGGTTTATTTCATGTCTGTTCAATTTTATTTATTCCATGTTTCTTTTTGTTTTGTTTTGTTTTTAGTTGTGTCTGGTAAGTTGAAATTTTATTGGCCATCTTCCAATCATCGTATCACTGTGGCGAGATCTTCTCCTCCCCTTCCCATCCATTCCCTTCCATGTCCTTCAACCCGTCAGCTCCCATCTTTTCCTTGTTATTGACAAGACACATCGCACAGAATAAATTCTGCATGAAGTATGGGTAACTTTATTGCAAAGAGCAAAGGTAATGGGTTGCTAACTTTCTCTGTGTTTTACAGTGATGTCATGAGTTGAATCCTGATATCTTCTCTCTTCAGTGACTGCCTGTAGTTGACCTAAAGTATTCTAGAAAAAAAAAAACATTTTTCTTTTAAAGACTTCGAGATAGCAGAGGTTATTTTTCTGTATTAGTATTCCAGCATCTTTTAATTTATATTTGGTACACACCATGCATGTATGTATGATCTGACCATATATTTGTAAAAGCAAACTGAAATCAAAAAAGAAAAAAAAAGGAAAAACGCTTCCAGTTCATTCAGTATTGAGCGGAAGTCAAAAGTGTAGTTTTATTTAAGCCTGTTCTAATTCTGGCAATAAAGTTAATAGGATTTTTATTTTTTACTGTAGTGGGAGTAGATTTAGAATGTTATACATGTGCATTAAGAATAATTGACATGCATAAGATGTTTAGCATGCTATACCTAAGAGTGTATATGTATTTACAGCTTGTAAATTCTATTGTAATTATCCAAGGGACTAAATTGCCACTCCTTTTTCCTGTTCCGTACTTCCTGAACTTCAGGTATTAGAATCACAAGGATTCAGCTATTTCTCTGGTGATCACAACTTTTATATTCTCTTGAGAAGCATATCCATTTTCAAGTGCAGAGAAATCTGAAACCATATAAATCATATGGACTAGCAGAGACTTTAGATACTCCAACTTTGCTTTTGTTTGATATTGTGTCAGTCTAGCACACAGCTAGCCAAGCCCTAGATGCACTAAATTTATTCTCACGATTAGAATTCCAACAGCATAATGAAGGTACTTCACCCTCATCTCCATTTTCCCAATCATACCATGCAACCCCGTGGCAAATCCTCAACATTTTCACTTTTCATCCTAAATTAAACATGCTATCATGTCAAAATCTTCCCATATCCTCTTCCGAGATCTTGATTGAATGTTTCAACATTAAATGTTTTGAAGTGTGGTAATTACTGTGGGTCAGCTTGACCTGAGCTTCATGTGTTATCTAAGGAAATTCTAAGGAATGGTAGCATTTGCATCTAAATGTAAATAAAGCCACATTGTGCTTTAAAAATTCTGCCTGAAGCAGAGAGTAATAAAAACAGTGTATTCTACTATGAGATCAACAGGAAATGGAGACCCAGACAAGTGAAATAGATAAGTAAAAATAATGACCCACATGACCAAGGAAATCAAATTGTCTAGAAAAGACTTTTTTTGAATTCATCCTAGTTAAATTCAAAATTACTTGGGTTTTGTAAACACATTGAGCTGTATCTTTAAGTGACATTATTTACACTCTTTTTAAAGCAAAGCTTGTAAATGCAGATTTTTAAACCCAGAAAAAAAAAAAACCAATAACTTAAAGTCTGATTCAAAATATTCTCTTTATTCTTCAACCCAGGCAAAAAGGAGAGAATAATTAGTTTTGGACAGACGATCAGAAAGGAAATGGAAATGCATAAACACTAAGTAAATGCACTTTCATTTAATGCACATCTTTCAAAGAGTGAGAGTGAAGAGCCTAAAACAAGCCAGATATTTTTTCTCCACTATCTCCATCAGCATATCTAATGCTGTCAACTATGTTGACTTTTTGTTTTTAATGTGACTGACATAATTTTTTGACACTCTATTTACTACTGTATAAAATGGTTGTTGAAATCTGTATAAATCAGAGAGTTTGGACAATGCTAGCAGTATTTATAATGTTAGGATGAGCAGATGTTTCAAATTTGCCTTCATTTGCATATATATTTTGTTTGAACATGCCCTTGCCTATGTAAATGAAGGAGACATTCAGCTCCACTGTTGCTCTAAATTCATTCCTTTTCAGTAATTGGATTGAAGATTTTAAATGTATATAATTTGTTCAATAGTATTTCTAGGGCTTTTGAGTTAAATTCAAAAATTTTGAGACCCTGACTGCATCAAAAGTCTCTTATAAAAGCAATTAAAGACTTTTCTTTTTCCCTCAGCGTTACTAAATCTGAGATACCAACTTCTATCCTTGTTAAGCCTGAATTCAGTTACACAACAGTGTTTAGTGTAGCCCTTGGTGAAGCGTGGTCTGAGAAGCAGTTGTCACTCAAAGATTTCTCCATTGTCACTTCTAGACATTCTCCTCTTTTAAAATCAAATTGCAACAAATTTGTTTGGATTGGTGAATTTTACTCTGGACTTTGACCCATTAAGTCCATGGGAGTTAACAGTCACTAATTAAAACAAGTGATGCCCAGTCAGGGTTTTAACAGGAAGGCCCAGCAACAGAGGAGCTGATATGAGTAAAAATGAAGCAGTGAATGTCAGACTGTCTGTTCTTTCTCTCCATACTAGAGAGGTTTCAAATAGGCAAACTTTGATCTTCTAACCATAGTGTGGTTTTTGTTCCCCTTTCAGAACCTCCACAGTTTGTTGTAAAGCCACGTGATCAGGTAGCTGCACTGGGAAGAACAGTGACTTTCCAGTGTGAAGCAACTGGAAACCCTCAGCCAGCCATCTTTTGGCGGAGAGAGGGAAGTCAGGTAAAACAGAGTTTCTGACCTTTATTTCTGTGAGTTTCTTGAGGGGATGATGTCACACAAGGGAAGAAAAATAAATATCACTTTTAAGATTTAGAAAACTGCTTTAGAGCTTGGAAGTACTAGACATTTCTTCTCAAATTCTAGGTCACGTGCATGCTAAGTGGGGTCAGCCTTACTGAAAAGGAAAGTTGTGTTTTACTCAATCTCCCATTTGACCAATGAATGTAAAGATAAATTTATCCCCCAACAGGGAACATATCGTGTTTCACTACTATGTTTGCTTTCTCACCTATCAGGGAGAAATGTTTAAGAGATGAAGACATGAATAATATTAAAGGAGGCTGAAGTGCTGTATCATAATATAAATTCCTAAATTTTTAGGAAGTTTTGCTCTGGCTTTATCATGAAGCTATTAGTTTGTCGTGTTTATGTGTCTCTAGTGAACAAAACTGTGCCATATTGATCTGCATCATTGCAAGGACAGCACGCTCATTTGGGACTAAGGAGATTTATTTTCCTATTCAGTCATTTGCCTGGCAGGTCACTTTTTCTCCCAGCTTCTGTCTTGGAATGGAAGAAAAAAAATCAACTTCTTTATGAACAATCTATAAAGATCGGGGATGAAAGACAATATAACAGAGCAAGAGAACCAGTTGTCTTTCAAGGGTTATCTTTTGAAAGAGTTATCTTATGCGAAGTATTCTTTCTTGAAGGAAAATAAGGAGTATTGCATTCTGTTTTTACTGTGATTCAAAGAATTAATAGTTGCAATAGTATAGGACAGTATTCTTTCCTTTATAAAATAATAGTCCAGGGAAACTGCGAACTTTTGGAGATTAACTCCTTTACTCCATTTTTAGTATTTTGTCTAAATATGTAATTAAATCTAGACTATTTAACAAATCCAGATAATAAACTTTAATATGTATATAAAATCATATATATGTCTATAAAATCATATATTTACATTTCTGTATGACCTATTTTTCTGCCAAGGTTTTTCTAGTACACACACACACACACACATATATATATATATATATTCATATAGGCACAATTTTGGCTACACTACATGTTGGCCATTTGTGAGGAATGAGGGACAGTCAGTGCCTAGCATTTGCCAAAATTGAACTAGAAGATTTTTTTGTCCTTTTCCTTTTGCCTTGGAATAATCTTCAGATTTGAATAGGATGCTTTTGGGAAATGCAATATTACTTAATGTGTAAATACATATTGTTTAATGTGAAAAGATAAACCCATTTAGTTATATTAAAGATAAGGATATTGATGTTTGAATTTATTGATGACTGAATTTAACCCATTTTTTCACCTTCTTTCCTCTACATCTTCTAGAATCTACTTTTCTCATACCAGCCCCCTCAGTCGTCCAGCCGCTTTTCAGTTTCCCAGACAGGGGACCTCACTATCACCAATGTCCAGAGATCTGATGTTGGGTACTATATCTGCCAAACTCTAAATGTTGCAGGAAGTATCATAACAAAAGCCTACTTGGAAGTTACCGATGGTAAAAAAATAACATCCTGAAGTTTTTATTCTTATGTAAATACTATGTTGATGTCTATTTTGTAGACTGAATGTATTACTTCAAATCCTTGAATTTAAAAATCCTGTTTGTATTATCTCTATCAGGGGATAAACCGTTTAGATATTGTGGAATGTGGTATTGCAACTAATCGTTTAATAAGTACACGGAAGACTTTGAATTTTTGTATGGACTGTTTGCTTATCTCACTTCTTTTTTTTGGTTTTCCCCATTAGATATTACTTTTTGATTGCTTGCTTCCTAATTTTTTATCCTTTGCTCACCATTTTCCAAAAATATTGGATTCCACTTGTAGAGCACGAATTGGTCAGCTTATTGGTGTGGGTAGAGAGAATAAAGATATTGTGAAATCAACTCTGGTTGATAATAGAAACATATATATTACTTCTGATTATTTTCTACATGTTTTTTAACGTTTGACATTACATCAACATGCTGCCATAACTGTTTATGTTTATGCGAATTTTTACTTTGTTTAGCATGTAGTGAAGCAAAGGATAAATATATAAGTATAAAGCCCAAAGGAAATGCATTGCTTGGAAAATTATGAGCAACTTTTTTTGTGTGGAACCTGTTCTGATTGACAACTGCAAAGCTCTTTGCAAACTCAACAAAGTTAAATACAGACTATGTGTGTATTTGTTTTGGCTGTCTCTGAAGAGAATGATAGAGGCTTAACAGAAATGCATTGCAGTACATTACGACAGGTTGGGACAAGAAGTAAAGGATAAATTATGCAACTGAAAGTATAGTTTCATTTAAACATGTAAATGAAATTACATAATTTGGAATTTAATCAAAGAATGCAGTATTAACAGCCTCCTGTTACAAAAAGTAATCTAGAAATATTTAATGTTCACAAATGATCAGGAATTCAGTTTTGTATTTCAGCTATGAAACCAGAAGTTGCTTTGGTGCAACTGTTGATGCTGCTAAGCAGATATGTGTCCTTTAAGTTGTGACTATATTTAGATCCTTTGTCCATGTTATGTTGGATGATAAAGATAGGGGAGATAATTGAAGTACAATAAAATATCATGTACTTCTTTACTAATTACTCACTGATAAGAAAAAATAAGTTAGTAGGCAATCACTCCGGTTTCTGTGAACACTGACTTGGCCTTACCTTTCAGGGAATAGTTATTAAGTAATTCATCACATGCATTTAATTTTTGTGTGGTGAAAGATACATTAAAATTAATGCGAAAAAAAGTGAAATTCTCCTTGAGATTTTGACCTAGCCATTGTAGAGCTGCAAGTTAGAAGCTACCAGAAAACTATTTCTTAATTGAAAAAATAAATAGGGTCCTGTTTGTTAGCTTTGTGCTTATTGTGACCTATTGCTGGGCATCAGTCAATTAGGAATCAGAACAAGAATGAGTTCATGATGCAAAAGAAAAGAATTATCCCCTGCCTGCTTTCCTCCTTTTCTGTCTTTTAAGTGCTGCAAGTAGAAACCCTGGTATACAGACCTGCTGCGTGGTAGGAGATGAACAAAGTGAAATTTGTGCCTTTACAAAGAAGTTGGGATGTTCTTTCTGTATCACTTGATAAATCATATATTTCCTTATCATTTTATAAAGACTCTGGAATGTAAAGAATATCTAGCAAATAGATTACCAATCTTTCCCCTGTGAAAGGGGGAAATCCTGTAGTTCTGCATCATATTAATGAACTCTGCCCTACATAACACATACCTCCAACTTTAATTACTTTCTTAATTATCTTTAGTTTGTTTCAAAGCCTTAAGCAACTGCTGTTGCTTAGATGATTAAAAAATCACTTCTAGTTGCAGAAATCCATTTCTTGTTTCTCCTGGCAGTGATCGCAGATCGGCCTCCCCCTGTCATTCGACAGGGTCCTGTGAATCAGACCGTAGCTGTGGATGGTACTTTAGTACTGAACTGTGTAGCCACGGGCACTTTAATGCCCACCATCCTCTGGAGAAAAGACGGGGCTCTGATGCCAACGCAGGACTCTCGCATCAAGCAGTTGGAGACGGGAGCGTTGCAGATCCGATACGCCAAGGTAACTTGAACTGACAAGCTCTGCTCTCCGAGCTGGCTTTCCTTGCTATTTGTCTTGCTTTTCTTTTTTTTCCTTTATTTCCTGGGGCACTTCTAACATAGCACATGCTACTTTAAGAATTAATGAAATGTGAAATAATTGCATCAAAATGTTTCAGTTTGATACTTTGTGCTTTCAGATGGTTCATTCTTCATGCTTAAGACCTTGGCTTATTCAGCCCAGGGCACATTATTTCAGGCTTTATAAGGAAAAAAAAATCTAAGAAGTATTAATTAAGGGAAGTATTTGGTACTTAAAACATGAAGGAGAAGCAATACTTGTATTTGAGTAAGATGAATCATTGAATGATTTCGGCCTTCATTTCATAGATAAAAGTGATCTAATTATTTCAAACACACCTTCATCCAGAATCCTTTGGTTCAAAACACCTTTGCTACTGCAGTAATAGACCAGTCTACACAGGTTTTTAGAAGTAATTTTTAAATGCTGAATGTATTTACTTGACACTTTAAGCATATTTAAAAATGATTAAGCACCTGTCAATAAATGACTTCCTTAAGGAACTGGAGCAAAATACCTGATTGGTATTGCTAGTCATGCTGACTAAACCGTAAAATATTTTAAAACGTTAGTTTTAGCAAACTGACTATTCTCTGCCATCTTTCCTGTGATTTGAGATCACAGAAAAGATAAAGATTTGAAACAAACTAATTCTTAAAATCAGGCTAAATATGTGACTTTGCTGTATTCCCTACGGTAACCGTATTACCGATTACAAGTTACACTGTCACAAAATTTGAATCTTTGATTTCTGAGTGCTTCCTTTTAGCTCGTCTGTTGAGAGGGAGACCTCAAGAGAGTAGCATTTCTTTGCAAAAAAAAAAAAAATTCCTCTTTTGAAATGTGATTAAGTCACATATGGACAAATAATCCAGCATTCAGAAATGGATGAGAATAGCATATCGAGATCCTTTATTGGGTCTCCTGTAGAGTGAAATTTATACTAGCTGAGAGAACCCAATATGTGCCCTGTGCAATATTTAAGCTTTCTTTAAGAATGACATTCTCTCCAGAGCTGCAGCCCAGACAAATCCCTAGGCATCATTTAGGCAGAAGGTTGAGGGTTGCATGGGGCCTTGTCATCTGAGTTCCTTCTCAATTTATTTGAGAAGAGCTCTGCAGGGCGTGGAATAAATGCTGCAAGATTTGGCCTTCATTTTGATTGTTAGGAAATGGGAAATATTTAATTAGCATTTGCAGCACTTTCAGCTCTTTAAAGAATGTTTTAAAAAATGTAGCCTTTTCCATGTTATAGCATATGAAAACATACCACTTACTGTAAGAAGTTTCTGGTTCAAAGTTTCTGCATTCTAATGTGCTTATCCATATTCATGGGGGAATGCACAGGTCTGTAATTACTTTTCTAGCCCACTGAGTGCCTGATTGTTTCAAATATTTATTCTTCTCTTTTCACACCCAGCTGGGCGACACTGGTCGGTACACCTGCATTGCTTCAACCCCAAGTGGCGAAGCTACATGGAGTGCTTACATAGAGGTCCAAGGTAAATCAATTAGGGTTACTCTGCGTGGAGGAAATACGCAAAAGAAAATCAGAAATTGAAATGTAGTAGTTATCTGACACTGTCATAAATTGTCAGAGCACATGTGGATGTGAACAGAATTTAGCTTACAGCTGCTTCCTGGCTCTACATTGCCTTTCTCTCTCTTTTGTTAGAATTTGGAGTCCCAGTGCAACCACCGAGACCCACTGACCCAAACTTGATTCCTAGCGCTCCATCAAAACCTGAGGTTACAGATGTCAGCAGAAATACTGTAACATTGTCATGGCAACCTAATTTGAATTCAGGTGCAACTCCAACCTCTTACATAATTGAGGCCTTCAGGTATATGAGACTCACGTGATCTTGCTATACTTGTGTTATGAATATATTGCTAGAGAGAAGCACATGCTAACCTGCTGTTGTGTTTTATCCTTAGCCATGCATCTGGTAGCAGCTGGCAAACTGTAGCTGAAAATGTGAAAACAGAGAGTTTTGCAGTTAAAGGCCTAAAACCCAATGCAATTTATCTATTCCTGGTGAGGGCAGCTAATGCCTACGGACTTAGTGACCCTAGCCAAATATCTGATCCAGTGAAAACTCAAGGTAAGCTTTAAACATTGAACATTTTGGGTAACCCCTGTGGCTTTCACAAGAGGCCTAAGCAACAGTGGATGCAGTTCCTATTCTTCTAGCTTTCATCTGTCTATCTATGCATGCTGTAATGTGTACTAGATAGTAAAACATGGCATTCAGACTTGATTTCTCTGTAGCAGATTCTTAAAACTCCTTAGGTGGCCCATGGCATTGCCTGAGGGAATCCTAGCGTTTCTTACCAAAAGACAGTTACATCTTGCAGAATAGCCTTTTCTATAAGAACAAAAGTAATCTCTGATTTTTGAAGTTCTCACACAACTCTCAGAATTCATCGGTATCTCTAGAGATCCCTAAGATTCAGACTGAGAGAAAAACAGCACATAATCTAAATAAGCTTTTGCTTCATTAGGAATGAGAAAATGAGAGAATGAGAAAAAATAACCCTAAGATTTGGAGAAACTAGGCATCATGAGTCAGTAAATAAATGTTTTTTGGCAATATGTTGAAAGTATTACTTTGAAAGCAGAACAATGGGGAAGAGAGCTTCAATGGATGGTAGAGTCTGAGCTTCTGCATTGCTGTGAAAGTGTTGGTTAACAGCAGAAACAGGCTTTAAGCTACCATCACTCCTCCTGAATCCAACTATGTAAAATCATATAGATTATAGATTTCATTACAGAAAATGAATGACAGTTATGGCACTGTACAGGGGATAACACAGTGCAAATTCACAGCCTCCGTTTTTCCAGTATGAATACCTGGATCCTTAAGAACAAATAGAGAATAAATTGAGCATACTATATTTTTTTTTCAAAGTAAAAGTAATAGACATCATCTCTTCCTTTTTTTTTTTCTGCTTTACGTACTTAACAGTAGAATTAGCCCCATTCACTAATAAAGAGCATCTCTGTTGTATGTCTGTTTCTTTGTTTGGATAAGTAAGTACGTGTTTGTTTTTGAAAGGAAGTTCCTGAAGGAAAACAGAGCTTTTTTCAGTTAGTGACTTTTTATTTGTTCTGAAGTCAGTTTGAACTCAAGTCTTTCCTGTCTCTAATGGGGAATGAATGGTTTTCACACTACACACTCTGCCAGTCTCCTGCTGGGTGGCAATTTCCCTAAATATATGGTTACTAGAGTCATGGCCAGATAGAAAGCGGGGACCCTATAAGTTCCTGAGTCTGTTGGCAAGAAGAGATATAATTGCTTTTCAGTGATGTCTGCATTCCTGGAAATACTCTTGCCGCATAATGTAGGCTGCTACGTTACAAGTCTTTCATCCAGTGTGGTTTCATGCTTAGAGATGAGATGCAATATAAGGTCTGCATATCCCAGGTGATCCCAGTGATTATAGCCTTGACTCTGATAAGTGGTGAATGTGCCATAATAATCCTGCTCTTGCTCAGGGTGGGATGGTTTATAATGGCAGGGAGAGATTCAGGGCAGCGGCTGGACCTTAAGAATGAAGATCCACCCAAAGCCTAACCAGGGAATTAACAACCCATAGATAAAATTTCCATCAGTGGTAAGAATGTTATAAAGAGATAAGTTCTTTAAAGTATTTCTGCCCTCTTCTAAATCCTTTTCAGTTCTATATAAGTTGTGGTCTAGCTAAGTTGAGTGTAGTTTCCCACTTAACTTGTCATTCACAGTGCTCTGCGTTCTTCTACCAAACGCATGTCCAAATGAGCAACCTCATCTTTCAGCATTACCAACAATAACAACATGCTCAAGTAGTTGCTACAGGACAGTCCTGGTCCGGGAAGTTTAGAGCTAAACAAAGAAAATAAGGGATAGATCGTAGGCATTGCATAGCACAGATGTGCAAATGGCTGAGCCTGCCAACAGTTTTACTCCTAGTGTTAGTGAGTGATCTCTTGTGTCTAGTAGAGATTGGCTTTCAACTGGCTTTTCTGTTGTATTGTAAGTGGAAAGAATAGAGTTACAGGCCACCTCCAAAAAGAAGTTTCTATCTTTAAGACTATCAGACAGAGGGAGGCAAAATGCAGTGATACTTGGACCATTTCACAGAGCATGTTTTATGTGTATACAACAGTGACTCTGGGGTCATTGTCTGGCTTTGGTCTTTTTCTCCTTTCCCAGTGCTCGTTTCCTAAAACAATCCAGATTTGTCACCAGTATCTGTGTGGCAACCTCCCTTTGCTTCTTTAAATATCTTGTGATTATGTTCTTGTGAATATGTTGATTGAGCTATACGACAAGAGTGCAAGTGGCTTGTGCTTTCTGTTTATAAAATGGGAGCTGTATTTCTGGAAAAGAAGTGTGTATTTGTGCTATTATTTTTAATGAAGCCTAACATTTTTATCATTATTTAGGCATAAACTGGTAAACTGAACATGTAACCACCATGTCGTATAGCATGCTTAACAACTACTGTACTTGCATTTAATATGTTCCATCTGCTGTGCTATCCAGACCTCAGCTTTCCAGATAGTTTACACACCTGCAATGACTTACTGCAGTAATTGTAGCTGTAGATAAATAGATACACTGTTCCTGTGCACTCTCTCTCTGGCCTTTCTTGTGAGCAGATAGGTATGGAGATTACCATGGTCTTACTGAGTACTTCAGAGAACAGAAACATTGAAGATTTCCTGATCTTGCCAAATCACTGGAGAAGGTTAGACAGGGAAAAAGTAGGCTAGCGTAAAGTGCATGCAATGCATTACTCCATTACTCTGTATCTGGGGTTGTAAAAAATGACTTGAAATACTTTTCATGAATTTCCTAGTCTGTGATTTTAACTGTTGTCAGCATGGTATTTGTTTCAAATGAAGTGATCAAAGGGAGACATATGAAATCAATTAGGAACTATGTCTGCTCTGCTGTCCATAGTACATGTATATTTTAGCCACTCTATTAGTGATTGCCCTATAATTTTTATAGATGTCTAGGAGAGTCATTCCATTTCAGTTAAGTATACTTTCTGCATAAGAGCTCTGCATGCAGAAAATGTGTTTCCATTGTACAGGCTCAAACCATTGAGTATTTTGAGGGGAAATTCTCCTTCATGTGTATGAACAATTCTTTTAGCTATAAGCTGCCAAAAACAAATATTGGGAGAGTGAAACTGCAACTGTGGTCTCTCCTGTTTACAGGACACATTTGCCATCAGAGAAGTGGCAACTCTCTCTTCTCCTGATTTACTTTTTTTTCCTTAATAATGAAAAATATTGCATTAGATTGTCCAAGCGTGTATTTGGAAAGTCAGCTTCTGCTTTTTCTCATCATTGTACGTTTCCTGATATCTTGGAGTTTTAACTCAGCATTAAAAACTTTCTCCTCCCTGCAGGAAAGAGGGCTGCTGTACTCATTTACCATAGATATCCTTGAGTAGTTCTGCCTTTTTATCCAGTATTTGTCTCCTGTTTCTTTATTTCGAGGGAAGTGCAGTCTATCAATTGGGTACTTTAGCAAGCGTCGGTGATTTACTCAAGAAAACACCAAGTAGTTGCTTCTTACATAATCGGAAGGTACTGAGGGTAAACTCTACTGATTATAGCATCATATACTGATTATAGAATCATTTTATGGTATATTTATTTGTATCTGCATATATTTATTTTATCAATTTGTGAGACTGGAATCTTAAATTATTACAGATATTCCACCAACAAGTCAAGGTGTGGATCACAAGCAGGTCCAGAGAGAACTAGGGGATGTGGTACTGCATCTACACAACCCTACTATCCTTTCTTCGTCCTCAATTGAAGTTCATTGGACTGTAAGTTGATGATTAGATACTTATATGCATTGCTGGATTGCACCAGTGTGCACTGTAAGAAGCTGTGGAGTTTCTGTGCTTGCAAATTTTTTTTTGTTTTATTTGTTTTTCCTCTGGAACTAAGTACTACTTGGGCTTTGCTAACCTGCATCATTCCATTTCCAACACTTTTTAATGTTTTGTGTCTCCATAGGTAGTACTGCTTACACAATGGTGAGAGTTTCAGAGTCCTCCCCTAAAAGCTAAAGTCTAATCTTTTGAGGCTTTTGCGCTGTTTTCAGTGCAGGAAGAACACAGGAAAGACAAAATAATAAATTATGGGATAAGAATTCCAAGAACTTTAAAACAGAATGCAGAATGAATAAAAAATGAGGACCAGGGTGACAATAAATCCCAAAGGAGTTGAGCTTGGAGGCCTTTTCATAGCTCCTGTCTGCAGAAGTGAATAGGAGAGAGTAGAGGGGAGCAAACCCCCTGCCAGGTGATGGCAGACTGACCATTTTTCAAAGCACTTGACTCACCCAAAAGAGTCCTCGTCCATGACCGGGGCTCCTTGTTGATGCAAGGATACAAATAACAATATCTGCTGTGTTGCTCACTAATTACACTGTCACCTGCAGGAGGGCCACCTGCAGCAGGCAACCTCGTGTTTTAACTAATAACATCTCTGAGGTGCCTAGCGCAATTTTGTTTGACCTTTACACACAGAGCAACCTTTTCCAGACAGGCAGTTTTTGTCAGTCTCTTGGGTGGCCTGTGGCTTCTCTGCAATTTCAAAAGTAAGCATTACCTCAGCGTTAGCTAACACGTGTATTCTTTATACGATTATTAAAAATAAAGCATGTTGCTTTTTGGAGGAAAATTGCAAGCAAGCAGTTTTATTATATCACCACCTGACATTTTTGAAAACAGAGAAAATCTGATGCAGTTTTTAAAAGGCTTTCTTTTGTTGAACTTTCTTACTTATCAGAAAGTGAATCCAGCAGTTCAAGCATAGCTGATGTTTTACAAGAGATCACTCATTTAAGATATGTCCTCAATCTAAAAGGCAGTGAGGACCATGGAATATCATTTGATCCACTTTTCCGAGTAGTCCTGCCCTGCCGTATTGATTATTATGGGCCTCTTCCTATGCCAGCCACTTTCCCACAGCACAGCAGCCCCCTGCCAAGACAGTCAGTGACCTACGAAGGTGGAGGAAGTACTGGAGAAACTGGCCCTTCGCCTGAGGGGAACCTAATCAGCGCCAGGCAGATAGTGCCAGTTGGCTGCCCTTTCAAATCATTTTCTTCAGAAGGAAGCGGGAGGAAGTGCTGCTCATTTTGTGCCTTTTGGGAGGCTTCCACATCTCAGGAGAGCTGGCAGGTTTCTCTGTTTGATCTCGGCATTTGTCATCCTCGATTGCGGAGCTGTAGATCCCCTGCCCTCACCGTCCTCCCTTTCCCCTGCTGGTCTGCAGAGCACGTTCGGGCAGTCAGGAAGCTCCTTCCACTCCTCCAGCTTTCGGCGACTGTGAAGGTTGATCATAAATCTGCTGGAACTGGTGCTGCTCTACCAGTGTCAAATGGGTTCGTGCGCCTCTGCGTCAGGCCTGTAATTTGCTGTAATGCAAGGAGCTTTTACCTGGTTTGGTGGCGTTGCTTACTTGGAATAAAATAAAATATAGGGCGATGAGTAATGTCCCAGACAGCATGCACAGTTTATGTTTATTAAACAATTTGTTTTGTGTCCTAACGCACCTTTCTGCTGTTTTGCCAGGTGGACCAGCAATCACAGTATATTCAGGGATATAAAATTCTGTACCGGCCTACGCCAGCATCCTATGGAGAATCAGAATGGCTAATTTTTGAAGTGAGGACTCCAACCAAAAACAGTGCTATCATTCCAGAGTTAAAGAAAGGTGTTAACTATGAAATCAAGGCCCGCCCTTTTTTCAACGAGTTTCAAGGAGCAGACAGTGAAGTGAAATTTGCCAAAACCCTCGAAGAAGGCAAGTAGGAGCAAGGCTGTCTTCATCTTGCCTTTTTGAAGAAGTATTCCGGCCCGTTTTGCTCTGATCTGTTCACTATTTGATTTCGTTTGAAGTGGGGGCTGCAGGGGAGCAACAGTCTGTGGCGGAGGAGATGCTGCATTGGCGGATCATTATGTGACTTGTTTGGTGACACAGGAGTAAATACTCAGAAGGAGGCACGAGAGATGGAGAGAGAGAGGGATGTTCAACCCCCCCCCCTCCCCATCCAACACACAATGGGAAATGTGCTTTTTATCTTTGGCGTTGTGTGCGCTCCTCCCCACTGAGTTCATGGTCTGGTCACAAGTGACTTCTGTCAGATTCAGACACTTACTAATCACTATCTTGAGTAGATAGCAGACACCACAGAAATCATCAAAGTGCTGTAGCTGGGGGAATGGAAACCACATTTTTTTTAACAAAAAAAAAGGCTTTTATATCTGGATCAATCGCTAGTTCAAAATGAAAAGATGAATGAGGCAAGCAGACAGAGTGGACTGAATTATGTATTTCCATCTCATACATGTGCTAAAAAGGGAAGGTTCATAAAACCGTTCCTTTTGTCATGGATCTTCTGGTAGCTCAGGCATAATAGGTATGCGAGATGGCCAGGGCCTCTGAGCAGGGATTTCAGTGCATTTGTTGGGATGTGATACCTTTTCCCTGCTCTCTCCCTCCCCAATAGACATCCTCTTTAGCTCGAGCTTAAATTAGCCCTGCGCGTGTTTCTAGCAGCGTGCTTAAATGTGTTCATCCTAAGCATCATTTAAGCATCTAGTTTTAGCAAGATGGTTTAAAATATTTTTAAAAATGTTAATTATATTGCATTTTGCCTTGATTTTAGTCAGCCTTTGTTAGTTATTACTTGCACAGCAGAGGAACT
This sequence comes from Nothura maculosa, assembly GCA_032353885.1. Taxonomy (NCBI): domain Eukaryota; kingdom Metazoa; phylum Chordata; class Aves; order Tinamiformes; family Tinamidae; genus Nothura; species Nothura maculosa. The sequence goes on along the minus strand of JAUBOD010001123.1, from coordinate 893,510 downwards.
GAGGCTTAGCATTCCAACAGGGTCAACTTACAGACTGTACTTTTCAAGGCTGTGGCTCCTGGGTGAGCTGATTTAAGACCAGTGAGGAGTTCTTTGCTTGGAAATTCTGACATTCAGGTAAAGGGCACCTGAGTTTGAGCAAATCTTGTGACCTGAGTGGCTTTTCCAGTCTATTAATAGAGAGAGCACAGCAGAACTCGAGGCCCAGCTCTGGGTTCACATCCCTTCCTTGTGCATCATATTCACTCATGGACAAGCATTGCACTTAATGAAGGGGGCAGAGTTAAAAAATGGAGTCACACAGCCCAAAACAGAGCCAGCATCACCTTCAAAAGGGTGGTCACTGCTCTTGACAAATTTAACCTTTTGATTTTTCCCTCCCAAACAGCTCCTAGTGCTCCACCACAAAGTGTTTCAGTCACTAAAAATGACGGGAATGGGACTGCAATTGTGGTCACCTGGCAGCCACCCCCAGAGGATAACCGGAACGGAATGGTTCAGGAATACAAGGTAATAGGCACGCATAGAACCCTGGCAAGTATACCAAGGATTGATGAATAAGTGGTTTGTGGTTGCATGGCTCCATCTGCTGGTTGAAGTAGGAGTGCATGGGAGAGAAAATTGCTGCTTTGACTCCAACTGCACAGTTAGTAATTCTCTCCAAACGGTAAAAAGCAATTAAAAAAAAGAGCCTGCATAAATCAAAGCACAAGGTCAACACACGTAATTAAAATAACTACCTTCTTACCTTCGTTATAAATTGAGAAATGCATACACAAGCTGAGAGGGAAAAGTACCTGATTGAGAACCATTTTGTGACTGAGGTAATAAATGTAAACAGGCTTAATGGGTTGAAAAGCTCTGGCATAATTATTAACCGTGTTAAGATCTGGGTAAATTATATGCAACTGGGGCAGTTAAAACAAACAGAAAATTTTCCAGTAAAGAATGTGTTTGTGTAAAATTAAGTATATTTAATGTAGAGAAATATTTCTTTTACACAAACACAGCTCTTGTTAAACTATATTTTTTTTGCAAATTATAAGTATAGAATATTCATTATTTGACATGCATTTAGCAACAGACACTGTGTTTATTCTCAGCTTTGAGATAAACTATATAGCCAAAGGAATGAAGCTGCTTTTTCATGAGCAAAATTCAGGACCCTTTATATGTCTAGTCATAGATATCAAGTCTGCTTTCTAGCCACCGAGTGGCAGGATTCACTGTTTCTGTCTCTTGCATATTGGCGTTGCTGATCTTGGCTATTCTTTGGAGGATAGATATTGTTATATGGACATTTATTCCTAGCCATTTTTTCCCCTCACTAGGAAGAGAAAGGGGAAGAGATCACTAAACATCTTGGTTAATCATCTTTCAGAAACTGATTGACTGCTACAGAATCATTTTGTGGCTTAGTTGCAGATACACAATGCATTTGGAAAAAGATATTCACAACAATATTTCATAAAAAGACAGACTTTAAACTGAAAAAGAGAAGTGATTCCCCTCAAGAAACATCATTAGAGGGATGCGACCCTGTGCCCCATGCTCTGGGTGTTCCTACTGGAGCAGGGGGTTGGATTAGATGATCTGTAGAGGTCCCTTCCAACCTCAGCCATCCTGTGATTCTGTGTGGATGTTAAGGTTGTGGTCACAAAGCATAAAAAGAGAAGAAATACACATCTAAGAGTGGATATAAGACCTAACATACCTCCTAGCATTTAGAAAGAAGTGGCTATGAGATGAAAGGGCAAACATCTCATAGTGCCTGTGAAGCAGTAGGTGGCCCAGTGGCACGTTTCACAACTCCCTGCACACAGTGTGGGGCTGCCATTGCTTTCCCCTGTGGTGTTTGCCTTGGATGGAAAACAGACGTGTAGGTAGCTGCTGAGTGAGCTTTACGTGGTTAGTATATTTTGTCTAAATGTTTTTAAAAAAGGCAAAAGTAGTGTTTTGAGATTAAGAACTAATGACAGAACAAAGAATTAATAAAACAGAAACACAAATCCTGTAAAACTGTAGTGTTTTCTACCTTCTTATTCCCTAGAAAAAAAGAATATGCATGTGTCGGGAAATCTTCATTTTCTCAGCAGCTTACACACAGTCTACCTACTTGATTATCTTCACTAATATGTCTGATGTAGTGAGAATTCCTCCTTATTTCATAACATTTGGAAATTTGGTTTTCACTCCCCTTCACTTTTTAGCTATATATATTCGACTATAGTATTGGCAAGCAACAAACAACTCAGAGTTTAATCTGATAGTCCCAGTTTCTGAATTCCTCTGTGTATTTAAATGCCTAAGAATCAAACATTTTCACTGCAGATAGGGAGTGCATATTTGCAATGCATTGATTTTATTGCTTGCATATTATTATTACAGGTGTCAGTAACAATTTCTGTCAAAGTTTCCTAAATCAGAATGTAGATTTAAATCTTTTTTTTTGCTTACGTCTTACGAAGTTCTGATATAAATAATAGCTTCCCACATAATTAGAATATATAATGGCAATATAATAATTTCAATAATAGTAATAATAGTAATGGCACTACTGATAGTGCTAATGATTGAAACAATATGCCTTTAGAACTAGAATATAAAATGGAGATTGTCTTCTGTTTTCTTGATGTGTTTTGACCAGTTTTTTCAAAAGTAGTTAAGTATTTGCTAATAGTCATTTTATTTTTAAGAGGTTTAAAAAGCATTTCAGATCCACACATTGTGCCATTAGCCTTCTTTCGGTCCACGGCATGCAGAAAATTAAAAACAGCCCTGCAGAGTCCTGAAGGTGAAATGAAGAAAGCCCACAGTATCCAAACAGAAAGGACTCAGCCCAAAATACCCTGCCAATCTCTCTGTGTCTTTAAAGTGAATCTCTCGCTCTTTCACCTGGTAATCTCTGCAGCAGCAAAATGGCACAAGGGACTAAGAACAGATACCTGGGTAGTAAATCTTTTAAGAACTCCATATGTCAGAGTCTTCCCTCCCGGGTACAATCAACACTGATTCAGAAATGCCAGTGTTCGCAGGAAAGATCTTTTCTTCACAGAGAGAGTGCTGAATTTAACTAATTTCCCTCTCTGAATAAATGTCCATGCTAGAGTAATACTTGTGAAAAGGGAATAAAAAATAAATTAACAAAGCTTCATCAAATTTTCAGCGGACCTGGATTAGCTGCTACCTCACCTTTAATAGCGGTTGGGAGTTCAACTGTACTTTTAAAAGCATTTGCTATACAAGGCAAAACCTCATCAGATTGTTTCTGCCAGGCATTTAATATCACTGAGGTCATCTGTAAAATGGTGGATTGAAGCCTTTAGATGAGTCCTGATCTCATCCGAAAGATGAGAGATGAGATCTAACAGCACGTTGGAGCTTCTCAAAAGAAGATGGTGTATTACTCAACCCTTGCCACTAGCCACTGTTCTAAAAAACAACAGAAAAGGGTAACTGTGATTTCAGCATAATATCAATTCTGTGGTGGTGAAGTCATATGTTGAAAGACTTGTCCTTGCACTTGAGTGAAGAAAGGGTTGCTTGATGGATTATTCTTGGCCATGAGAATTGCAAATTCATTTAACAGCATGCTCTTACTCTGTTGTTTATGGGGATGATTTTTGGCTAAGAGGCTTACCTTATTTGTTCAGTGTTCCTGAATAAAAGCTTTTACTTTTATTAACGCTCGTGTCATGGGTTGGACTGTAAGTGTATTAGGACAAACCCATCAAATAATTTTAATGGGTTGAGCTGCTTTTTGCAACAAGTATCTTTTTAGCATTCACGCAGTGCCTAGACCAGTGACCCATGGTTGCAGATTTTAGCAATGACAAATTCTTACTCTCTTGATCCAGCAGAAGAGAATTGTGTCACCCTTCCATCCAGGTCCCCTTTCACTGTTGAAGTTTGAACAGTTACGTATACAGCACACTTCGTTTCCCTGCAGGTCTGGTGCCTGGGCAATGAAAGTCGATACCATATAAACAGGACAGTGGATGGCACCACCTTTTCTGTAGTCATCCCCTCCCTAGTTCCTGGCATTCGATACAGCGTGGAAGTGGCAGCAAGTACCGGAGCAGGACCTGGAGTGAAAAGTGATCCACAGTTTATCCAATTAGGTAAGCCTGCTAGTAATCCTACCTTCTGATTTCAGTGACCTTTGCTTTGTTTGCTTTTATCTTCTGGGGAAGCAGAAATGTTTTCAAGACGAGTGGAATAGATAGAGTCACTTGATGTCTGGATTACCATGATTTGGCATTCCTGGCTTCAAACTTGTGTTAGGACTGAATTCTAAAGGCAAGATTAAAACTGTATCTCTCGCTATTTTTTTCTACTTTCCCAATTTAGCAATACTTTTCAGTTGTTGACTTTTCAAAGTAATTTTTTTACATCAAGAATGGTGTAATAAATCATATAAAAGAATATGAATCACTTATATCTTGGCTCACTTCATTTTAGGGATGCAATTTGTCTTGATTAGATTTTATCTTCATGAGGGAAAAAAAAAGGAGTGTGCTAAAATTTTGTAAAATAAATATCAACTGTGGGAGAAAGTTAGTAAACAAATGCAGGACAGAGACGAGGTATACGGATGATTTATGGTAATTTTGATCTCCTAAGATCAACCAAACATCTCAGTCACAAATGCAGATCAGTGGCCTTGCTTCTGGATGAATCAGGGAGAAATGTACTTGCTTCGCTGTTGGCTAGCAGAGGAATGAGATTAAGGAGTAGTCATACCTTGCTTTTCCAGTAGGCCTTTTTGTTACAGCAGCACCTTATCATTATAGTATATAATCTGTGCTATCAAATCAAAAAGCAAACTCAGCATGTTGCTCTGAGCTTTGTGTCCCTTGCTATCCTTAAGTCATCAGTATATCTTGCTAGTTACTCTGTTTTTTATATTTCAAAGTCTATAATCTTTGAATGTGGAAAAGGATGGAACAGCTGATATATTTTCTGCAAAATTACAAGTCTGTTACCTTCACTATTAAAATAAAGGTCATCTTCAACATATTAAACTTAAGCATATGATTCCCATTTACATAAAGAGAGATTTTCTTACAAAATTACACACGTCTTATACAGTACTTCAGTAATATGCTTAAAAGACAATTGGATTTGTCTGAGTGTTCTTTCCTAAGGCAGCTTCCATTCTCTTTCTATACGTCTTAGATATTGAAAGCTTTAGATCAGTGAAGTGTAAAATAATGGTGACACTTTGATTTTTAAAACCAAAGACCTGGTAACCACACTTTTGTCTTCTCTTCAATGATAAACAAATACTAATTGTAGGGGGATTTTATAATGTCACTTAATCCGTTTAGATTTTGGTAAGCATAAAAAAGAGCAGATCAGACTCTGTATCAGAGCAGGATCTTTTGCCTGCTGCTGGGTTACTGGCCTCTATTGACACTGCACTGGAAAGCATGAAGTGATTGCATAACTCAGAGGGTGTTCAGATGTGCTGGCATGGCTACCGTTCTGTAAAAGCCAGGAGAAATCAAATTCCTAGCCTTCTAATAGCCTCCAGCCTTCTAGCCTCCTAGCCTTCTAACAGCCTAGCTTCTTCTGTGCATCTTCTCCTAATTCATTTTTTAGTACAGTACAAGTGAAAGAATTCTCAATGAAACTTAGACATTTAAATATAAAGGCATTTTTAAAATGGTACTAAATAATTCAGGTGTTCAGTGCTGCCTTCGAAAGTGCCTTTGTTCCAGGTTGTATTTTCCCATGTAGCTATCTTGCACCAGTACATTAGGACTAGTACATTAGGATCTGATTTTTAGTGACCTTTGTTTAACCACTGTGTGACATACTAAAAGCCCTGGCAAAACTGTGACAACCGGTTATATTAATAATTAACACTAGGATTTTCAATATGTAGTAGTCATATGCTGACTACTGCATATGTAGCAAGCAATATGTAGATACAGTATCTGAAAGAGTTAAAAACACAGCAAAACGTTGCCCTTAAGGTTTTCTTATAAGGCATAGCCCTCCGTCTCCGCTTTGCAGACACAGTCATGCATCATCCCTGGAGCACTGTGTGGAAGTGTTTTTGACAATGTTGAAGTTCTGACAGACCACTGATCAAGCCATTGCATGTGCCCATCTGTGAGAGGACATCAACCCCATGTTTTGGAAAGTGTATGAGCCAGTGCCGGGGGCAGTGGGCAGGGAGGTTGTACTTCTCGGGCCTAGCCTGAAACAAGCACTGTGCTCCTTGAGGAAAGCTAGGCCTGGCTTTGCTTTCCTAGTTGCTGTGGAGGTATGACTGGTATAACGCTCTAGTCCCATCTTCACCTCAACTTCCTTTTCCGGAGTTGCTGGAGTTGGGAGCCACGTGGGGAATCTGTGCCACCAGCAGCAGCACATAGGAGGTTTGAGACAGGGACGATTTGCTTCAGGTAGCCAAGGAGGCTACTTAAAACTAGTGCTGGAATTTGAGGACTGTGCACTGGAGCAGCATGGAGCAGCTCCACGTGTGAGCTCTGCGCCCCTCGCACTCCCCTCTGCTCCCAGCTCTCTTAGAGCTCCCGCAGAGTCGTCTCCTTGGCTCTTGGGCCCGCTCCCAGCTTGGCAGTGGGACAGGCGCTGCGCGGGCTGGGAACTCCTCTGGAGACACAAAATTAATTTGTTGATGTCATCGGCTGGCACTTTGCACAGGCCATAAATCAAACAGTCACAGAGCAGGGAGGGAGGCTAGGCAGGGGAAGGATCTACATGCACAGTGAACTCTGGTTTTGCCACAGTTGATTTCAAGATTCTGCATTTCTTTCTTTGATCCCAACTTTTCCTGCCGGAAATCTTTTCCTGGTGACAGAATTAGTACAATGCTTCTTCTATTGGATTAAGAAGTGTGAGTGTGCACATGAGATATATACTGTGCAATTTATCTATAGGGTTTTGGGTTTTTTTTTAAACAGCTTTTCATACAAACCAAAGGTACATCTCCTCCTAGTACGTACCTAGGAGGTACATAAAAAATTTGGAAATGTGGGGCTAGATTGTGGCTGGCTGAGGAGCATCCAGAGGGGAGATGCATCCAGAGCTGCGATGTGCGTTCGCTGCCCCATACGTCAGCTGAGCTCTGATAACTGACCTTGTGCTCACACTTAACCTGTTTCTGAGACAGGAACAAACGGCTAGCTCAGACCACTTTCCTTTCCATATCTCAGTGAGCAGGAAGCAGCTCACTGAGCTGCAGGAGCAACTCACACTTCCAGGGTCCCCTGGGAGAGGTCAGCCATATACTTGCCTGCTGTACAATTATCGTGTTTCGGCACTTAAAATCATGAGACCAACTGCAAAGTTGTGTGTCTTGATTAAAACACTATGGCTGGGGCTTTTAGATTTTCTTTT
>JAUBOD010001123.1:843890-883038 GCA_032353885.1 Nothura maculosa | reverse complement strand
ACATATTTTATTCATATATCCTTATATATTTATTAATAGAACTGTTTGAGAATAATTCTACAGTGAGTAAACAGCACCTTTCTTCTTAAAATGTTAATCTCAGATTCAGAATCTGATGCTACTCTCTCTAGTGGAAAAACAACTAACACTTGGATTTACACTGAAACAAAAAAGGGTATTTCAAAGACTAAGCTGTGGAATGTGTAAAGCAATATCCGCCCTGAGTGAAGGTTTCAAATTCTTGCCCTTGCTCTATGTAATAATGAAATTTGCAATGAGCAGTCACTGTGGTGGTAAAAAATCAAGTAGACAGTAATTTATCTTTGAGCTGCTTCATTACAGTTGGAAAACATTGCTCAGTAACTGAATATTCTCACTGCTGTTCCTGGGAGGTGCCTACAAAAGCAGAACAGAAGGAGAACAAAAGGCTGATTCTTACAGATGCTTCCTCTGTAAAAAAATCAAAAACCGTGTGCAAAAAAAGATGCCCTTTGTTTTGATCTGATCCCTAAGAGTAAACATTTTATGAAGAGGGTTACATTTCCAGTGGTAATGAGACTGCTGGTTTCTACCAATTTGTACCTCCTTCCTAGCCCCCCTTTAGCTTGCTCATGCATATCAGGAAGGCAGAATTGATAATTTTGTACATTTGCTTATTTAGGTTTTAAATTTTCAGTCTTCTTGAATTGCAGTCAAAGTGAGTGAGACACTTGAAAGTGAATATGAGCCTGTGTAGTATAAGATTCAAATCCTGCATCAGGAAATGCTAAATTAAGGTTCCTCGCTCAACATCAACCCTAGAAATGTATTTTGAATTTGTTACTTCTGTGATTTTCAGTTACATGAGAAAGTATGATTGTATGGATGAATTTATGCTTTCAGAAAACTGTTAAAGAAGGTTGAAACATCTATCTTGTACTTCAGCTTTCGTTGTCTTGATGTGTCCTTTGCTGATGTTTGCACATGCCAATTCACAAAAGGATTTTGTCCTTTTCTCTACAGATTCTCACGGAAACCCCATGTCTTCGGAAGATCAAGTCAGTTTAGCCCAGCAGATCTCTGATGTAGTAAAACAGCCTGCCTTTATTGCGGGAATTGGTGCAGCCTGTTGGATTATCCTTATGGTCTTCAGCATCTGGCTTTATCGCCACAGGAAGAAGCGAAATGGACTCACTAGTACTTATGCGGGTATCAGAAAAGGTGCCATTTTACATGTTTCAGTTCGTTAGCTGCTGAATATTTGCTGAGCTATTTTCTTTAACATCAGCCCATGACTCTTCCAAGATCTGGTGCACAATTTAACAAATTATTTCAAAACTGGGAGGAAGTTTAGATCGGAAACCAGTACCAGAAACATTAATAACTACATGATGTATATCATACCTGGCTTTTAAGTATGAGCCTTCAGCAAAATACCTAGCTTAGCTTTTCATAGAGGATACTCATACAAAAGAGAAGTATATTAGGCAGATTTAAGTCTGGCAGCTTCCACTATGCCTTTGCTGTCTGACATTGCACCATCTGAAAAGGAATCAACTGTATGGGACATTGTTGTCCCTTTTATTCAGTCTTTTACCTGGTGCTAAGAATACTAACAGCGGTGTCAGTTAACATCATGCTTTTGGTGTGTATCCTTGGGTTTCCTTATATTCTGGGGAAATGTGATAAAGTGGCTGTCTAAGAAGCATATCAGTAATACTTTCCAAAACCCTTTATTAAATGCTGTTGTGAGGTCCTTCTTTGGGGCTCAAATCTGGGGCTTTCAGTCTGGCACTTGCATTCACATAGAATGGCAGCTCTGGGTCTAGCTTAAAGCACTCTTCATTTTCATGTTATTGTTATCTTTCACATCAGATGGTTGGTTGCAAGCAGCACTTCACAGTGTACTCTGTGGCAAACAAAACTAGAAGCTCTACCTGAAAGATCTTCTGGAGTGAAAGCTGGTTTTCTCCCAATTCAGTTGCAAGCCCCGAAGTTAAAGCTGAATTCAATAAGCAACAGTTCATTACAGCTCAAAGCTACATAGTACCATGTGGGCACTTGCAGAGCAGAAACTGTAAATTCTGGAATGAATCGAGATGAGCAATCCTTCCTAAACCTAAAGAAACAGAGGGAGAGGCTTGAGATATTCAGCAATTAAAAAGGTAGACCTGGGTTGAAAGGTGCCCACATCCTCATGATCTGAAAGGTGTCACAAGAATTTTTCCTTCAGTCACTTCAAGTGTGAGTGTGTGATGGGCCAGAGAGATAGGCAGATGTAACACAGATTTTTTGAACAGTAATTGGATGTTGCTGTGAGAAACATCAACAATGGGAAAAATAGTAACTGAGTTGTGTAATGGAGACAAACAATTACAAACAACTAAGAATTGTAAGTGGCCCCCGTAGTGTTGCAGCTTCAATGTTTATGTTTTACTTCAGTCGCAGTGGTTTTAGTGGAACTGCAAGCACATAAATCAGGGATGAACTTCACTTTTGATTTTGTTCTGCTAGGATTTTGTAGGTAACACAGACCCTGATGTACTACTGCACTGGCCTGCTCTGTTTTGTTTTACTAATAGCATGCTGCCATATTGCCTTTCTGCGGTGCTTTAACACTAATATCACTATGCTTTCAGCATTATCTGTGATTAAGCAAATGCATATAGTATGTCTTCAAAAATGATCACTTTAATGACGTCGGATATTGTTCAAAACAGCTGTGTTTTTCAATAGCTGTAAAAACAGCTTTTTTATAATTTACTGGGTATTTTAATATAAATATACAGAAAAGCAAGGTCTGCATCTCCGTTAGCAATATTCTTCAAGAAAAAAAAATCTTTGCTGAAATAGAAATTATAGAGTAGTTTCCACTCCAGGGTGCATTGAGTCAGTACCACGAGTGCAAACTTTCTTTAAACTTCCTTTAGTCTTGCATTTATTTATTTTGGTGTTTATCTTCAGACTTAATGTCTGTTGAAATATTTCACTCCCCCCACGTGCACATATTGTACGAACACTCTTATACACTCACAAGAGTTTATTAATAGAAGATCTGAGAATTAAGTTTTCTTTCATGTGGTAGCTCTGCAGTTTTCATTTAGTTCAGCCTCTGATTAATCTGTTCCTAAATTTCTTAAAAACTAAACTAAGTTTAGTACTTAGCTCACACAAGAGTAACAAGACAGATATTCCAGGTTTTTTTTTTCATGTCCTTGTGATTGCAAATTAATTTTGAGACACTTCATTCTCTTTTGAATAGCTCTGGTTTAAATGCACCTTCTATTTTTAATGAAAGGCTGCTGTTTCTATGGTTCTGTATTTTTGAATGTAGCTAAATTACACAGGGTGTGTGAAAAGGCCTAGCTCAAAGGAGATACAATGGAATTCCCCAGATGACAAGTCATGCTGCAAATGAAGCCTTGAAATGAGCAAAATGTGCAGAGGTTGTTTCGCTTTTGCTCAGTGCCATATTCCTGCAAATGAATTGGCTTGGTAAGGAGAAGGGGAGAGCCACAGTGTCTTCTAAAACACACCAAGAAGACGCTCTGGAGCCGCCCGAAACAGCAGAGCTATTGTAAAAACGACACTGCGCTCTTGCAGTCATTGCTCTCGGCCCTGGGCCTTCCCTTCTGTGCCAGCTTTGCTGCTGAAACAACCCTTAATGAAGATTGCAGTGTTTCTTCTGCATTTCTCCTCACTCCCATTACACTGAGAAGGACCAGAGTGGCCTTTTTTCTACCCACCAGCAGCACAGGGACCGTGTCCTCTATTGTCAGCACGAGGGGGAGCAAGCGCGAACAGGAGGAGCCGCTGCTGTTTCTGCTGCTGCGTGCGCCAGGAGACCCTATTGAACCAAAGGAGATTTTTACAGGCCAGGAGAGCGAGGGGTCCAGTGCAGCTGCTGTCCCGCTGCTGACCCGCTCCTCTTCCCACAGCCAGGGATGCCTTGGGCCTTTTTAGAATGATTATTTGAGGAAAAATAAAGAGTAATAACTCTGTCTCTTATTTCCTCAGCTATGAAAACAAAATGAATTGTGCTTGTAGATGTTAGTGCCTTTATTGCAGTGTAATTTGGTGCCATTCTTGATTCAGAAAGAGTCAAACAGCAGCTCTCTTTGTTCCCTTATATGATTATTATTTCCTTACTGAATACTTAAGCGGGCCGATTAGTTCAGCGTAATGAGCATTTACTTAGTGAACTGCAGATAAGATTCAATAGGACCTTGATAAGGCTTTGTTAAGGAATTTGTCATTCTGCATTTTAAAATGATTAACAGTGTAGGGTTTTTGTTTGTACTAGGCTTTTCAGCACAACATAAGATACAGAGCAGAGGGCTCCTGAGAGGCCAAGCCATATTCAGCTTCCCTCAGGATCACAGCAGAATATCTATAGCTTTTTTTTTAGAAAGGTTCTTGTAGAGACAAGCTTTTCCTGAATCACAAATTTCATTTTATTTCTATATTAATGTGAATGAACTACTGGATTAGTTATTTACATTTGTTTCATGTTCAGCTGTCTGCTAGATTTATACTAATGTGGTATGTTTCCCTTTCTCTCTTCAGCTTAATAACCAGTTTGTATTTTGTTTTGATTTTTCAGTCCCGTCTTTTACCTTCACACCAACAGGTATATATTTGCACTTTTCCCCCCTTCCTTATTACTTTTAGCATGTGTTTGTGGTACTGTTCCTCTTTCTGACATAACCAGCCCAGCTGTTTGGAAGTTTTGTAAGCAATGTCATTAATTGCAGATCTCATTGTTAAGTGTTGTCTAAGAAGTCGTATGTAGTTGCTTCGTAGCTGACACCTCTCCACCTGCGCGTGCCCTTTAGTAACATACCATTTGATGTGTATTAACGCAAGCAAAAGCCATTTGGGAGCGTGAGTCTGCCAGTTCCTACAAGTTAACCTGGGTACAACCCAGGAGTGCGGCCATCTGCACCTCGTAGTGGGAGGAGAAGTGGTTTAGCAGAGCCCAGATACTGGGCTGGGATCAGAAGCTGGTGAAACATTTGCTTCTCTCCTCTGCGCTGAACGAGGGTTTTACATAGAACTGTTTGTTCTGCACAGGCAAAGCTGTATTTCACATGCAGAGTGGGTTAAAATCATTTTCTAGTTCTTTTTGTTTAGAAACATAGAAAATATGGCCATGACATAGACCACCGGTAGTCAGTAGCCCACCAACGTCAGGGGGAGCCCTACCATTATGCAGGCCTGACCTTGAGTAGGTTCCGCAGCAGGGTCCGAGTTGCTCTCCCCAACACAAGATACAGGTCTGCACAATCCCCACTCACCATTATAAAACATATGTTCCTTTCACTCTGAGCCTCATACACCGAGCTGGGTTAAGAAAGGCCAAGCCCCGCTGCACACTCAGGTTAGCTCAAATGCAGCACGGTGCTCACAGGCCTCTGGGCAGCATCTGAGTCGCTTCCCTTGAGTTGTAGCTCAGATCAAGCCGTATCCCACGTGTGTCTGTGGCCATCCATACAGGCCTATTCAAAATGGGCTGGGTTCTCATGCACACACTCTTAATCACTGCAAATAGTATCTTGTTTCTAAAGTCATGGCATTGCATTCAGTGGAATTGCTTACTATTCGGCATGAATCAGAGTGGCCCTTAATGTTTTCGAAGTCCTTTGAGATCCACAGTGGAGACTAATTCAAATTATTACTATTTTGCTGTTACTTTAATTGGCTTAACCAAGGGCTTCTAGTGCAATCACAGTTGCAGCACGCTACTGAAACTCTGCAGAGGTTGGTAGGTTACCTAATGCACATTTTCTCAGTTGGGTTCTTAACATTAAAGGAAAATATCAAAGCTCCGTAAGAGGTGTCAGAGCTGCAAAGTAAACCTTGCAGAGATTTTAGAAGGAGAAAATGGAAAAATAAATTTAAAGGAAACATTTAAAGGAAACGAAATCCTTTTTCAATCAGCCAGGATGCCGATCGCCAGTTCCATGGACTTTAGATGGTAGCAGACCCTCTTCTTTAGCATTACCTATAGTAAAAGGCTTACCTGTAGCAATGCATCCTACATTTTAATCCTGTTACAGTAATCACTGCCAGTATTTATCTCTCTCCTGCAGACTCCCAGCTTGGAGTTCTTTAAAGAGCAGAATTTGGCTGTTTTTTTCAACACATTCCTGGTTGGAAAATGTAGAATCCAGCAGCATTTGCAGGGAGCCTAAACTCTTAACCCTTTGTGTAACCCAGTGAAAACCCAGAGAATTGACAGTATTTTCTTCTTGAAAAGAAGAAAATAATCTTTCTTCATCCTAAAAAGCTAACTTTGAAGTAGATGCAATCCATATCAAAAAATAAATGCATGTGGACATGCACTTTGTTAATTTGATTGCTTTTGAAATATCAGCACGGTTGTTCCCGCTAGCTTGGATTGTTGTTTTTCTTTCAGACATTTTTGTGTCAAAATGTATATATTTAACTTTTTAGATAGAAAGGATCATTAATAAGCACAATTGTCAAATGTTGTAAAGTAGTAAGCTAAAGTGGACTTTTAGAGTGTGCTGGGTCCCTGAGGAAAATGCATGAGCTTTCAGCAAGAGCATTGGGTTTTGCAGTAGGTTCAGCTGTCGTGAGCCATTGTTTACACTAGGAAGCAAAGGCCTGTTACAAAATCATGATGCCTCCTGAATGTTACCAAAATATTAAGGTAGAGCAAAGCTTTAACATCTGGTCACTCTTGAAATAAACAAATGACCTAAATTCTTCCACAGAGTAACTCCACTGAAGTCATCAGAGTTACATTAACGATAAGTTCAGTCTGATGTCTGGCTTCCTTTATTTTTTTCCTTTTCTGAAGTGATGTATATATTTGTTTGTGTTTGTCATAACTGAACTGAAATACCAAAGTTTGATGGGGCTTTGGTGGAACAATTATCAAGCAACACCAATGTTACGTATAAACTTGCCTGTGAAGGAATAACAGTTGCAGAACAAGATTCAAAATAGCAATGCTTATTGTCTTAGCAAAAATGAAAAGGACAGACTTAACACTGCTATGTAAGGATACCTTTGTGCTTTTTCTTTTATAATATTTCATTTTTTTAATATTTCAGTCACCTATCAGAGAGGAGGAGATGCTGTAAGCAGTGGAGGCAGGTAATTATCAGCTTTATTTTTGAAGCTATAAATTGTGGGCTAATGAATTCAAAGATGTATAATAGTGCTTATGAGTGATTGCAGAAAAATCACTAGGAGATTTTTTTTAATTTATGATATTAATGTTAGCTGTAAAATTTTCTGATTAGAAGCAGAATATGCAATTTGCAGCTTTACGTTGATCTCCAAGGAATGAGTCATGGTATGTTCAGCCGAGTTGCTTTGTTAACCTGTAAAAACTGCATCTCAAAAAAGAAACAGCAGAGGGAGCACCTTAACTGCCAAATCAGGGTCTGAACTCGCAGCTGATTAAGGGAGTAAAAGTAATTAAGTTGTGGCATTTATGAAGATTAAGAAATATGGCCGGTTCACAAATACTACAAAGAAAAAAAAAGAACATTTAATGGAGGAATTTTCTGAAGACACAAAGAGCTTATAAGGTGATATTTAAAGAAAAATCATGCTGTGAATATAAAACAGTTAAAGCATTACAGGAGAATAAGAAAAGAGGTAGGTTGCTAATTTAGGGCTCCATGCTTTGGGAACCTAGTCTATTCCAAATTAAGGACTTAACTAAAAGAGTTTTAGTGGGTTTAATTTCTTACCTAATGAATAGCAATGGACCAAAGAGTAGTTTCAATTTCCTGCCTAGAGATCTCCATTTCTTCAGAAGAAAAAGTCACAGTGTTAGCAGCAAGGCAGATCAGAGATGTGCTGGTTTAGCAGCACAGTTTTTTTTCTAAGACACTTGCAAGCTGCCTGTTTGTGAGCATTTGAGTTACAGGCTGGGCATGATGTTGAAACGAGCCTTTAAATCTCAGAGAACAGCTGGGCCATAAATTACTATACAAGTTCCTACTTCGTCAGTGGTATTTTGTGATTTGCAAGGCTGTGCAAAAACTTGGTAGTGATGATGATTAGGCACAAAATTAGGCATTTCCATCAGATCTGCTTGTCGTATACTTGAATGCTGCGCGGAGCAGAGGCCGCACGGCAGTGAACGTCGCACCTGGCTCACTCAGAGCTTGTGCAGATAGATATCTCTGCCCAGCCCTGTGTGTTGCTGCATCAGTCCTGCCACACAACCAGGGAGGAAAACCTTCAGAACAGTTACCTTGTGTTTTTAAATGGGCAAACGTGCAGGTCCTTGAGGTGCTGCCCTCACCTCAGGACAGTGAGAACACAAGAGAGATCAGGGATGAAACCTCTCTTGCCCTGTTAGGGTTGTTCAAGCAGGCACACAGGTAACCGCTCTGTGTTCCCTGAGCCCCTGAGCTTTCCCTCTTCTCCCACAGCTCAAGGAAGGCAAAGCACAGGCACAAACACGGACAGAATCAAGCCCATGGATGTATATATCAAATCACTCTAGTACTGCTAGAGCAGCAGCCTTGCTTGCTGCTGCCCTAGTTTTAAGGATCAGTGCCACAGAGTGTCTGTAATTTCTTCAAGGTGTTAAAATCCATAGTTCCTTTGTTCTTTGTTATATAGAGTATTTACAGTCCCTCTGATGTTGTGCTGTGTTTTGTAGAATATGAAAAAATACTTCCACAATCTGAAAGAAATGCTATATTTAAACCTGAAGGCTTTACTGTGAAATCCACACTTAAGGTTTTCACTTCCTTTCATTGCATTTGTAATATTTTGGAGAGTTTTAGCATTGTTCAGGACAAAAAATACAATAGTGAAATATTTCAAAATAATCCCCTATTCTGCGTATTTCTACTTGAATACCCCCAATAGGTTTTTTATGCTTACATATACAATTATAAATATATATTTATATTTACTGAAAATGCGACACATTTTTGCTATGACAGCCTGTTCAAAAGCAAAGCAAATCTGAGAAATCTATAGCTCTCAATCCACAAGTCCAGTACATGAGCCTGGAAAGTGCTAAAACACTGTAGAGAGCTTTGTCTCCCACAGATGCCTTGAGGTCTGTTTTCATTTTCTGAGCAGAGTGGTAGGAAAAACCTGCAGGACATTTCCAGCAAGCTGTACAGGACTATGTAGCTGTACATTTATTTCAGATTTACAAAGAACATTTAACTAATGCGTGTGCATTCGCTGGTTTGTTAGCTTGGCAGTAAGTCATGCCTCATCATCTCCAATATTAAATTGTCAAGAAGCACATTGAGTGCAGTAATATATACATATGAGAGGAGGATGTATATGTTTATGTATATATCTTTAAATGCCATCCTAAGACTCAGACTTAAGCTTATGTCACTGGCAGACTGTATCACCAACTAGCTGCTGGTGCAGTTCTTATTCTCAATTTGCAGTTTAAGAGGATTAGCATATTTTATTCTTTAAGAGCATCACAACTAATGGAGACCAATTGTGTGGAGACCAATTTCTTTACTGTTTACAATGGAAAGCTTCCAGTTAAAACTGGCAAGCCCCAGGTGATGAAAGAGACCACACTCCATTATTTTGATATGCCTGTGGCTAAACTGACTTATCTTTAAGATATCTTAGTTATCAAAAGCAATTGTCAAGTTGTTAGGGGATGCCCCATACGTGAGACTTTGTCACATGCTGCTGCTTTGCCCATGTTCAAACTGAGTAGGCGCCAGAGATGATGCAAAATGTTCCTGGGTCTCTGGCTTGCTGACTAGAAAGATATAGTGACTTGGAACCTAAAGAAATGCTATTTTTTTCCGCTGATAGCAGAAACATATTTTATCTCCAAAGCAGCCCATGTGCTGCAGGGATATCGAGGTATTTTTGAAGGTGTTGAGTATTGCCAGTTACTTGAAACTTACTTAGGAGCTGTTGCTGTTCCAAGCCCTTGAAGATTAAGCAAGGGGCTTACTCATTAACACAGATGTGTCACACAGGCTGTGTGTTCAGCAGGATCCAAATACTCCCAAGTGCTAGCGGTTCCTGTAAGCTGCTCTTCCCCCCTGATCCATTACAGTAGCAGTATCTGATGGTGATTAGAATCTGACTTCATAAATCACTAAGAATTTGGAGCTGTTCAGATCCAAACTCAGGTTTTAATTCAACCACACTGTTTGCAGGCTGGCTGTTCATTTCTGCATCATCACCTCACTTTTGTATGTGAATTTTTTTTTTTTTTTTTTGTGCTTGTTTGACTTGCAGGTTTCCCCTGTTTTAGAATCTTTTACTTCAGAAAGGAGGGAGAAGGGACAGGGAAATAAAACACAAACTCCTCTTCCTTGCCTACCCACAAAGTAAAACACCAAACTGAAACTAAAGGTGTTCCCAATAGGAAAAGGTCACACATAAACAAGTATTTATATTTCAGAATGTGAGAGTCAAATCAAGCTATGTTTGCCTTTAAGCCCAAGCCTTTAAATGTATTCTTTTACCTAACCTTTTGAGAAGAATGTGACTGCAAGCTGAGTATGCTCTGATTTAATTTTTGAAGTGACCAGGCTCTGTTTTTAAAGGCCAGGACTCCTAAACATCAGCGAACCAGCCACTCAGCCCTGGCTAGCAGATACCTGGCCTAACACAGGGAACAATCACAACGACTGCTCCATCAACTGCTGCACCTCTGGCACCGGGAACAGTGACAGCAACCTCACGACATACAGTCGACCAGGTTAGATATGTTTCTGCCTTGCTAAGGGAATTTTCCTTACGCAGTTTGTACTTATAGGATCTGAGAATAGGGTTTGTTTTGTTTTGTTTTGTTTTGTTTCTTTTTGATATGTGTAAACTTAATGTGATTTCATTCCCCTTTTCTGTGGTTGTGCCTTTGTTTCCTTTTGTGGATGGTTGTATTGAGCTTTAGTAAAAGGTGAATGAGCTCCTGCGATGTTACGCGTTACCAAAAGTCATGCTGAATGATGTATTGCAATGTTTGAAAAAACACAGATGGCTTTTCATTTTCAGGGTGCTCAACATGTTTGTGTTGCTTGGACCAAGCAACAGAAGGTCTCATGAGTGAGATTTTCATTCTGTTTGATGGGATGGGATGGGTGATGGGAAAGAAGAAGTAACTCAGTGCTACAGATGGTTGCAAGATAGTGCGGTTGGACACATTTAAAACTGTCTGTGGGGCTGCGTTCTGCAGCAAGCTGGGTAACTTGGAGTGTGTGGGCAGGACCATTAACTTCATGACCTAAAAGCAATTGTGAGATGTCAGGTTCAGCGTTGGCTCCCAGGGGCTTGGCCAGGATTCAGTGCATTCCTGAGGGATACCTCACTAGTTGCCCCCGAAACACAACAGGGGAAACGTACCTGCAAGTGCTGCTGGTTACGTGTTTCCTTTTAAACAGACCTGACAGTGTTGCTGGTGAGGAATAAAAATGAGGTTGTTTACTCCCTTCCTTGTACACCAGCAGCAGCTCTGGCTGCCTTTGGCTAGTAGCGTTTCCCAGCGTTTTGCAGAGAGATTCTGATTATGCACAGTGAAGTTGTGCGGGTGCAAATCAGCGCTACCCCTTGTGTAATTAATGTGAAGCTGGTCGTAATGTGAAGGTGGGAACTGATCTGCTGCAGTGTCTGGGCTGACAGCGACCAATGCCAGCTGCTCCAGAGGAAGGGGAGAGATTCTAACAGAGGAGACCAGTGTCTTACTCTGGCTGAGGACAATATCTCCACAAATGCCCATTTACAAAGATACTCAATATTGAAATTGTTTGCTTTACAGGAGCGAGCAAAAAGCTAGCAACTTTTAGTAAATGTAAACAAATTCACAAAAGGAAGAGAATGCTCATTTGGTGGATTGTAAACTGTCGTAATGTCTTGCCATGAGGTGCTATGTTTCTCAGTTTGTCTTTTGTATTAAGCTTAGTTGTCTTGCTAAGTCATTCCTTCCTTTGAAACAGATCATACATACTTGGTGTCCAACAGCGCTTTTAATGGTCTCTTCTGTCTTGGAAATGTTTGAGATATTCACAAATATCCTAAGTAGCAATGCACATTTTTAGTCTCTTAAATATAGTACTGCCTTCCACCTCTACAAAATGGGAACACATTGTCCTAAAAGTAGGCACTATAAAATAATCTAACAAATAGAACAAATCTTTCAGTACTCAGGTAAATGTTGCATATGAAGAATTCTAATATGTCTATGAAAAAAAAGTGTATCAACTGCATATACTGTATAATTATATTGCCTTATACAGAAATCATATCTAATTGAAAATGGGTAAAATACAAGCTGGAAGTGCCTCTGCAAGGATATTACAGCAAAGCAAGATGTATCATGAAATGTGAATGCTCCATATATACCTAATTTAACAGAACAGTCATGAAAAGGGGGAAAGACTAGGAGAGCTTTATGTGACAGAAAGAGCAGAAATTAAAATATTTAAGAAGCAGAAGTCATGGTATTGAAGACTGTGAAGCAATAAATAAATAAATAATAGTTCACATAACAAAGAAAAATATATCAAATGGTAAATAAAACCTGCAAAAGGCAGAAGCTGGAGGCATAAAATGTGCAATGAATAAGTTGTATGTGACATGTTCTGATACTGTTCCTTAATCACCAAAATGTGGATGAGTGGATTTCTTTCTCAAGTGTTATTGCCTTTTTTTTGCATTTATTGCCTTTTCTTCTGGAGTTACTTTGTAGGAAAAATGTCTGTATTAGGGACTATTTTGAAATGGAACGTCCTCTGTATTTAGCGGTTATGTCCTATAGCAGAATGGTTGAATCCTGAACTGTGTCCTTAGTCTTGCTTGGCACCGTCTCAAGCAAGTCACTTCTGGCCTCCGCAGGTAATGGTCTTCAGGACTGAATCAAACTCACTAAAACACAAACGCTCCACGTTTTTAAAGAGGGAGAGGATATACCTGGTGCTTGCTCTGTATTTACTTTTGCATTAACCAGTGGCGAATTGTCGTTCTCGTTTCACGAGCACTGCACGCTGGTCTCACTAATCTCCCAAACGCCTCCCCACGGACTCTCTTAATACCTTCTGCCTCCTTCCCGTGGACTGGATCTGGAGAATTCCTGTCACACAGAAGAGAAGGAAGCCCTGAAAGGCAGGCGCACTGGTTTACACGGCAGCGGCCACAGCATCAGTACAGGCTTAATTAATGTATGACGATAATGAGTGCTGATCTCGTGGTACAATAACTGTTCGAAGAATGAATTCCCACTATCTGTATTTAGCATACAGGACAATGGTGTTGCAGGGGTATTGCTTACTCTGCAGGATCCAAAGGAACTGCTAATTTGCAGAAATTCCCAAGTGCTTTTCTGTCTTTTTGTTTCGACCCCAAATATACGATTGTACAAGGAAACAATGGTCAAATAAAGTCTTGCTACAGGGTACTGAGTTACTTTACACACTGTGCTGTTTCTCTTTAATTATTTCTGTGAATGTGTAATTATTTTCTGATCTGTTTTATAAAAATCTGCCGTATTCTCTCTTTCCTACCACAGTTACAAAAAAGTCTTAAGTGATTTTCATCCTATAGCCACATGAAGTAACTGCCATGTGTAGTTATTCCCAGAGTTAGGTTTTGCTTGATTTTTCCTTTAAATGCAAATTACTTTAACCACAGTTATTCATTAAATAGATATACTGCTTTGATAACAGCGTCTAAATGTAAATATTTATATGGCCAGTGTAGGGGGAAAAAAAAAAAAAAGGTAAGTCATAGCAGATACAATTCAGTAATTCTGAATTCACAATGGACCGAAACACTGAACACTACTTTTTAACTGGCCATTTGAGCAGTATGCACAGTGGCTTAAAAGGTAAATTACACTCCATAATTTAGATATAGTTAATTATTATATTATCTCTGTTTCGTGGAAGCAAGCCGTACAGCTATGCACTAGCAATTTTTTAGAGGGTATTTCATTGAAAGTAGAGTGTAAGCGAACAGAATGACCTTTTCTTTTTTCTTTCCTCTGTGGTTAGCCGATTGTATAGCAAATTACAACAATCAGCTGGACAACAAGCAAACAAACCTGATGTTGCCTGAGTCAACTGTGTATGGTGACGTGGACCTAAGCAACAAAATCAATGAGATGAAAACCTTCAATAGTCCAAATCTAAAGGACGGAAGATTTGTCAGCCAGCCTGGGCAACCCACTCCTTATGCCACCACTCAACTCATCCAGTCAAATATCAGCAATAATGTTAACAATGGCAGCGGAGATTCGAATGAGAAACACTGGAAATCCTCTGTTCAGCAAAAGCAAGAGGTTGCACCCATACAGTACAACATTATGGAGCAAAACAAATTAAACAAAGGTGAAGAGCTTTTAGCTTGTTTCTCCTCTTTAGGCATCAGAGGAGTTGTAACCTTCTGGTGCTGGAAGTCCAAAGCTTTCAGGGTTAGCACGTACAGACCTCTGTGGTGCTCTAGATTTAGAAATTCACAGCCAACAGTGTCAAAGAGTTAATTAGTAGCACAAAAACCTTCAGAGATTGAATTTATTATACCAAATAGCAAGCTGTATCTTTAAAAAGAATTAAATAAAATATATTTCCTCTGAATTTGAGGTTAATTTAAATTTAATAGTAGTTGAGGGATTGGTTAGGACAGAGACGAGATATTTTATTCATAAGCCAGATGCATGGTAGTCACATTATATTCTACCTTAAATTTTAAGTAGGTCAACCCACTCTTCCCAGTCGTGGATGGAGACTAATTAAATCTACATGTTCATGTAAACGAATGAAATTTTGCATATCAGACTCTGTAAAATTGTATTGTGTCGTACACTAGGGACAGAAATGGAGCCATCCAATTCATTGCAGACATGTTCCTAGCAAGCCTCCGATTCACATATTCAGAGGCAATTCCACTGCACACGATTTTGGGAAACTAAATTCCTTTGTTACTCTGACTGAAGTCTGTGAATCCAGAAGCTAAAAATAAATTGATTTCGGTGTTAACGTGAAACATCAGAATGTACTTTTGTGGCCTTGGGGGCATGTTCCGTTAATATAATGTGTGGGAGTTGGAAGAAATAGGTATGTGATTTCTTGCTAGTCCTCCAGGCTACCATGCAACCTCTTTTAATAACCTGATTTGCAAAACAGTATCCCTAGGAACTGGACCCATTCTAACTTTGAACTTTTTGAATGGATTGTCGTAGCTCAGATGATCTGATAGTGATAAGTTACCCAGTAAAACGACACATTTCATTGCAAGAATGTTGACTTCTTTACCGGACCTGTCTACCCACAGAGGAGTTCAAAGGGCAACATAAAATGTGACACTTACCTTTGACATAAACAAGTCAAGAGAAAATTCAATTTTTGTGGCTCCTTACTGGAGGGTGAAAGCTTTATTTTTCTTGTAATTATGTTTTCTTTTGTGAACTGTATATTACGTATCTGTTTTGGAATTAAAACGTGTTTGGTTATTGTGCCCTGGAAGACACTACATCTTTCAAATTGTCTGTATTACAGCTGCATATTCTCTAGCATATTGTAGTGTACAAAGGCCCCCTTAAAGCATTGTCTGCTGACAGTTGTATATACATATTTCAGAGTGTTGATTTATTGTTTATCCTCTGTGTAAACATATGTGGTATGCAGGGCTTCACCATGGTCTATGGAATGCAACTAGTCTGAGAAACCATTAGAGAATATGCTGTGGTGTGGAATTTATCATTTTGCTCCTTTTCCCATACTTACATTATTGCAAACATTGCTGCAGCAGATGGGGACCGGATTCTTAGTTTTGTTTATTTTTATTTTGCTTTTCTATTTTATGAGTCAATATTCTGATCTTGGTTTTCTCATTTCCTAAGTCAAAACCATCTTGCTGAAAATTACACCTATAGCTTTTGTAATGAGAAATAACCATTTGATGCGTTACATGCTGTGCTTCACTGTCACTACTTTATGTCCATGGTTCTGTTTATGACTCAGTTTTATTTGCTATATGAAGAGCAGCACAGCTCCTTTCTGTTCTCTGTAAATTATAAATACTTCTTGGCATGAAAGTACTGTATTGTCATATGAGTATTTTACTCTTGCTATAGTTTTGCAGATCTGGTTGCCAAATCTTCGGAGTTGGAGAAAGAAGTTACTGTAATGGCCATCAGCCAAAAAAAAAAACCCAAAAAACTAAAAAAAACTGTATAACTGAGACACTGAACCAACTGAAACAAGACCTGCTCTTGAAAATTGGATTTAGGAGAGCCAAACTGTTGCTCCAGTATATCACTCAGCCCTTGTAGGCTGACTCCCATGTAGCGTTGTCATCTTTGAAACTCAAAAAGCAGCTACTACAGCCAACTGGCTGTCCTGCATGCATAAATTAAGCAGAATCCATGGAAAAATCTATCAAGGTGACAGTATTCTTCACATGCAGAATGTTCACACAGGTCATATACATCCTTTGAGACTAAATCATTGCGGAGGCACTGTAACCATCCTCCACATAGGATTATATTTGCTGTGAAGCTACTGAATTCCTGGGATTCTCCCTAAACCTTTGCTTAGAGGCAAGATACAAGTAAAATGTAAAGAGTTTCCTTTCAGAAAGTCAATTTATTTCTTCCTTACTATTTTCAAGAGGTCTTACTTTGTGTTATAAAGCAGGTATATAAAAGTCGTGCTTTTTCAGGAGGGTGGCACTAACTATGCTATTAAACTTGCAGATTACCGGGTAAATGACAACATTGCTCCAACTATTCCATACAACCAGGCATATGACCAGAATACAGGTGGATCCTACAACAGCTCGGATCGAGGCAGCAGTACCTCTGGTGAGTGTTTAATGCATTTTTAAAACTGTAGTTCTCTTTTTTTATTTGGACAGAGTTGACTTATAGCCGTAGTTAGCACCAGTTCCTTCACTTACAGAAGAGATCGGGAGTGGGACCCACTACAAATAATGTAGCACAGATTTGTTAAACAGCATGAAATCTGATGGATACCTTTATATCTTTTGCATCATCATGGTTGCTTAGTATCATCTACATATCATCCATAAATTATTTAGTTAATTGCTTGGTCAAGATTAGGAAGAAATAGCAAAATTTGCCCTACTGTTTAATAGTATGACATCCAAATAAAGGAATCACAGAAATTCCTTTTCAACTGTCACAGTTTTAATTTACATATTAGTTTCCTGGTACCTTTTTAACTTCTTTTCCATCTGTTGGCTCTACTTACCTAAGACAATCTTATTCTTAGAAGTGCTGTGATATCTAACAGATCTACTTCAAGAAATTTTTCATTTTTGAATGTAATCCCTTATATTTTATGAGGTAAAATAGCATGCTTGTAAATATACAGATCTATATAAATCTTCCTTTCTTTTTATAATCTAAAAATCTTTTGTAAAAGTCTTTTGTTTTTGTGCCTGAGAATCTGACCAAGTCAGTGAAGTTGCACTTTGTGCCTCTGAACACAAAGCCAGGTTTAATTCAGAAGTTATTACTTCTTATATGAACATAACCTGTTAATAACTTTCAGGTGTGATCTTGATAGGGATGTGTGATATGTTCAGAAGCTACATGTAGGGTTGGTCTGGAGCTTTACCATAAGCCTGATATTCAGCCCATGTTTACCTACATGAAGCTGATTATAAGGTGATTTATGGATCAGTCAGAATCTTCCTGGATTCTGACAAGGCTGCCAATCAAGACCACAGCTCTTCTTTTTTCCTTCTGTTCTGCTATCTCCTTTGGTAGCTTGTTTGCCTTAATCCTAACCTGCACTTTATCTTAACTACGGAAGAGGCATAAACATGTAAATGAGCCCACTATTCCTTGGGGTGACCTGAAGCCTCAGTTATTGAGCTGAAATGTGTGAAGGTGCCTGGTTCTCCCAGATGCTCAGGGGAGTTCTTCTGAGAGCCAGCCTTGTGGAACATCTCAAGGGGTATGAACCTATGCCAATTAAAAATGAGAAGGTATTATTTTCCATGCCAACACCTATTATGGTTATTCATAACTCTAACAAATTATAGTGCTAATCAAGGATTCCAGCAGGAAGGAAGCAAAGTGACTAGAGTGATAAATTGTGCTGGACCTAGCACATGCCTTGGTATTTAGGGAACCGAATGTAGATGATGGGCTGCTTGGGATAGTTCAGGTCTTGCCTGAAATACCAAGATACCAAAAAAATAACTGTACATACAGATATCTGGCCATTTTAGTGTGGGACAATAAGAAGCAGAACTAGTGTCTCTGAGAATGGAAAATCTGAGTGAGCAGGAGTGAGAGAACAAGTTTCTTAAGTCTCACTGCAACATCTTTAGTTATGTGGACAGGCATAACTAATATAAAACAATGTCTCAGTTGAGGAGATAATTGTGAAATGTGTTGAAACATGCTCAGAAATACAGTCACTTTACCTACATTTAAGGAACTAATAATAACAAAGAAAGAGAAACAGGTATACAAATGAACAGTGGTAGAGGCCATTCTGATCATAGCCGTGTCCAAAGTTAAATTTTAGAGTGACTGAATAACTGGTCTGATTCAAAGTTATTGGAATCGTTAAGGCTGCATTGTTCTATTATGAGCTGTAATTTCCCAGTAATAGTAGTTGAAAACATTTGTGCCATACTTCATCAATTTTCTTTTTCTTTCCTTTTTTTTTGTTATTTTAGTTCTTCCTGCAATAATTTTCAGCTGCACCTGCCATTTAGACTAAAACTAGTAATTTCATTGTGCCTAAAACATTTCAGTGGACAAGTACAAATTACATATATTCAGTAACTTAATGCAACAATGGAACTTTAATAGATCATATCTGTATCATATTGTATTTTAGGTTCCAGCAATTAAATAATAGAAATGCACTTTGGAAAATATGTCTGCAGCTCATTTGTTTTAGATAATAATCTATAATGTAATTAATAGAAGTAGGAAGCTCACTCTTAATGACATTACTTGTAAAATTCATTTGTGGTTTTACTGCATTTTGACTATTTATTAACATTTCAAGTTATGTATCCTGTATGTTTCTTTCCTTGCTATAGTAAAGTTTCTAGTTAAAATCAAGTTTAGTACACAGAATGTTTACTAATTTTGTGAAGGAGCTGTAAATGGATGTAACAAGGAGAGATGCCAGTATATTCCTACTCAAGACAGCAGGGAATTCTAGAGAATACAAGAGGAGCTATATGAGGCTGTGGTTATTTTGTTTTCGAGAGGGTAAATGATGAAGATATTTTTAAAAAATGAAAATGTGCATTTCTTTTTATTCATAGGGAGTCAAGGACACAAGAAGGGTGCTCGTACTCCAAAGGCTCCCAAGCAAGCTGGCATGAACTGGGCCGATCTCCTTCCACCCCCTCCTGCACATCCCCCTCCCCATAGCAATAGTGAAGATTACAGTCTTTCAGTGGATGAAAGGTAAGAAATATCAATACATCACACAAGTCTGACTTGACTGGCTAGCTAATTGAACAGTAATTTGCCCTATAAGCTAGCAGTGAGACCTTCCTTCAGCCTTTCTGGTGCTCCTCAGCTGGCTGCATTGTCACTCATCAGAGAGATTGCTGAGTGACAGTGGTGCAGCAGTCAGTGCTAAGCTATTTCCGAGAGCACAAATAACAAACAAATAACAAAGGTTTTGTTTTTGTTTTCTTTCCTGGGCTATTTATACATATATCAGCTATGCTAATAACACGGTAAAAATTTAAGTCCTTATTTTCTTAAAAAATTAATTTTAGCTATGACCAAGAAATCCCTTGTCCCGTCCCACCTGCAAGGATGTACCTGCAGCAGGATGAGCTAGAGGAAGAGGAAGAAGATGAGCGAGGTCCAACTCCACCTGTTCGAGGAGCAGCTTCCTCTCCAGCCGCTGTCTCCTATAGCCACCAGTCAACTGCCACCCTCACCCCCTCTCCCCAGGAAGAACTGCAGCCCATGTTACAGGACTGTCAGGAGGAGCTGGGACACATACAACACCAAGCTGACCGGAGGTGTGTCAATGCAAATGTAGAGAGCCAGATGTGACTGAGGTCATCCTGGCCCCACTGTCAATTCTTGCTGAATTCAGTGAGGCCAAGATTCTCCCCATTACTTTTAGTCTTGTCGATGTTTAACTTGACGATCTGGGACGCGAGAACTGTTTGGAACTGTAGAAATGCGTAATTAAATTGCCTGATTATGATACCAGGGAAAGAGATGCAGTATATCACTTTATGCTACGTACAGTGCTGACACAAGTTAAATTCACAGTCATCAGGATATTAAAGTGCTATCGCTAACACAGCTTACCATATAATTACAGTTCCATTGTTTCCAATAGATTTACTGCATTATTACCATAAAATAGCATGCATTATTTCACAGTAACTGTGCAATTAACTTGTCACCAATATGTATGAATATATATAAATATATAATTTATATAACCTATAGATTTTTCTCCTCTCATAAATCCTAATACAGTAAATTATTACTTTCAGATTTTTTTAACATTTCCACCTACCCTCATTTAAAGAAATGACCAACATTAATAAAGACAGATATTTGTTACGGTGAATTTTTGTTTCTTCCCTGAGTTGCTTTTAGTGGAAACTATTTTGCATATACTCTCTCACAGTTTCTGTTCCATAAAATAGTGAATTCTGGATGAGGTTTTTTACACATGATCCCTATTTGTCTTGTCTTTTTGTTAAGACCATACAGGTTTTGCATCCAGAAATATATCCCCTTTGTTTTTTTTTCCTTCTTTTTTAACATATTTAATTAGCAACTTGCCTGTAATATTCCAGACATACTTTTCTATTTTTAGAAAAGCTAATGGTGATTTCATGAATTCAATGTCTGCTATATAGATGAGATTTAGAGTTTATTAATATAAAGTGGACAGTATGGATTTATTTTTCAGATTTTTTTTGAAAAGTTAGTTCATTTTTGAGTCTTCTTTTTGTAAGTTTACAGCAGTCATCTAATCTGATTGTTTTGAAAGGTCTTATATCTGCCTCTAGTTTTACGCCCCACATCACCTTTGTCTGTCTTATGTTGTATTTTTTTATTCTTTACAGTAGCGTTTCCTGTACTGTGTATCTTTTTCTCTTCTTTTAGCTTCCTGACTCTCTATAATCACTGTTTTTCTTAGTGGGTGGCTAATAATATTTTCTGTAATTTTGATTGGCCCTAATGTGCCGGGGCACGGAAGAGCTCATTTTAAGCGCTTTTAGTTTTCAAGGGTTATATAGAGGTCAGACTTGCTGGACACTAATGGAAAAGGGAAATGCTAAGTGAACAACCTGTTATGAGTGACCTCGGACACCGTGTGCTGGAGAGTGTGAGATGAATACTGATAGACAGGTTGGAGGAGGCCTTGGTGCAGATAAATGAAAATTCACAGAGCCATCCAGCTACGGCTGGGGAAGTAGGACGTTCTTTCAACATGATCATGGCTGTTCACCATAAATATCATCAAATTTAGTCAAAGAAGACTGAGTTTTGTCTGGAAAGGTGTTGTGATTTATACTCCTAGGGCATACAGCTTAATCATTGAGTAGGTGAAAAAATGTATTATTTTATTATTCCTGTGATTGTTAAGTCTAGCTTTTATCACACTCTTGAATGGTTAGTGACTAAATTCGTCCTTCTTATTTACTTTTCTAACACTGTTTCTTGTTTCTGTGCTACATCTATCTCTTCAGTTAAAAAGGATTCACACAGTTCTATCTACCTGCTCAGCAAGGCTTGACTGACTACCTCTATCATTAATGGTGTTCGTGTGACCCATGGCATTGCTCTTTAGGAGTGGGATATGCTGTGCTCAGCAACTGTAGCACATTCTGGGAAATGATAGTTTCTGTTTCAAATACTGTGGGACAATCCTTTTCAGTTAAGAAGATGCTTTGAGTGGTGCATTTCTCTGTATTGTTTTCTTTTTTTCTGGTCAAATTCTTGGTCAGTTTTCTTGGTTGTGGTTGTATATGTGGTTGTGAAAATAGTGCCTAAAATATTGCTATATTAAAATCACATTATGTTGGGTTTTTATTAGCTTTATTAGCCTAGCATACTTTTTATTAGCTCTGTCTGATAATTATAGTCCTGCTGAATATTATCTCCATTCCCTACGAGAAGCTAGCATCTGGAATATGATCCTTGTGATGATGATTGTCTATAGTAGCGCTTCTCTGTTCAGTCAGCTCGCTAAAATTATAGTAAATTGTAAGAGAAATGTGCTCTGGACGACTAGGCAGGCAAAGGAGAAGCTAAAGATTCAGTGAGATAGCAGCTGATGTCCATGTTAAAGCGAGAGCTGAGATAGGAGACGGTGTCGCTGTTAAGGCGAGAGCCACCGCATCAGATAAAGTGAAATAAAGTATTGCTAAATCTATCTGCCCGTGAACAGCTGCTCTCAATTAGCCTATTCTTAAGGGTTGGCAGGCAAGCTATAATTTCAAGAATCCTAACATGTTTTGTAACTAGTTGCCTGTCTCCTACTACCAAAACCCAGAGAGCAGCAAGGCTGGCAAATAGACTGCAAGGACAGATGTCACAAGAGCTTTAAATTAGGGCAGTAAAACTCTATTGGGCAAGATCTCTAATCAAAGGCAAGTAGAAGCTCCCAGGAAGCAATGACTTCTATTTTGTTGTTGTTGTTTAATTAAATGATTATTTAGTATATATCTCTAACTGACCTTGTCTTCGTTGCCATTTCATAGCCAACACAGTGAGTGGAAAGCACTGGTTAGATTAATTCAGGGAGGTTCCAGTTTTCTCAGGCCACAAAATAGCAAATTTTTCTTCCCTCATCTTTCCTTTCAAAATAGTAAGCATTCCCATTTTTAAGATGAACCATCACCCTCTGAAAAGCAAAGATTTAAAATTTAGAAGAATTCCCATCTTATCAATGAGAAAATAAGGGAAAAATCTGAGACAGGAAAATTGCTTTGGGATTTTTTCAGACCACGCTATGCTGGGATTTCCCAGCAAGTGATGTCAACAGCCCAACCACTGCTGCACCAAGGATTTCTGCCTTTCAGACAATTCTCACTAAAGGAGTGTGCGCATGGCCTCATTAAGAACTGTTGACAATGTTAATAACGGACTTGTGAGTGAAGTATTAAATAAATGAACATTGATCTAATGACATCTAATGCTTTGCCTCCTTAAGCTGGAGACATCATTAGTAATTATTTGAGCTCAAAATATAATAATCAATGCATCTTCATGCATTTTAGAATCCTTAAAACTTAAAATTGAGGTAAAACTAGATTATTTTTTCTTTATACTATCTCCTAGACCAATATGCAAAATCATTAAACAGCAATAATTCAATTCCTTTCTTTTTGTATCTATGTTGGGGGATAATGTTGATGGAGTCATGTATTTGGGTACAGGTTGGTAGTTCAAAGCTTCTAAAGCAATGTACAGGCACTTTCTTTTGGGCACATTCTCAAGGAGGTGCAAAATCCTTGTAACCATATGCAAGAATTGTAATCATCTCTTTCCTAGCTGTACAAGAGCTATACAAAGAAACTTAACGAGATTTAAGCAAAATAAGCCTTTTTCCATTAAAAACAGAGTGGAAGGAACTGTATGAAAAATCAAATTTCCTTTGTTAGATTTCACACTACATTGTTGATTAGTTTGGCTTAAAGCAAAAGTAAAAACTGAAAAAAATGAACTTTCCAAATATAAATTCTATAAATTCTAAGTGGCAAGTCAAATTGGTTTCAAACTAAAAGAAATATTTGCAGCAATTTACTTTTTTGTGTCATTTGTGACCAGAAGTTTTGTGACTTCCATTTTTTCCTCCCCTTGTATTTTAATGCAGACGTCAACCTGTGAGTCCTCCGCCCCCTCCGAGGCCTATATCTCCACCACACACCTATGGATATATCTCGGGCCCTTTGGTCTCTGATATGGATACCGACGCACCAGAGGAGGAGGAAGACGAAGCAGATATAGAGGTTGCCAAGATGCAGAACAGAAGACTCCTTTTGCGTGGCCTTGAGCAGACCCCTGCCTCAAGCGTTGGGGATTTGGAGAGCTCTGTAACAGGGTCCATGATCAATGGTTGGGGGTCAGCCTCTGAAGAGGACAACATCTCAAGTGGACGGTCCAGTGTTAGCTCTTCAGATGGATCATTTTTTACTGATGCAGATTTTGCACAGGCTGTTGCAGCAGCTGCAGAATATGCTGGCCTCAAAGTAGCCAGACGTCAAATGCAGGATGCTGCAGGAGGTGAGTTCATCTTGTGTTTGAGAGGATAACAAGGAATACCACATTAAGACATGTATTTAACCACAATTTCTTCCTGAATTTCTATACTAACTTAACAATAAATCACGCAATAATGTTCTTGAAGCATTTAGAAATTCACACATGTAGAAAATCGTTTTGCATCCCTATATTGCAGATTAGCATTCTTGATCTTACAACAACAGGGCCATTTTGTACTAGGGGAACAGTTCAAAAAGGAGCTTTTATGGAATAGTTCAAATAAATTGCTGCAATATCTTGCTTGACATAGGTAGTTTCTAATTATTGATTTTTTTAGTTTTTCTCTTATTGAGAAATATTTCTCTTATTTCTAATTATTCTCTTACTGTGAATAATTAGATTATGTTGTGATTATGCTAAGCATAATCACTCCACTGAATGCAGTGAATCTCCACTGAGTGAGTCTAACTCATTCTTGCCTAGCTCTACATCATTTGTAAATCAGTGGAGCAAAGTTTGGAAAGCAATATTTCATAGAAAACGGCTTTATCAGAGAGAGTGATGTTGGTAAATATGGGAAAGTTTGTGCCAATAAATATTTCTTGCAAGTGATTTAAAAATCCTTTTCCTCCCCCCCCACAAACTCATTGCTTTGATGCCCTTTCTAAAACAATCTTGCTATGATTTAGCCTCAATTGCTTTGTATGGCAAAGAACTGTGGTAAAAATTTACACATAATTTAGAAAATTTTCCATCTTTATTTTAACTAAATATTGCCATATTTGTGTAGAAAGTTAAATACATTTCTATTCAGTTTTCTTCTAGTACCGAATTCTACCCTTTTCCTGATAAAAGGCTTCTAGTATTTTCAGTCACTCTTCATGAAGAATTTAATCCCACTGTATTGAACACACCCTCAGATTAGATCCTCAGAATTTTTTTTCCCCAAGATTTGGGGAAAAAATGTTCATGTGATTGTTTGCCATTATATATTTCACTATTATCTTTTGCAGAATTCTGTTCAAGCCATTCCTGCTTTGTTATTGAGATGAACTGGGTTTATGTTGGCTTCCTAATTTAACACCTGCCATTAGATATGGGCTAGATTATAGATTATAAATATGTGTGTATTTCTGACTTCTTTTTTTCTCCTGAATCATCACTGGAAGTATGAAATTCAATATGTGAAATATTTAATGCTTAGCAAAATAAATACCTAAATGACTAGCAAAATTACTAGTAATACAGAATGCATACTGGCAGTCAGCAACCTGAGTAGGCCTGGTAATTACCGGATGGATATTGTTATATTTCAGCTAAGAAATAGGAATACCACTGTATGCGATGCTAGCTTCAAGCAGCTCCATGAATACTGTGCCAATGCTGTAAAACTGCCAAACCTAGAGAGGAGGAACTCAGTTATAACTGTGTCCACAGTCACTCCACAGATCTGCAAAATTCCCCTCTCATTTCTGATACCCTCTCTGAGTTAACAGCCCTTTGTTTCATTTCAACACAGCTGTTCATCATGAAGAATGAGAGGGGGAGGTAATTTAGTAAATTTGGATGAAATCCTGGCCCATTGAGGTAAGATGTGGCAAAACTCCCATTTATACCAATGGGGCCAGAATTTTACCCATGTTCATATATGATTTGTATCATAGAATCATAGAATGTTTCTGTATGTAGGTGTGTGTGCATACATGCATGTATATGTGTATATATGCACACACATGTACACATAAATATGCATTTATATCTATGCAAATAAA
The DNA here is from genome assembly GCA_032353885.1 of Nothura maculosa. Lineage (NCBI taxonomy): Eukaryota > Metazoa > Chordata > Aves > Tinamiformes > Tinamidae > Nothura > Nothura maculosa. Next base: position 857,106 of record JAUBOD010001123.1, on the reverse strand, counting down.
TACATTCAAGATAGGTTTCTTGTACTTGTTGCTATTACAGGTATATTGCTAATCTTGTTGCTATTACAGGTATATAATTTTACAATAGCCCAGTTCATGCTGTGGGGTGGTATTTATGCATCAATCTTGCCAGTACCTGACTACAAATCATACAAAGGCAGCACATTTTCTTTGCAAATAAGATGTGCTAAAATGCTAGTCCTACATCCCAGATGCATTCTTAGTAATTCCCTTAAAGCAGGGCTTGGGACATCTGTCATGAAGGCTTGCTCTTTGTGTGGGACAACCTAGGTCCTGGCCAAGCCAGGGGAGATGAAACCCGTTTTAAAAGGGAAAGATTTTGTTGTTTATGGAGGGCTGCTGGGCTGGAAATCTTTCTGCTTGACTGGTGTTGGAGTTTGGGTTCCTGGAGCAAGACCTACCAGCTACAAAGCAGCTGGATAATTTCTGTGAAACAGAGCCAGGCTGCCTATTAATAGGATGGCAAATGTTTCACTTTAGTTATGTCTTGCTTTAAAACTGATCACAATGAGAATGTGAATTCATGTTCTAATACTATAATTTTAAGTTCTAGAGAGCTGCAGAGTTCTCGTGCAAAAGAAGAGAAAGAGTAAAACATCTGATTTTGGATAAGAAAAATAATTGCAGTTGTTCTCTAACAATTTTTCAGGCCGAAGACATTTTCATGCATCACACTGTCCTAGACCCACCAGCCCTGTGTCTACTGACAGCAACATGAGTGCTGTTGTAATACAGAAGGTCCGACCTGCCAAAAAGCAAAAACACCAGCCAGGACATCTGCGCAGAGAAGTCTACACAGATGGTGAGTCCACCGAAATGGGTGAAACCGTCAGTGAACCTTTCCAAATACGCAGCCAATGTGCATGTGTGAAATTTTTCCACAGAGATAACATGTTTCAAAATTCAGTGATTTGTGTTTCCTGTTGCTAAACACACTGAACAGAGCAATCATTTAAAACGCCATAGTTCCTTAATGCTGTACATTGATGCTTCCACTCCACAGCCCTGCACCTGTTTTCTGTAGTGTCCTAATCGGCTAATTACTGTCATTATTTAAGTGCCCAGATAGCATACATAGTACAGTTGGGAATAATGTGTGGTTAGGATTAAAAATCTTCTTTGAAATGGCTAAATATTAAATCCTTCAGAACGCTTCTTTTTCTTACCGAAACAATATGCTATTCAAATGTCAGGCAACATAAGGCAGTGAATTTGAATCCTAACTAGAGTATTGTTGCAGTTACTTCGTGAACCAAAAAGCGAAATCTAATCATCTTCTCTCGTGCCTTCACACATAATATCAACCCTTGCTGAAAAGCTAGTGCTTGTATTCTCTGGGGAGTCGAGGAGGATAATGCAAACACTGTGATGTTGTCTAGAGAGAGCCTTTAATGAAAATGCCTCAGGTGGCACAGCTTTTATTAAACCACTACCTTCCAGTTTTATAAAACAACCCAGGGGCTTTGTTGGGAATTCGTGTAAGATAAATTCTCGAAGACTTAACCCATCTTGTCGAGTTTGCTAAATTTGCTGACAGGGGGAGAGCGGAAGAAGGCTTCATTCCCCACCTCCCCGTTCGCAGCAACAACAATCTGATTAGGACTTTCATTACCAGCGCGAAATTTTTCAAAGAGGGGCATCATTTGCCATTATCATATGAAAGCCTAATATTATAGATCCTTATCCAGGGTTACAAGAAGGGAGTTGCAAGCCACTTCCCCCTATGATTCCTGCCACTTGACGAAAAAATGTAATACAAAGCTCCCGGCATGATGAGCAGAAGTAATTTAGCAATGAGTGGTTGTCCGTGCTATTATCTGTACGGTATTCGGAGTATTTTCTCTCCCTAGCATCTATCTGATATTAGACTGCATTAAATACTGGCATGACACAGTGCACCTGGGCCTCTTGGCTTATGCCCAGGCCCCTTCTGTCAGTGCAGCCGAGCTGCCGGAATATTATCTGATTTTGAGAGGTTATTGCAGTGGTTTTGTGCATGTTTGCTTCTGTGAAAGGACAACGCACGGTGTAAATCCCCAAACTGTACCAGAAATGTTACATTTATGAGACCCTTGTAATGGCATTTTGCAAGACTTTATGGACATTTTATCAGCTTTTATTATCTCGAAGAGGATGCTCTTAACTGAATAATTGGCTGAGCATCAAACCCTGGTACGAACACAGGAGCTAGGACATCAGAAATAAAAATCTGGACAAGAGTTTTATGTGGCCATTTTCTTCCCTATAACACAGGAATAAATAAGAGGTGGACCTACAGTTGGTGACAGGTTTTTGTGAAAGCAATTCTATCAAGTTAAATCATAGAGCACTGTGGTTAGATATTGCAACAGATTTGACAATCATGATCAATATCTGTTTTGTGTTGTAAAGCACCTGCTTACTTCAGCATATTTTTAATTAGATATGAATTTCTGCTAACCTGTGTGTTGTAATTAATGCACAACACAATCTGGTCATTCAGAGAACAGCAAAATATGGCTTTAATTTGTGCAGAAGTAATAAAGCCTGGTTCAAAGGTTTTAAGATGGGGAGTAAGGAGGGAGTGCCCTTTTTTACCATTTATTTATTTATTTATTTATTTATTTATTTATTTTCAACCTAAGGCCATTTTCATAATGTTATTTGGAAGCTTACTGAAAATGATATCCATTCACTAAATCCTCATTCTTTTTTGAATTTCTGAGTGACAACAGGAAAAAATATATATACTTGGACAGCTGTCTCGTTGAGCCTTCAACAACTATTTGGCTCTATTATCACTGATTTCTGCAGGATGTTAAGGTAGCTGCGTTTCTCATAAAAGGCAAATGTTAATGAGTATTTGCCACTGTTCATATGAATTTACATTCTCAAATGTAATCTATTATAGATACCAACATAATTTATACTTCTTTTCTCCCTCTACCTTTGTAGAAAAAAAATCTACTCTTGACATATTTCAGCAGGATAAGAAAAACAATCTGTAGGAATACATTTGCTACCTCTAAAAATGAGCTTATTATTGAATTATAAGCATATGTGGATATCTGATCTCCTTACAGTCTTTCCTTTTGTTTCCTTTGTGAAATAAAAGAAAAACACTTCCTTTTTGCATCATATTGGCTTTTTCTGTATTTGTTCTCTTAATTCTTGTGCACAGTTTGAGCTGTTTCTTTAGAGATAAAGCATAAAAATAACTGTAGTACATAATAAGTTTATTACACATCTAAAAGTCTCAAGTGATGTTGAAGTTTTAGTGAGTTGGGAAGAATCCTGAGTTTTGCATTCCTGTATAAATATGTGCAGAGAAAATTTCACTCACTGTCTTCACAAATGTTGTATTGTACCTGTAACTGTCTGCTCTTTTCTTCAGGATATGACTGTACAAGTCTGTGGCATGACAGAGCTTAAAAAGGAGAGATGCCTATTAAGACCCTCTTTCTTCATTCATTGCTACTTATGATTCATCTTTTTGTAGTAAATTGTGGTTTCTCCCTGTGAGGGAAAAACTAGGTTGTTGTTTTCTTTATCCTATGATTCCTATATATGTTCTCTTTCAAAATCTTATCCAAAGTTATGATCTCTCCTTTCAAAAGATACATATGGAAGGATTCCCTTGTAGACCAGTTTATTAAATGGCATCTGCTAATTCTTTTAGGTAAATGGAAAGCAGTATAAAAGCAATACAGAGACATGAATGAAACATGAGCATAGCTGACCTTTACCAAGTACTTCTGCATTCTTTATATTGGTTTGACGTTGCTCTGTGAATTATATTTTGTTTCTTGCAGTGGAAGCTTCCATTTTCCTTTTAACAAGAAGTACACTGGTTTGTACTAGACCAGGTAGATTGAATCTGGATTTTCTCTGTGATCTGAGCTGTTAAAATAAATACCACAGGAGTGTAATAGCGTCAACCTCTGAAAGTTTCTTTTTTTTTTTTCTCTCTTTGTATAGGATTCTTCTCAGCAAGGAGTAGTGTTTTATAATGAAGATTTTTATAGTTTCCCTGCGGGTTGTGCCAAAGCTCTTGAAAGAGAATATCACTTTTCTTTAGTTATTATTTGTACCATAGAGCTATTGCCATTTATGAAACTTTCTATATCAATGCTTTTTCCTTTACATAGTCAAGACTATAACCACTTTGTTCTTTTTCCTGTGTGTCCAGATCGGGTTCTTGTATAGAATAGCTGGTTCCAAGCTGTGTTTTATAGGCTATTGGAAAGGTTCTGTTTCCTTGCCTTCAGTATTCAGCCAATGCATTGTTGTACTAAAGCTCCTGGAGGCTGTCTCACAAAAATGCTGGTGTTAAGTGCCTAGATTGCCTTCACACCAATGGGGTCCACAAAAGGGCGAAACAGTCCCTGATAACTTAATAGAAATAGTCAGTAGGGAATGGCAGATGTAAGATACTGCCTGAATTTGACTGTCTCCATCTGTAATATATCCTCTTCTGAGAACATACATGTAAGGAAGAGGCTTTCTTGATGAAAGAAAATACATTTTGAATCTCCTTAGGCTATGTCAAAGAGTCCAGTTGAGTCTTTCTAAATCTTGAGCAGTTTCTATGATAATTGAAAGCATTCTGCAAAAGGTGGGAATCATCATTAACACCACCAGCTATGTTTTTTGAAGATAACTGATTATGATTGATAAACTTGGAGTTGGACCTAAGGCATTTTGGAATAGACCTCAGGCTATCTTGGGATCTTAGGCAGTGCTCATATTACTTCTCAGCTAGATATTGAATAGCTGGATCTATGTAGAGAGTGGGTGAGGGAAAGGCTGTGGATGTTCTCCACTTAGACTTCAGTAACACCTTTGACACAGTTTCCCACTGCCTTCTCCTGGAGAAGCTGGCAGCTCACAGCTTAGATGGACTCTTCATTGGGTGAAGAACTGGCTGAATGACCAGGCCCAGAAAGTGGTGGCAAGTGGAGTTAGATCCGGTGGTGACCGGTTACAAGCGGTGTTCCCCAGGGGTCCGTGTTGGAGCAGGTTCTGTTTAATATCTTGATCAATGAGGGGATTGCATGCACTCTCACCAAATTTGCAGATGACACCATGCTGGGAGGAAGAACAGATTTGCTTGAGGGTAAGAAGGTTCTACAGAGGGATCTGGACAGGCTGGATCGGTGAGCAAAGAGCAGCTATATGAGGTTCAACAAGACCAAGTGCCAGGTCCTTCACTTTGGTCACAACAGTTCCATGCAGCAATACAGGCTTGGGGCAGTGTCTGGAGAGCTACGTGGCAGAAAACCATCTGGGGGCATTGGTTAACAGATGGCTGAATGTGAGCCAGAAGGATTCCCAGGTGGCGAAGAAGGCCAGTGGCCTCCAGGTCTGTATCAGGAACAGCATAGCCCACAGGCTCAGGGAAGTGATTGTCCTCCTGTACTTGGCCCTGTTGAGGGCCTCGAATACTGTGTGCAGTTTGGGCTCCTCACCACAAGCAGGATATGGAGGGGCTGCAGAGAGTCCAAAAGAGGGCAAGGAAGCTGGTGCAGGGGCTGGAGCACATAGCTTAGGAGGAATGGCTGAGGGAGCTGGGGTTGTTTAGTCTGGAGAAGAGGAGACCCAGAGGAGACCTCATTGCGCTCTACAGTACCTGAAAGGAGGGAGTAGTGAGGCGGGGGTTGATCCCTTCTTCAAAATAACTACAGAGAGGATGAGGGCCTCAAGTTCCACTGGGGCAGGTGCGGGTTAGACTTATAAGAAGAACTTCTGCATTGGAACAGGCTGCTTAAGGAAGTGATGGAGTCACTGGCTCTAGCAGTTCTCAAGAAATGTGTGGATGAGGCGCTTAGGGACATGGTTTAGCGCGTATGGTGTTCAAGAGTTTGCAGCTGGACTCAATGGTTTTAGAGATCTCTTCAAACCATAATGATTCTATGATTCAGAGGATGTATTACTTTTGCAGACCAATGTGTTTTGCAGTAGATATTAATGCTTAAGCTTACACATAGAGCTTTTTTTAAAAGGCACTGAAGAGGGATGTGAATGCTTATGATTTTGGAATTATAGATTTTCATTGTTGAGGTTGTAAGTGGCTCTTGAGGTTACAGCCGAGAAGTACCTTAGTGAACCGCCTTTAAGGAGCTATGGATAGTGAAGGAATTAAGGAGCTAAGGAATGTGAAGTGAAGGAATGCTTCATGGCTGATTCCATACTTTTTTTTTTCCTCAAAATTCTATTTTAATTCCTGTTGTATTGAAAATAAGTTACCTCTCCTCCCTTCCTCCTGTAAAATAGAGAAGACTTTATTTTACATTTATTCTTCCTTCAAACAAGTCCAATACACTGCTACAGATCTACCTATGTTCTTAGTCTAAAATGTAGTATATCCAAGCTTTCATTTAATCTTTCCTGCTAATTTACACTATGATTTTCAAGTTTAGGAATGACAGTGCATTTTCTTAAAAGATGTCTGAAAATGATCAGGACAAACAAGCAAACAAAAAAACATAGAATTTATACTGGGATCCCCAATTTGTAAGCAACCAGCCAATAGGAATGGAAGGAAAGAAGTTTCTATATTTCTCGTAACATGGATTTGATTCCTTATTCAAGACTAGGAACCCTTTGTTAAAACAATAGTACAGGGTTGGAATTTGCTTGTTTTTGTTTTTGTTTTTTTTTTTTTTTTGGTATGTGTGTTTTGTTTTGTTTTTTTACCAGTATAGAGTGGAGCTAATGCAGCCAAAACAATGTTTCCTGCCTCATTTACCCAGAGAATGTCCAAACTTCAGGATTGAGCCCTGAGCCATTTTTCTTTCTCATCATCCCTGGCCAGCTGTCAACCGTTCCAGTTTCTAGCCTAATTTAAAGCAGGCCAAGGCCAATTCCAAATGATGTCACCAGCTTAACATGGAGCATGGCGCTGAGTGAGCTTGCACAGAGCAGAGTTCTGCATGGCTACACCTTTCAGCACAGCTAGACCTTCTCATTTGTGCTTTGTGTCACAGGAAAACCTCTCAAAAATTTCTGACATCTGCCATATCCCACTATTTACATTTATGATAGGTTCCTGGTTTTTCCATATGTGGAAATACTACCTTTATTCCTGGGCCAGTTTAGTTAGTTTTCCGTTCAACTGTTCTCCTATGTGTTCTCCTACACTGTGGAGTAGCTGACCATTGTTTAAAAACACAGCTGCTCCAAGATATTTTGTGGAAGTAGTATGGATGAATTACAAAATGCTGAAGTTACCTTTTTCAATTAACAGTGCTGCTGTTTGGGTTTTTTTTTAGCAACCTCATGAGAGAGTATACCCCTTTATAGTGCATTAGTGCATCACGCTTTTTTTTTCACCTATTTTTGTCTTATCGTAAAGCCAGTGGTTCCTGTTACTTTATTGTGAACAAATTTGGAATCGCAGTCTCCTCATTTAGACTTTTGGGGTATTTTACTTCCTATTTTATATTTCTTAGAGATCTTTTGGACCCTAATGACTGGTTTACACATTCTACTTTTATAAGTTTTATTACAAGAGTAGAAGAATGTAGAGTAGAAGAATCAAATAAAGACTTAAAATACTGTTTAAAGTACTGTCCTAAAATAAAGATATTTTTTGAACTGGGTTGCAATATGGCAGCAAAAACTAAATTAGGGAGAAGTCTGTATTTTTTGTATGTCTTTTTATTTCATTGTTCCTCCCACAAGCATATTATTTCTTTGACTGAGTATGTTTTTAATAACTCATGATGTATCCATGAGCAGATTTAAATGATGGTGCTGATATTTTAAAGCATAACCACTTCTGAATGTCCTATTCTGAATATCTCCAGGAGTAAGTTAGACAAAAATGTCTCCAAGAGTGTGTTAGATGAACTCATTCCCTATTAGTTTGAGAGAGTAATCCAATAATTAATACAGTTCAGCCTTGGCTTCATCAGCCGTGTGGTTGATGCACATTCTTTCACAGCAGCCAATTTGCTTTGGTGCTCAGTACAATGAAGACCTTGAATTACAGTAGCACAAGCTGCTTTGTTGTTGTATGGGCTTAATGTCAATGATAAATATCAGCAAGGACAATAGGTGAAATGTTAATATCCAAGTGTCTAAAGATAATGACTTTTAAGAAAATACTATGATTTGAAAAGGCAGTGAGAGGTCTTTAGCTTGTATTTTTTACAGCTTGACATTTGGGAGAATAACCAGCAGCAACTGTAATAGTGCCATCGTAGTGTTTAAGTTGAGAAGAAATGGACATGCAGTGGGCTCAAATTAAGGCTGATATCACTTCTCACAGTTATTAGTGTATGACACCATTTTAATTGTTGCTCTTTTTCTGTTTTTTTTTTTAGACTTGCCACCCCCTCCCGTGCCCCCTCCAGCTATAAAATCCCCAACCGCCCAGTCCAAATCGCAGCTGGAGGTGCGGCCGGTCATGTTGCCAAAACTCGCTTCCATAGAAGCGAGGACGGACAGATCGGCGGAGAGGAAGGGAGCGAGCTACAAGGGGAGGGAAGGGGCGGAGGGCAGGCAACACGTGGATGGGCGGACAAATTCCGGAGAGCGGAGAGAAACACAGGACCAGCAAAGTGACGGGAAGCTGCGAGGAAGTAAAGCACCAAAACGCGACGGCGCACCAGCAAAAACTCATCTTCTTCAAGGTTATTTTGCATGTTCTGGGTTAAATAAAGTAGTGAGTGTCGAGCAGAGGCTGCATGGCTGGTGGAGCGCAGTTGGATCTGCTGAATTGTGACCATTCATCTGAAATTATATAGTGCTAATACAGGTCACGTTGCTGAGGCTCATTAGGGCAAAACTGAAACAAAAGCTTATGGAGAATGTAGACTGGATTTCTCTATCTTATATTCCTTATGTCTCTTTCATGGATGAAAGCTAATTTGAATGTCTGTATTATTAAAGCTCAGTTTGAAAAATGCAGGTTCTAATATTCAGATGCAATATGCTTCTTATGCTGGTAAATATCATACTGGTATTTCCTTCAGCTTAGTCATATTGAAGATATATTTCACCTCTTCTTTTTCTCTTCATCTTCCCATAGAACATAGACCAAGGATCATAAATTAAGATGAAGTGGACATTACTCATGAATTAGTTTTTCTGTGGTGAATGCTACATTGTGAATATTATATATTTCCTCAGGAAAGCTCCTGTAATTTTATTATGGAAATGATCTTATTTCCTATTCCTGTCAAGCATCTTTTTAAACCCTTTGAGAACTATATAAAATAAGACAAATGAACAGTGTGCAGAAATTTTAGGATCACAGTATCTCAGAGCTTGTAAACATAACTGTGTATGTATTTCATTATACAGAGGACATCCTGCCATATTCTAGACCAACATTTCCAACATCAAATAATCCCAGAGATCCCAGTTCTTCCAGCTCTATGTCATCGAGAGGATCAGGAGGTAGACAGAGGGCAGATCAAGCAAACATAGCTCGGAGAAATGTTGCAGAAATGCAAGTACTGGGAGCGTATGAACAAGGAGAAGAAGAAGAAGAGCTGGAGGTGAATGCAGTTGCATTGCTAGAGATAAACAGAATTTTCAGTTCTTAAATGGATATCAAGAAAAAAAAAAAAACAGTTTTGAACCAGAAATACTTCTCTTCAGAAAATTAGTGAAGTGCTCTGTCCATTATCATTATGTCCCATATAAGAAAAGAAACTTTAGGATTTATCAAATATGTAAAAACCAAGTAAGATGTGATACAGTGTAACTATCTTCATACTAAAAGTCATGGAACACAACTTGCAGAAATAAAATATTAAAATGTAGACTTTGTATTATCCAGATTCTTTCAAATGGAAAAGTAAAAGTGGAGTATCTAAGAATACCTTGACACTTTTATTTCATATTTTTGATAGTTTTTAATTCTAGATAGTACTAGATATTGAAAGATATGTAATTTCCCTCCTCGTTTTTCTTATTTTGCCTCTCCTGGTATTACTTTAACTTAAGTCCTCATTCTGGAAAGGTTATCCAACAAGCAGACATGTTGTTGAAAATAATTAGAAAAAGTAATTCCTTAAAGTAAACGAATCTCCACAATGGATGTGAAATACCCTTTAATAATATCTAACATGTAGGTATTGATTTTTGTTTTTTTACAGGAAACAGAAAGCTGAAGACAACATGAGAAGTACTGTAACAGGCTTTTAAAATCTAATCAGAAAAAAAATCACTTAAGATGCCTCAAGTCTGATGATATTTGACGCCAGAAATAATCTTCAGTGCAATCAGAGTGTACAATTTTTACCTTTTTTTTCTTTCTGCCATCAGAATGCTAGTTTTTATTTTACTATTTCTTTGTAAACCCTCCTTCGTAGGAACGGCCCTTGCCTTTTCCGTAGCGCTAAGTGCATCACCTTCACTGCCCAAGAAGGCAGGTAAGCTGCTCTTCGTGGTGCTTGAGCCAGTTGCTGCTTCAGGATTAGAACAGGAGGGGATTGCAAAAGCTGTAATCCCTACAATTCATCCCTCAAAAGCAGTGTGCAGTGCACTGCTCATAAAGTAAAGAGCCCATCGATGATGTTACATACAGCACTGGGTAACAAGTTGCATAAAGTGAACATCATGCTCTCACTATAGCAATTTTCCTATAGTCTGCAGTTAGTGCAAATGTTATCTTGCAGTTTCAGCACAAACTGTATTTTGGTTTTTGCTAGTCTCTTGCTAACCTTTTGCAGAAGCAACAGTTTTACAGATGCAACTAGAATCAATTTGGGGTGAAGTGGCTCATTGTAAATATGTACTCATTTTAAATCCCCTGTGGTACTTTAATTTGTGTTTCCATTTTCATCATTATGTATGTTCTTATTAAAAATGTCCTTTGGGATTGGCAGGCAGCAAGCTGATATAAATGCTCTTTGTCTAATCATGGCATGAGGAAGTTTACCTGAAACTTGTTTTAATTTTCAGCCTCAATAATGCCTATAATAGTAAGCAAGGAAATCAATGGGCATTTTTAATAATCATGGATAATATCATTAACTGTTACTGGCCCAAATCTCAGACCTCTACTTGTCTCAATTCACCTTAAAAAAGAAGTGCCACTTAAAGAAGTTTTGTTTGATCTTGGGGGTTATTTTTTTGTAATGCACTGCTTATCTTTTTTTTTTTTTTTTTTGGTTTTAAAAGCACAATCACTAAACTTTGTTTGTAAACCATTGTAACTATTAACCTTTTGTCTTATTGAAAATGTTAAGCATTTGTTTGGGATATTTTTCATCTTTTTGTTAATACTCTATGTTTGTATTTGGAGTATTTGAATGATGACAGATGGTAAAGTAACAAACCTAAATGTGGGCCATAATCAGAACACTTCTCCCTTTTCCTGGTCTTACAGAAAATTCTCAATTTTGCTGTGGCCTCTCTCAACATTGGATTTTCATCAAACCTGAAATGGAGGCATTAGTTGCATTGAATTTGCCAAATGATGTCTCTGTCTGTAGATTTTATGATCTTTTTTGTAATTGCAAAATTTTTTTGTCATTGGTGCTAATGGAAAATTGTGTGTTTGTTTATGGACAGCTATCAGGACTAGCCCCAATGGAAAAAAAAAAGAAGAAAAAAAAAAGTGTTTTGATGTTTACCGAAGACTGAAATTTTTCATTTAGCTAATTTTTAAAGAACGGTTACATAGAAAGGGTGTGCAGTACTAAAGGAACAATTCATGTGATTAATGTTTTCATTATGTTCATGTAAGAAACCTCATATTTTAGCCATAATTTTGCATACTGAAGATCCAATAATCAGAAAAGTAATTTTTGTCACATTATTTATTAAAAATGTTCTCAAATACATTATTTTTCTTGTGTAGTTTCTTGTGTTCTATGAAATTTATTTTTAGGGCCAACTCTGATTTCACCTTTGATTAGCTTAAAATCAGATTTCTGGGTGCTTCCTGAGATGTGATAACTGATAAATCTTTTTGCCTGCTAATATCCAAAGATGAAGAATGATGAGGAAAATCTGTCAACAGTAGCATTCACCTCTGAGGTGAGACACTTTTGTTAAAAATGAAGTAATACTCAAACAGTTAAAGAGAAGGAATATTAAGAGTCTTAGGAGCCTGCACAAATACAAGGTTTCTAAGTACCTAGTGCTACCTCCTCTACTGTAGCCATTTTGGGGCCTTTTGCAGAATCCTGCTGCGGGTTTATGACTAAACAGGTGATAATACCTTTCCTTTCCTGCATTTTTGTTTCCCATTATCCTTCCTGAATCCTCCATTCCTGTCCTTCCTTAGCCTGTTATTCAACAGAAACCTTTTGTTCCTGTCCAACCTCTTGTTTCCATCTCAGAAACAGAAATTGGTGCAGCAGCCTATGATACTGCAGAGCCCTGATACAGCACCATGCGTCTCACTGCAGAAGATTGCCAGAAACCTTAGCAAGTTTAACCAGGACTATGTCTCAAATGCAATTTCTTCTTTATTGGTGGCTTTGAATTATTAAGATAGTATATAAATCAGTGCACTAACTTTATATGTTGCTTAAGAGAGTTTTTGTCTTCTGTTTTAATACCTGAGTTCAGACTGCCATGTGCTGAGGCAAAGGTGTGGTGAATCACAGCATTGGGATCATTAGATCTCTACAGTTGTGTAGGTCTCTGTAAGGTCTGTTTGTCCAGAGACACTGGTGCTACATGCCTGAAATAACTGGAGCTCACTTTGTTCTTCACTGGCATGATGAAATAGAGGAAACCAAGCATCAGAGCCATAGTTAATGTGAATCTCCATAGCTTTATTACAGGTCAGGCCCCAGCTGAAGTTCTGGCCTCAAGTAATGGTAAGTGGGAAATCTTACCCAGTAAATTTTTATTCGCAAGTACTATAATTTAGTTTGTTTGGTGTCCCCTCAGAAGGGCTATGGACTGTGTTTGTGATTACATCAAGCCATGATTAACAATATCTTAAAAATGAGCAAATGAAAAGTAAATGAAAATGTCATAGAATTTTCATCCACACTGGCTACTCAGTACATTATGGTCTTACCAAAATACTGTAATGAAGATAGAATTTTAAGACAAAATTGCTGTGTTTTTATATCCTGTTAATCAGTTTTGATACTTGATTTAGTCTTCATCATTCAGCTGTAGTAAAACTATTCATCTTTTCATTGTTGCTTTGCATAAAAGAAATATTCAGTGATTGGGAAGTCAACATTATAGAAGATAATAGTTACCAGAGTTTTTAACTGTCCTGTATATTTCCAAG
>JAUBOD010001123.1:636353-843790 GCA_032353885.1 Nothura maculosa | reverse complement strand
AGAGACCAAAAATTAGGCTAAAAAGTCCTTTAGTAAATATTTGTAATGTAAAAAGCTGAATTAATGTAATGGATGAACACACTCAGCACTCTTACACTGTGCTCTGTGAAGTTCTGTATTAGGAACTATTTAATTTAACTTTGCTCAAAATAAAATAATATTTTGGTAGGATAGTGTGGAAAAATATCTAAAAAACAGAACTATAATGCCATGCTACATGTTTTAGCATTATATTTCAATTCATTTTCTAAGAAGTACTTGTTTTTAAGCAGAAATGGTAGAATGTTTTTATATTAGGGTAATACAAATATAAAATACTATAATGTATATTTGCAAAAACTGTTTAGAACAAAGCTAGCTGAAACTGAAAATTAAACCTAAATAACAGAATTTCCATTTACTCCTGAAAATACATTGAAAATACATTTACTCCTGAAAATACACTGCTTCCAAGAATTCCTTATAATAGCTCTCTAGTTAAGTTATTGTTCAAGTAGATGTTTAGATGTTTTATGTAAAATGTTGCAAATTTTGTACTTTAGTAGAAATAAGCTTAAGTAAACTTAAGGAAGAAAAATTTTTCCTGAAAAGAAAAAAAAGCATAAAAACAAAACAAAACACTATAAACACCTAAACACACATGCTAAATAATAGCATGTATGTAGTTTTTTTCAAAATCTAGTCTTCAGCCTCTGTATTCTCATCTATTGTGAGATGTTTTTACCGTCAGCCACAGAATTATCTGTTAAAAGGGGAAAATATTTTTGCTTAAGTGAAGCTTTCAAATTAATGAAAATAGATTCTTGCAAGTAGTGAAAATGTATATTGTTTTTGCTTATGCTAACGGATTGCAGATGAAAATTCTTTGTTTGCAAATGGAAATCCTAATGCTTATGTATAAGAGAAGCATTATTTGCTTAGAGTGTGCACATGAAGATACTGGTATCAGCAAATGCAGCTTTCCATGTTTGTATTTGCTGAGATGAAGGTCAGGAGCTGAGAGTCTGTTCCAGAGACTCAGCTGAAAGGTGAATATGTTTATGGTGTTTGAAGTTTACAAATACAGCCCATTCATGACTGCCAGTGTTGCCATGGACATCATCCTCACTGCACATATCCTTGAGTGTCTTTGCTTTGTATTGAACTAAATGAAAATTTCAGAATTAAAATCAAAAAGTGAATATTTAAAATGGATAACCATCATGGACCTCAGTATGAACTGTTTACCCAGGTTTGACTTTTTACATTTTCTTCATTATCTTATGATGAGCTTTTCCTTGTCCATATAAATACATTGTTCACAAAAGCCAGTGCACTATTATATGGGATATTATATATGAAATGGGAATTATAGATCTCAGAAACTGACAAAGATTTGAGGTGACAGCGTACAAATGAGGATCCCTTTCAAGATATTAAAGATGGGAAAAAAATCCATGCTATATAGAAAGAGGAAAAGGAATAGAGGAAACTAGAATCTAGCCTCCATGAAACACTTAAAGCAGGATGCCTTGCTGGAGAAGGGGCGTAAAGGACATGTAAAGAGAAAAGAAGTCAAGGAATTAAGGAATCTGGATCTCAAAAACTTAACGGCAAAAACCCTGTTCAGCTGAACTGACTGGAGAGTGATTAACCTCCATGAAGTGGATACAATAGACATCTTGGTGCCATAACACTAGAAGTAGAGCAAAATGCTTCCTGCATGCTTGTTTTGTTCTATCTCCATGTTAAATATACATTAAATGGGCTCATTTTCAGCTGCCAGAAGAGGAAAGTGGAGTTTTAATTCATTGTGGCATTCAGCATCCTTGTCACATGAGATAATGAGAACGGAACCTACTCAGCTCCAGTCTCTCTATCTGGCATCAAGTGAAGCCAATTGCTTTTCAGATTTTTTGGAGCATGACAATCAAAGCCACGACACTAAAAATTGTGTTTATTGAATTTTTTTTTCAATTCTAAGATATTTTTAGCAAGACCAACCTCAGGAAATGGAGAACAAATCTACTTAGTATTGATTTTTTCTTCTGTGGCTTCCCATCAGCCTTAATGCGCAGGTACGGTTCAAAGTCAGCCACAAGGAATAACAACAAAGGGGCCTTTGTGGGCTTCCATGCAGAGAAGGACAAAAGCAAAACAAAGCAAAAGGATATATACTAAGCAAATGGATGGTTCCTAAAATATTTAAATAGCATGAAAATAATGGCTAAAAACCTTTATATCTGCAATGTGAATTCTAATTGAATCAGAGATTATAGTCAGGAAAGGAAATTATAGTCAGCTGAGTCCAGAGCAATGCAGAGCTTCCCATACCTACTAAATGCCTGAAAAGATTGGTCTGAAATTGTAGGTCCCGCCACAATGACCTCAATAGCCTGCCAGGTGTGTACCCTACTGATGAGCTGCTTTACTGATAAGAAGGAAAATTCTTGTTTCCAAAATATTGCCATCACTGATAGATGCAAAGATAAATGCTACGAAGATGGCAGCTTTTGATGGTCCAAAAAAGCTAAAATCAGACACCGAAGCTGCTGTAATGCTGAAGGGTTTAATTATTTCTTGAATACCAGCACCTGAAATGATTTTACAAAGTACATAGCTTAATGCAAGATGATAATGGAGTCCAGTCATAAGGGAAACAGACTCTAGTAGATAGATGTGATCAATACCGAGTGCCAAGTGACTTTATGTGCATGTCCTCTCTGTTTCTTGAGTTGTTGGGGGCACATTGGATTATTTTGCTACTGCTACTTAATGCTAAATGCTCCAGAAGGACTGTACCTTCAGCAGATTTACATGCACAAAGCCTGAGAAAAATTAATGTCATGATGAAGTGAGGAAATAATTTCAACCTCATATTTTCTGCCCTACTGTGCTTTGTGATATGATGTTTCTTTTATTTGCATCCTACCTCTTTTCCTACAAAACCTGTTATTTGGAGATCAGAGGATAAAGGTTGCCTCGTTTGTTAGAACCTTTTGGCTAAGTACCTCCACACTTTTTTAATGAATATTCTTCAAATTCTTATTTTCCGACAGAAAAAAAAAAATTCTTCTCTAAAGCTCTGCACAGTATTATAATGCCAAAAAGCACACTTGTACAGGAAATCTAATCCTTGAGAATCCCTTTCGCCCAGTTAGCAGAGGCAGGCAGTATATCTATCGTACTACTAAACACACTATGCTGCTTATGTACTAAGTAGGTGTTTTCACTGTAACAGCCTTTCATGTAGCCATTCTCATCGCGTACCTGTGAGATTGTTTTGTTTTGTTTTGCTTTGTTTTGTTTTTGCTTTATTTTGTTTTGTTTTGTTTTTCACCTGGACAGCATGCAAGGTAAAACTTATGTTGTCCAAGTGATTCCAAAAGTTTTTGCAAAACCACAAAGAAAGATGAGCATAGTGCTGATGTTCTGTTTCTGAAGCCATATAATTCCACATTCATATGGGTCTATACATATGAGAACAGGGATCACAGTTCAACTTAGTGACATTTTAGGAATATGAAGGATCATGCTCCAAAGAAGTAGTTAAGTAGGGCAATAACGTAAAATTAGATAGAATACTCTGTATGTGTGTGTGGGTTCATGTGTGTGTATGTATGTATTGTTTCTGGAATCTCACTCTCAGAGCATGAAAGAAATCAGGATATCAGTTCCCCAAAATATGTGGTCCTCCTGACTTTGCATTCTGGTCTGCAAAGAGCTGATTGAAAGCATGAGAGTTTAGAAAGAAGTTTGTTGAATGTTACATGTCCTGGAACAAAGACGCAGAGTTTAAAAAATATATATTGTTGAAAATGTGCTTGAAAAATAATTGGGTTTACTTTTGCTGAAAGAAGAACAAGTAAATACTGTTGTGTTCCTAGTTTACTGTGAAGGAAGGTTTTAGGAAAATAAATGACTGGTGACATTTCCTATGGAAATTGCCATTTTTGACTGTCATGATATTTATTGTAAAACTTTCAAATGAGAATCCTCAGCTATTTTTGTAGGGCTGAGCTTAATAAGTTGGTGCCAGCAAGATACTTACCAGATGCTTAAGAGCTGGGTTTTAAAATGTAGCAAAATGCCCTTGAAGGACTATTCACACTGACTAAAATGTCAAATGGAAGCTTAGCTGTGAATTTCCAGTTGCCAATAGGAGCTGCAGACACTCAGCTCTTGCAGCAGCTACGCCTCAGCACATCCCGAATCCCTGTGACAGTTGCAATTAAGATACTGTGGGATTAATTTAATGTCTTTCAAGCACTCTGAGTATGAATATTTCTATGTAAGTCCTAAGTAGTAGCACTGCTTCTGTCACTTTTGCTCTGTGATCACAGTTGAGATGATTTCTCAATAGCTTTTGGGGAGCTTTTAGGTAGTTAGTTAACCAGACCACCGAAGTGTAATAAATCGAGATTATAAAAGAAGGAAAACAAAACCTAGATTTCCTGTGAATTATTTTCCTGCTCAGCGCTTGTAGGCTTGCTTTCTTTGGTGCATGCACACTGTCACTACAATTTGACTTCATGCTCCTGCTGTGGAAGTGGAGCTTCCAAATGCCAGGAATACATGTATGTACCAAACTCAGTCCTATTATACTGCTTGCTGAGGACAAGTTATGGAAGATGTTAGTCCAGTTAATTAGACATGTCTTATTAGTAAGTTATTGGTGATATATTTATTAAGTGGAGTCATCAGATTAAAAGAAATGATTCTAATGTGGCTGTAGGTTTGTAGAAAGAAACAAAGGAAAACTGAAAGAAAAAGGATACTTTCCTTAAATATTTTCTAGTTGTGATCCCTTGCCAATCAGAAACAAACAGTTCTTCTTTGATTTGAATTTTGTCAGAGAAAAATGTTTTAAAAAACAAAAATTCTGAAAGTAATGTTGGAAAATATTTTGTTAAGTAGCTAAGAATATCGTGCAACAGATCAAAAGGGAAACCATCGTCTGTTTTATGAAGAATAGAATATCAAGAGGAAAACTCTTGATACTTTTTGAGGCGTTATAATTGATTTAATAGCAAAGCAAAGTAGCATTATCAATTAAATGCTGTTTGAAAAATTCAATTTTCTACTGACCTTAGATCATACTTTCTGTGATTGAATAAATTATAACAGGATTTTTTTTCGTAATCTCCAAAGATCAGAGATCTAAATTTCAAAGAATGTTGAATTCTCAGGTAGTCTTCATTATTATAGCTGCCAGAATGACATCTAGATTATGGCCTGTCAAATTTTAGGAGAGTGAAAATTTGATGGAAACATATGGAGATTTTTTTAAATAAAAGGAATGTCTGAAGGCTTTTTTTTTTAGCTCAGTGACAGGATAAGTGAAACAGGAAAACAGCACCTGTGTGTTCAAGCCGTCTGAGAATATAGGTCTCTGTGCCAAAGATGATTGAAAGCAAAGAGAGCAAAACGAGTAAGCAAAACATTTATCTGTTCTACATGGTGCATGAAGCCAGGCTTGCTCCGTGACTCAGAGACCAAGGTGCTGCCGCTGTGCACTGCCTTCTGTTTAGTGGTGTCTTCCTATTAATAGCGGGAGTAATGTTAAGAGAAGAAAAATGCCTTTATGACAAAGATGCCAGCATTGGAGCCAGCAGGGCTGTGTAGAATTCCTTGGGTGACCATGTGCTCATCTGGTACCAGACTCTGAACACTGCTTCCAACCTGTCTTCATTTGTCTTGTCAGTTTAGGTCATTGGCTCGTCTGGTTAAGGACTGCTCCTTACTGTGTGTGAAGTGCTACGGGAAAGTTGAGCCTAGCTGGGCTGCCATAATGTAAATAGTATAATATAATTAGTATAAAAAATGTAAGGCTTAATGTTATTTTGAGACTGCCAGTGAAACTCCTCAAGGCTCGATTTTGGGACAATTTTATTTAATATTTCCATTAAAGCACTTGGCACAAAGGCAGGAGTCCGCTAATGAAATGCACCGATTACAAAAGTTGTGAGCAATTGTCGATGTGCAGGAGGAGCTGATGACCTTGAGGACAGGCGTAATAGAAATGGAGCAATATTAAATAAATCAGTATGCAAGGTCATGCTTTTAAGAATTAATAAGAACATGTATTATATACTGGAAATTTGTCAATTGAAAACAATGAATGTATTGTTGATCCTGGGAAGTTTTATGAGCTCACAGTGAGATGTTGCCAATAAAAACAAAACAGATGCAAACCTGAAATATCTCCTAGAAGCTATTTCCATTAGAGATAGGGAAATACGGATGCCATTATTTCAGCACTTGTAAAACCACAAATGTGATCTACTTGATAAAGCCATCTATGGGATACTTGATTAATTCATATCGTAGTGTAACTTTTTTATACTTAAGTCATTCTACATTTATATGAGAGATCTGTCAGAACTCACAACTCACAATTAAAAATGGTTTTAAAGTTACCTGTAGTCTAATTCCCATAATTGCTGCTTCTCTGATGGAGCTGAAGAATCCAGGACACTGCATAGAGTAAAGTGCAGCTCACTGTGTATGCTGTTTGCCTGTGTTGTGCTTGATTTAGCAAGAAATAGGGGGGATGGGGAGGAGAGCGGGAAGCTTTTTTTTTTTTTGTAATTATATGTGATAAATCCAGAAGCACTACCATTTGATCCCAGAGTGTTTGGTGTAAAGTGCCAGTGAAATCCCAGTCCTCAGCAGCAGCTCCTTTGACAGCTCCTGAAGGCTCAAGGTACAACGTCCCTAGCAGTGGCTTCTGATACTCTCTTTCTGAAGCAGAGGTTAATACTTAAGTCAGGATTTTCCACGCAAACCTTAATCTAAGGCTAGAAAGGGAAAACTGAACAGTTATCTCAGTAGTCTGGAGAAATGGCTGGGGAAGCAGAATACCAATAGTTCAAGATACCCTGTAACGATGAACTTGCTTTCACAGTTCAGATGATTAAATGGCTAGACAACAACTAATGAATTTCATTCCTCTAATAACTCATCTTCAGGGGATGGACCCTGAGTTAAGCATTTGACCCCAGTGTGAATCTGAACTAGAGGCATTTTAGTCTGTTTGCAAAGATCTGAAGCCATCTGAATGTCCAAGACATCTTAGAGAAAAAAATGTAAAGAAATAGAAATGAGCATTTGAGGAAAAGGCTCCTCTCTCCAAAAGTAGAGTTAAAAAAAATGCAGAGGGACATGGTACAGGAGACAGAAACAGCACATGTCTATAAGATTATAAGTAGAAACTGGGAAGAATAAAATATCCTGCACCCAGAAAGTTAATTTAATGAAATGCATAGAGGTAAGAGAGCCACAGGATATGGCATGGAGGAAGAAGCTGATGTTACCAGGCAGGATTGCAGAAAGTAGAATGCTAAGGAGGAGCAAATCATATCCAGGCCTAAGGAGGGCTCAGCTGTGCCTGTACTAATCCTCTGACACTGCTATAACAAAAAGCAAGACCTATCCATGCTTCTTATAGGCACTAACTGTCATACATGAACTGAAGAGTAGGATGAGAAAATGGAATCCCTCACATGTTAGTTTAATGCAGTTCACTGAGGCAATTCAGCCCCTCTTGCAATTATGTTAGCCTGCTGCTTTGATTTATTTTATAGTGTGCCACATATTGCTTTCATTCCTTTCTGTGTGTGTGTGCATGAATGGTCCAGGGTCCTGAGTGTGCACCTTTTTACACAAGGCCCCAAGAGGGAAAGTAAAAGAAATAATTTTCAAATATGTCCAAATCATACAGATGCCTAGGATTTAAACCCAGGAAGCTTTGCTGCATTTAAAGAGATTGTAACCTTTTCATATGATTGTTGTGCAGTTTTCAAGTACCACTGTAATTACAGAATTGCATCCCCCCAAGTATTTCGTATAGCAAAGTTGCCATCTGGTTAGCTGAATCACACACAGAAAGGGGAAAGGCATTTACAGTAGTATATAATGGTTATATTGATATGATAGTATCTTCCGGTGACATGATACTCTAATGCCAATGTAATTGTAATCACATTAGAATTTATACAGCATTAAATCAACCACTCTAAACTGAATACCCATTCTGAGGCAGCGAATATGGATAGTTTGCATTTAAGTGTTTTTGGAAAGTGTATCCAGTACAAAAATATCTTAATATTTTTTTGGCCCGACATGGCCCCTCCCATGGCTTTTGCCAATAATGTTTGCACAAAACATGAAATCTGTAATATGATTTTTGAGATGGATCCTATCATAGGAATACAGTTGTGCATGCCACCCAATTAGTACTGTGTAACCACCTACTGACATTTCTTTTCATAATCTGCATAGATCATTAAAAAGAAGTTATCACTCAAAGGCTCCAGAGCAGATTTTTGGAAAAAGAATTTCTCCTAGCAAGTCTTGCAGTAATTGCCTCTCAGCAACTGGAGCACATTGCCTGGTTTGGCAGTCTGACCTTAAACTCTAACCTCTTGGTTTTTTTCTGATGATGATTATCATATATTTCTCCTCTTTCATTAAGAGACTTTCCAGTTACACTTTATTCAGATAGGAGCTTTAAACCTTCTGGCTCATAATTTCCTTCTCTTTTTTTTTTGGCATTTCTTTCATTCAGTCTTCTCAGAAAACTTGTCTACTGAGTGACATGCCCTGTGTAGAACATAAACCATTATTACTTTAGTATTGCTCATAGTTGGCATAAATACTGTACTTGCAAGTATGTAGCTTATAGCAACATGTGTCACATTTAATTAAATCAGAAAGTTACATCTTAGGTTGTCCTTCAGGAGAAAGAAAAATTGTGAGATGGCAAACTTGTCTAAAAGAATTGTTCATTCCAGCTGCTGTTTTCAGCCCACAACCTTACAAAAACTGGGCATATAGATACACAGATGACATAAACCTTTCTCTTAATTAGTAAGATGATGTGAATGCTTTACAGGAAGAACTGTGTTATCTCCCTGTTATTGCTGTGATGGATACCCCATGTGTGACAGGCATCTGGCCTCAAATATAGCTGAGCTAGAATCATGTACTTACTAGCTCCTCATATGAGAGAGGAAATAGCACTTTTTGTGATGTGATTCATTTTATCCTCAGTTACATATATAAAATATCTTTTTATATATTATTCTTCCTTTATATACTTTTCCTATATTCCTTTATATATTATTCTTTCATGTATTTATATTTTTATTTATATATTTTTGCATATTTGCATATTATTCCTCTTCTTAGAAGAATTCTGTTTTCTATCTGGCTGTGGATTTATTTAGACACTGAAGTTTAAAATTGCTGGCATAAGAAAGTCTAGAATTTCAACCAAACCCTTCTGGCTTTATAAAAACGCAAATATGATCAAAATCTTGATCTTGGTTGGAGGCCCTAAAGCATAGTTCCCTCAATTTCCAAGTCTGCTTAAAATTTCCAAACTCTAATGATGTGCATGCCTACTTGAATCAGTGTCGCTGTCTTTTGAGCTACCCTTAAAAATGAAGAGAACCGTAATCTATAGTAATGCAAAAGGACAACAAAAAGGCAGATAGTTCTAATAGCAAATCTCTGTAAAAGTGCAGTGGCTATATCACTGATGAAAAGTAATGTGACAGATAGCTTTTAAAATGTGTTTGATTAGATTCCAAATTTAAAGATAAAAGCTTAATTCTTAGAAATTTAAGCATGACTTTGTTAGAAGCTCATGTGAACAAGGCAATTATAAGACATGATTTTATCATTAATACATAGAGCTGTTTGATACACAGCATTTTTTTACATATTTTAATCTTGTCTTAGAGTTTATTTTCATTAAGATCTTGAAAATGCAGTCTTAATGTTGTTAAATTTGAATCACATTCAGAAATAATCTGGGTCAAGTTCTCACTTGAGAAAACTCATCAAACTCACTATGCGAGAGCAGTTCATAAAGAGGTCATCAAAATTAAGTGTGAATTAAAGTAGACTCTATACTTACACTCCTAGGACAATGCAAATACTATAGAATTTTAAGGGAACGTCCTCCTTATTCCTCATAATATTTTACTTTTCTTTTTCTAAAGTTCATTGGGAGAATTCAATAAATATATTAGAATATCTGTATGTTATCCACATCAGTGTAGCCCCTGCTTCTTTTTAAACCATCAAAACATTGGTTATAATTCTTCTTGGTGCTGTTTTGCAGTCTTAATCCTCTAATTCACATTTCTCTAATTCCTTAACCTATGTGACATTTAAAGGATTACTGAGTGCTTTTTGCTTGTAATTTTAATATAGCTAATTTAAAGAGACGTTCGACATGGAATATTGAAAGAAGTATTCCACTCTGCAGCAGAACATATTTTCATTACAGTTTCATTTGGCTATGGCAGCTGACCTTTACTTGAATCTGAAAAGTAATGCTTTGTCTAACCTAAAACATAGATGATTTCACTATAAATTTTCAGAAAAAGTGTTCAGTAAAACTGTAAAAATGTTTACAGAACTACTGACACTCATTATCCCCTTTAACAGAGTATTTTAAATGTTTTTCTTGAAAGGTCGTAGCTTGTCATGAGCATATCTGCAAAACACATTGACACAGTGTCTGCATTGGGAAGCGGCACTCACAAGAGCACAGTCAACTTCCCAGAAAACCTTTCCTGGATCATTTCTAATATGTTCAAAAATAGTGTTCAGCACTAAATAGGTGCTGAACAGATATCTATTATAGATAAAAAGATGTACAGATATAAATAAGTGATACCTTGATATTTATTACACCTTCACAGATATTCTGCTTTTCCGTTTCTTCATTCTTTTGATTTTGTTTCGTTGCTTTGATGTCTTTTTCTAAGTTGATCACATTTTGTTATTGATATTGTCACTATATGTCATTGTCTTTTTTAATTTATTATTTATGTGTCACATGAAGA
Organism: Nothura maculosa; assembly: GCA_032353885.1. Taxonomy (NCBI): domain Eukaryota; kingdom Metazoa; phylum Chordata; class Aves; order Tinamiformes; family Tinamidae; genus Nothura; species Nothura maculosa. Next base: position 832,949 of record JAUBOD010001123.1, on the reverse strand, counting down.
GTGATGAGCATCATAAGTGCACAGTAAATATTGTTTTCATATTATTTCTGCTCTCGGCAGAAAGCTCGTGTTTTCTTTCTTCCACTCTACACAGTAATCCTTATATCACTGTTACAAGTTTGATAACTGGATAGTACTACCATAGCTGTGTAAATCCTTCTCAATAATTCACTACATCCATGACATAAAAACTGATAGAAAAACATTTACTGGAAGAGTAATTCTGATCAAGTAGATCTTCTTTTGGATCTAAGCAACTCTGCACACGTCCTCTTCTTCATCCTTCAAGCCTTCATAATAGAACCTCAAATTATATTTATAGCAAACATTTACAATAATGGTGTTCATTAAATGAAAACAAGGCATGGTACTGGCATTAGGGAAGAGGATATACTCTTTAGCTGTAGTCACAGTATGGCAAACACTCAGCCTGTGCAAACAAATATTGATATCAGTATTAAAATAATCCTTTTGAGTTGAATGCATAACTAAATGACAAGTAATCTGTGATGCTAAATATATTCAGAATCCCTCAGATTTATACATACTGGTCTTGTCAGGTATGCTCGACAAGATTAACAAATGTTGTATATTAACCTCATCAGGTAACTAAAGCAGAACAAGCAAGTCACTTTTCTACATTTTTTTGCTCCTGGTTTGTTTTTGGTCTTGTCTAGGACTATTTTTCCTCCATCTAGAAATCCCATAGGATCATTGTCTCTTCAGTTCACATGATGTCTGCTTCTTCATGCAATCACCTGAGACTACTGAGGCTTACAGAATTATTGCATAGCTGAGGAAAAATATACCCCTCCCAAATGGTTTTAAACCATTAGATTAGTTACACTATGGACAACTCCCTCCCTTTTTTTAGTCCACTGGCGTGGATAAAAAAGCAGCCTTAATAGACAAATCCTCTATCAAGTTTCAGCTGAACTTCAGCTTCAGTGGATTACTAGTGATTATAGGTAATGGTTTTAACTGTTACATTTTGACACCATTTTGTTTAGTGATTAGAGAAACAAATTAATTTTATCCTTCATGAATACTTGAAAACTGTTTATGTTGCCTTTACTTTCTTGGATTAAGGCCTCTTTGTACTGACCCAGGCAGATTTTTATAGCCTATTTGCTGTTATGGAGCTAAAATAGAATTTAATATCATCTTAAAAGGTTGTTTAAAATGAAACAGACTTGGAAATATTTAAATATAAGATTTTGTCTGTTCTGCAAAAGTGTGATACCCTCTATAAATCACAGAAGATATCACAAAGTAAGATCAAAATTAAAGATATCTTTTAAAAGTCTGTATAATGTTTGCCAAATTCATACCTGGTAAAACTCAATAGACAATTGTTGCTAGAAAAAAATGTCTGAGAAATAGCTTTATAAAATAAAATTTTAAAGGCATGCATTATTTTATTTATTTTTGGTGGAAGAAAACTCTGCTCTCCTAAATAATTATTGAATGGATGTGAGCTACCATGTCATCTGAATATCTAAAAAGCCTTATAAGCCATGAATAACAACATCGTCCATGAACTCATGTGCTGTATACGGGGCTGATTACGGTTACAGCTGCAATACATCTTTGCTAACTTAACTAGATAAATATTTTTAACATTTTCTAATCTCAATAAGGTTCAGTGGTATAAGAATCCTATATCATTAATCTAAATCTAGTTATGTTGACAATGTTGACCTGCCTTGTAGTCTGAGGTTAGTAGTGTAGGTATGAACTGGTGCAACAGTGCGCTGTCACATGTGCATTGTCACATCTCGTAGCTAAATTACCAGAGCTGTACAGGGGGGATAGCTCAATGGAGAGATATAGCTGTGTGCAGTCCCATTAATGTCTAGGCACTAGGCTGGAACTCCTTTATATCATTTCAAATATTTACCCTACAGTGTGCAATTGAGTATGATGATGGGATTATACAGATTTTTGTTCACTCAGTCTTTCTGTCTGCTGGGGCAGTTAGTTTGGTGTTTTATGTTATGCCATAGTTTTATTTTAGGTGGTTGAAAGGACTAGCAGAATAAGGGCCTGGTTGTCATTTCCATTATGACTTTTGACTCTCAAGCTTCATAACTCAGCCATAAAAACTGTTATTCAGATTCAAATTTGATATATTGCACAAAAGCCAGAAATCCAGAAAATCCAGATCCAAAATCCAGGTCCAGAGAAGGACTCCTCTATTTATTTGTTTGCTGGTTTGTTTATCCATAAGAATTAAGCATAAAAATGCCCACACTTTTATCAGCTCAGTAGCTCATGGTAGAGAGATCCTAAGGACAGTGGTCAAGAAGAGGAGTCGACTTGAGGGATCTCCGCTATGTTTTGGGCATTCTTCTTTGAATTCCTAGGAGAAGACATGCTACAGATTGTAGTTTGCAGACCATGTTTCTTTGAAGATCTTAAGGATGACCATTAAAGAATATTTTTGTATACACTGAGGCAATTTCTTTCAAGGGCAATGTGCCTTGTGCGTCTTCATGGCCCCAGCCCCACTGCCTCAGAGCAGCCCCCCTCTACAGCAGGGCAAGACCCTTGCAGCAAATACTGCAGCATGAGAATGGTCATTTCTTCCAGCTCCTTGTTTCCTTTTCTGCCCCTTTTCTTGGAAGGCAGGGATTTATGTAACTTCTTCCATATAGAAAGTATGAGGCTGACTTGCAAGGCAAAACTTAGGATTTGGGCTGCGTTTGTCTTAACAAGAGGGCAGGAGACAAGCTGTAACTAATGCCCGGTGGAAACAAATACTCAGCATATTGGGTGAAAGACAGTGGTGAGCATTGAGCACAGGAACAAGGGAACAGGGCTGAAGACCTGCTTGTGAATATCTTTGGGCTTAGAGACACAATGCTTTATCCTGGTAATTTTGCTTCCAAAAATACACATATTATGGATTGAACAGGGATCTGACAAGTTGCAAGTGTTATCTGAACCAAGACTTTCAGAAGATTTCTTTTTGCTTTTCTTTTGTTTTCAGGGCTTTGCTGTAAAATATCTGTGTATAATGCAGACATTTTAAAGGCAAAGCAGCTTTTCCTGTATCTCTAGAAAGTCACACAATATCCAGTCTGTTACCCCACTGTAAGCATGTGTATGAGCATATTTTTGTCACAGCTTTAAGTTTATTTACTCTTGTTTGTCAGAACTTTTCACTGTCTTAATGTCATTTCTGGTAGCATATTAATTCTAAATGCCTTGTAGCTGAATTTTCCAGCCTCCATGCTGAGCAGAATCAGTTCTGCTTTCAGGCATAGCTTTGCTATAGTGATTGACGGGAATGGATGGTGAGTGAAGTTCCAGTTCAATGCTGCTGGAGACATTAAAAATGATTACACTGATTGTTATTTTGGACTAATAATACAGTGAATTTTTATGTTTCATTGGTGTACTGATGAGTTGCTTTGGGGAACTTTTGCCACACTGAATTTCTGTCGCAATACTGCGCTTCCTCTAGAACTAAAGGAGCTTTCCTTCCTCTGAAGGACAGGGGAGATAAGGGAATTGGAAATGCTTGTGTGACTCATTATTCCAAATAGAAATGGAGGTTTTGTAATAGCAGAAAGAGACCCTGTAAGAACTGGGAACTTAGTCCAAACTTGTGTAGAAGGGGAAATTTAAGGGTTTTCATCTGTTCACTTTCTTGAGAAAGAACAGACAAAAACTTTAAATTCCCATCATTAAGCTGTAGCTCGTTTTTTTTTTCTCCTTATTTTCACAAACCAATGAAGTCTAAATTATAATGAGGATGCAAATGCCAATAAATTAGAATCATACGGCATGGTATCCACACTGAGAGTCTGAAGTCATCAAGTCTCTGTCTCTTGCCACGTGCTTTGGATGAAGATTTTAATCCTCCAAAATACAGATTTGGCTGCGTAGTACTTAAAAGTGAGATCATGATGGACAAGGCTCCACTATGTTAGATATATCTATAAAAGGAGAACTGTTTTACTCAGGAAAGTTAAGGCAGTCTGCAGAAGTCCATTAGTCAGGGTAAAGGCATGTTTCATTATAGCTCTAGGAACAGTTTTGTTGGCAGATGTAGTGCTTGGACAAAAGACATGGTCAGCAATACCCAGATTAGCCTGCAGGAAGAGGATTGCCTCTCTTGTCCCCTTCTCTCTCAGATTAACCCAAGGAAAAGCATACATGCATGATATCATTTGCCCACAAAGAAAAATAGATGAGCTTTGCTTGAGTAGTCACTGAGCCAGGAATATTCTACACATTTTTTCATATAGAAAACAAATGGAAAAAAAAAAGATCAGGCAAATACAAAATATAACCTTTCCCTGACCACGGACATTCTTCAAAATTGCAGTTGAATGTTATTTCCTCCATCAGATAGAGAACAGAGATACTGTAGAGTTAATGACCCATGACCATATACTTATTTCACAGCTATGTATTTTCTAGCACGGTGTTTGGCTGGAGACATCTCATCTGAATACTGACTGCACGGTCGTTTCTGCCAAACCGCAGCACTTATGCATCCCCCTCGAAGGGCTTGGGCTGTTCCCCAGCAGGACGTTCATCCTGGTACGGGCCACCTCACTGCGTGTCCGCTCCACCACCACTCCTCCATGCTCCAACATATCCATCTTTGTTCCTGTCCGCTTCCTTCGCAGGTATTTAATTATGGAAGAAGAGTCATATGCTTTGGCTGCATAATGCAAAGGAAGGGCACTTAATTTGTCCCTGCCAAAAGGGTGAAGTGATGCATTAAATAAACAGGCATAGGAAACTATCATAGTAGAAAGAAAGTAGAAATCCTGAAGCAGATTTGCTGCCAATGTATGACTTGGGAATTTTATGGTCAGAGTTGCAATAATATGCAGTAAGCAAAGCAGAGATGGAAGAAGCTAAGAGTAATAGCATCAGCAGCATGCGGTACCTCGGACTTCACAGGCTTTCAGTCCAAAATACAGCACTCCCTGATGAACAAAAGAGAATGTTAAACAATAACTCAGATGGAAAATAACTAAAAGAGGGAGTATTGCCATTCCTCATCCCTTTTGTCTACCCCACAACTCTAGTAGCATTCTTCAGTGTTGTCTTTGGGGCACATCAGAACAAATTTTATCTCCTAAAGAAGCAGCTCTGCTTGCATTGACCAGGTTGCTCATGTCTTTTTAGTGTTGCACGCTCTCCTTCTGTGGACTTCTGAGCAAGAGGAAAAATCCATGTCAAAGAATAAATTGAGAGTCTCAGCTATTACTCTGCATCTCACTTAAGTAGATAATGTAGGGTCTCTCAGTCTATGAACTAAAAAGGAATCTAAATAAGAGGAATAAGCTCCCGAATAAAAAATAAATACGCATATGTAACTGAGCAGAGTAACAGAGCAATACAAAACAACTCCTTTGTAAGGTTGGCAGCTGAATAACTCACCAGATAATGTTGACTTTTCAATGCTTAATAAGATTCTAGGAACAACTTTCAAAGGGAGGGTCTAGAAGGAAAGTTTGGGTGTGCTGTGTTACTATGTTGTAAGTGGTAGAAGGGAGCACTGAAATGAGAGATTTTCACAAGAAACTAGATTTGCTTTTCTCTTTCTGCTAACCTCAGTCTTCTATGTGTTTCAGACTCTCTATTTTCTTTTCCATTACGCTCTGCTCTTCCTCCTTACTTTTCTTGCCAATCTTCATTATAGTCCACCATTTTTGTCTTTATTATGAGCCTGGTAAATCTTTTTTACATACAAAATCATGTTCAATACAAGTTGTTCTGATTTAGAAGAGATTCTACTGAGCTTTTATAAACCATTTAGAGTGTCAGCTCTGCCAGGTACCAGCTACCCTTTTTTCTTAGTTATATCAGTGGAGATGGGGGTGCGAATGCTTAACAGCTCTTTGCTTTAATAATAGCAGATGTTTGAGAAGGAATTTTCACTCAGCATCTAAACATTTGCTTGTCTTTGTCTGCACTATCAATGCAATAATTTATGCATATATGTATAAAGAATTGAGAAAAAAATGTGATGGCACAAAGACAAGAATATAAACCTCAATCAGAAAAAAAATGAAACTTTATCCTTTTATTATTAATCAAGAATAGTTTCCTTCCTGTGAGTGAAAAGAATGATTTGTGACTTGGACACTGTGCCAATTGATCAAAATAGGTGTTGCAAATCATAGTATGAAGTTTGAGACATTTAGAGAATCCTGGACCAATCATTGTTGCATGACTAATCATGAAACTCAAACTGTGGAAATCACGGACTCAGTCAAACTGTCAATTCAGTTCTGAGAAAAAGCTGCTGGTAGAGGCAACCTTGACACAAATTTGATCCAAATTTGAATACATTTATGATATTATGTTTCCAACCAAAATTTATTTATGAACTCTCTCTCAACATCACAATACATTCCCCCGACCAGTGTTTGGGAAAGACCTGTACTTGGTAGACATTATGGTGTGATGCCTATATTTCTGGATAATCCTTGACTTTTGAGTTCAATAAAATTTCAGCTTGTGGTAGAATGAACACTATTATTATGCTGAACTGAATGTACCATCTTTGTAATTGAAGCTCTATGAGAGTCCATTTTCCATTTGAAATTCAACCTCAATTAACATACCACAGTTAATTTTCATGCTCGATGAAGTTCTCATTAGCCTTTTTTTGTCTTTCTTATAGCTAAATTTATTTAAAATATATTCCAGATTTACCAGCAGTTCAATTAAAATAACTAAATTTCTTTTTAAGAATGTGAAAGTACAACTATATGCCTAAGATTTTTCTTCCAGTAGGAATACAGATGAAGAGCCATTTTTGAAACAAATAAAAGAAAATGGAATAGATAAAGTACAGCAACATATAAGTAAAAGGAATTATGTCCTGGAGCTCCTAAAGCCAAGAATCCCTTTTCAATGTATCAGAGAAAGACATTGGCTTTATGATTTTACATTCACTATGTTTAGCCAGCCACTGTTTTTTGAAACCAAAATTATTTTTCTTTTTCAGAAAACTTTAACAAAACTTTTCATTCTTTTTAAATTCGATGGGTTTTGTGTAATCGTAAATCAAAAAGAGTACAGCTTACTCATACTTTATGCTTTTATGTTTCTTCATCTTTCTTCTGTTAATGTTTCTTTTCTCTCATCTTTGTTTCTTTCTGTCTAATTCCTAGCACTAAAACGAAGGAGAGATTGTGAAAGACAAATTCATCAAATATAATTGTTTTGGTAATACCATAGATATTTTATATCTATCTAGACTATTTTTAGAATTTGAATGATCTTTTTATGTTTATTTATGCTCTTGGCTCATCCTTCTTTCAAGGTTACAATCTACTGCGGTAGTGCCTTTTTATCATTTCGGACATGGTTTATACAGTTTGTTGAGCTCTCTGGATTTTTATTTCTTTATCTTTCGATACATGTTGATGTATTACTATGATTCTAGCATATATGTGAATTCTTTTTAATAGTAGCCTGAGTGAATGAAAACTTCAGCGGTTCTGAAAAGCAAGAAGGTCAGTGTAATGAATGTCATGATTGTAAGATTAAAATCTGACATCTTTTAAGAGTGGCTATTACATCTAGGTCTGTCTAGCTATACCCCCTTATTCTGTTGACACATTAGAGCTGGAGGGAGAGTGAAAAAGAGAAGTCAGCTTTGGAAGACATAACTTTGGTGTAGGACAATCTTCACCTTTCACTCATGAACTCTTTTAGACCAATGAAAAAATGAATATTATATTTCATTATTATCAACTTATTATATTATTAAAGTATTGTAATGTAATGCAAAAATATTGCCTTAGCAAACTTGCTAGTGGTGGCTAACAGGCCAGAGAAGGGCAAGAGGAAGGTAGATAAGATTTGTTACAGAGAGAGTATGTTGGAAAGGACAAAAGCTTTTTAAGAAGCGATATGAAAATTATACAAAACTGTGGAGGAAACACAGTAGGTAGCTTGATTGCTAAGACATGCTGAACTGTTTTGCTCCTCTTCACTATGATTTAATTGATAAAGATATATCAAAATGTCATGTCTGTGAAAAATATATTTAATAATTCTGAGGCAATATTTTTAGATAAATCCCTTCTACATTTTGTCAGGCCCTTCATGGGTAAAATGGGACAACAGGGACCCTGCCTAGTCCATGTTTAATCTGTAATCATTACCTCCAATCTTTAGTCCATCTGGCCGGTTTTATTTGTGATTCAGTAGGATGGCAGGTTGAACTGTGAATGTGTATGCAGAAACAGGCCAAAAACTGACAAGACATGGTGACTAACCTGTACTTTCTCCTGAAGTTAATTATTCTTTTTTTTTTCTTTTTTTAACTAGCTAAAATGTTCCAATGATGGAAATTTGCTTCAGTCTTCCAATATTTTAATTTCACTGTAGCTTTTGTAACCTCTTATTCTCAACTGTCTAGAATAAAGCGAAAATGGGTACTACCCCACTGGAAATTATACCACCAGAATTTTCTTCATATTAGAAAGCATTCTTCATTAGCACTTGAGGCTGTGAGGGAAAAGGGAATAAGACAAAGACTCTACTACAAGCATAAAAGGTCTTAATGTTCTCTTATTTATTATTCTGCACAAAGCATGTTCATTTTTATGTTAATGTTGACCAGCATTCATTAGGGCATGATTTTAAAGCAATATGGTAACTGAAAATGGAAAGATAATGTGCCACAAATTGTGAAAGAGGTTTTCTCTCATGAGGATTCACCCAATAATAATCAGATTCTGGCAATTCTGTAAAAGTTGGCTTACAGGTCTGATGCCTAATTCATGCACAGTCTCTCTGCTAAGATTATTTTCCTGGAATACCACAGCAATGACAGCTGCAGAGGTGAATGCTTTCAGCAAGCTTGAGTCACTGGGATCTTTAATTCTCCTCTCACAGCCACACAAAGCATTTTCTGGCCTTGAAAGTTACATTAACACATTGGTCACTGACAAGGAGGCGGTGGAGACGGCTCCCTTCAGATATGCCCACAGTTGTATAGCAGCGGGAGACACCATTTGAATACATACATAAGTCCAGCTCTGGGATTTGTGTCGTAGTCGACTCTGGGCCCAGTTTCAAGATCTCTCATTAAGCCAAGCATCTCCTCTTGTAATTTCTCCGACAATGGACCCATGCTCGTGGCAGCAGGCAGAGAGCAGTAGTTACTGAATAACACAGATGGTGGTACATCTGACAGTGTGGATTATTTTACAATAAAAAAATGATTGTCATTTTTATGCTTTCTTTTATGAGGCCACCTGTATTCTGTCTGTTACAACACAATAGGGAGGAGAGGGGAAAATGAATATTCTGCACAGCGTATTGCATAGCCATGCACTCTATGTGAATGGATTTGTAGGTAAACAAAGGCAAGAGATGAAAACATATAGATTTTACTGTATGGATAGTGGAAATTTTTGAATTTTGAAATAAACAGAAACATTTGTTCTCAAATGTTTGGTTTAAAAGAGTGTCATTATTTAAATACCATGTCACTTTCTAAGAAAAACATTTCTTTCTCTACACCATCAGTACAATTACTTGGCTTAATACTTATGGTGGTAATAAAAAAAAAAAAAAAAGAGCTCTGTAACCGTTTCCTTTCTGCTATGCATGAGTATTCATGCAGGGAGCTACATGCAATAAAGCAAGCTGACAGTCCTCCTGCTAAAGCTGCAAAGCAGGGTAACAATGAGGTCAGTACAAACATTTTGATTTGTGTTAGATCTTTAGACTCTAATTGGTTCTTTTTATACTTGTAAACACTTCTAATACCCTAAGCAGCTATTTATAGTGGTCCCGTATGCTGCACAGTGTAACAAGTTTGTAGAGCTACAATTTTCAGAGTTTTATCTGTTTTTCTGAAGATTAGTTTTCTGACCAAAGCAGAATAAATAAAACCTAGGAAGACAACAAATTCTCATTTTCAGTCATTCTGTGCTACAGAGAATCAAAAGAGGGGCAAACCCATTTTAGTTTTCAGCCATTTCTTAAGATTGCAAAGTTTTTCACTATGTCATGGCTTGTCCTTTAACCATTTATCTGACTGAGTGTAAAACGATACCTACAAGGTTCTCTAATTCATGTGTTTCTGAAAATTCAATAGCAGGAAATCAATAGGAAGAAATAAATACATTAATTAAAATTCAGGACACAAGTTTTTACTTGGGTGGTGATCATGCGAGGGATGATAGTTGCTTGTAGGAATTAATAGAGCTGAGGACAACATAACTTCTTTCATTTTGTGTTTCACAGGGATGGTGTATTTGCCTCCTATCCCTCGATCTCTCCAAGACCATAAAAGAAAGTCAATGCCTTTCAAGCTGAAAAACCTCTACACTTAATATTTCATTAGTAAAAGATAGCAAGATGTTGACATCTAAAATACATTGATGTAAGAACTCTAACAAGGTATAAGGTAACAGGGTACTAAATATTTGAATCTTTTGTGCACAGACATGGACACATATTTGAGAGCAAATATTGCTTTTCTAAAAGAAAGTGAAACCCTAGAAAAGGAGTGTATTTATTTAGAATGCAGTTAAGGCAAATATTTCAGAGGGAAAGAATGAAAAGGAAAGACAAAACAAAACAAGAAAAGAAATTTCTGCCCTCTCCACACTTTGGAAATCTCAATGTGCCTCAATAGGAAAGAAGTGACTTATGTTCTCTGTTGGATTGACTGTGGCTAGTGGTTTTTTTCATTAGGTTAAACAGAGTCCGTGAGGTTGACTTCACATCGCCTTTTCTATATGTATATGACTTCTTTAGAGACCTTGTAAAAGACCCTTTTGCATATACATCTGCAAACTGTGGTAAGTGAACTATCATATTCAGTAAGGTAAGTTTTATCTCTAAAAACATGATGTAGTGTTAAATCCCTATAAATCAATGAAGTCATAGGATAGGATGACAATTCAGGAGGCAGGTTTAGTCCTACCTAAGACTAGATAGCTAACTCCAGGTGGTATGTCTGAATTTAGGAATGCACTTCAAATTATTTTAAATGTTCAGTAAAAAAACCCAGGATACTCAGTCATACCTGCAGAAATTAAATGTGCATTCCCCAAAAACTGAAGATCAGGAATCAACATAGAAACTGAACAGAGTGTCCCATTTTGCCTGTCTAAACTTAGATCAGACTGCTTTCAGTTTTGAAATATAAAACCATTCCTATATGAAATGATGGAGTTCTCTACTTCCTGGGAGAAGTGTTTGATGACATATGCAGCTAGTTATTGTCTGTCTTTCTCTGCTTCTTCCTCCCCAACTTCCAAATGACGTTTTATAAAATTCTTGTACATGTAACTAGCATGCAATAAATACTGCATATGCTGCTTTTGTGGTGGAAGCCACAATTCAACACTTGATACCACTTCTTAAGCCTGTACAATGCCTGCCTGACTTGGCTAGTCTGACATTTTTTCAAAATCTAAGTTTGTGCATGAGAAGGGTAGTTACTTGCATGTTACTTGCAATAAGTGTTTGAATTGCAGTAGCAATGAGTTTTTCACAGTAGCAAAGTGCTGGCACAAAGCAATAAGAAGAATGATCTTTTCACTACAGAATTTTACATGAGCAATGAACAACTGTGTGGTCAGAAGATCACAGAGAGGTTGGTAAAATGTCTAACAAGAGGCAGAAAAATCATTTAGCCAGTTAGAGGACTCAGTCTGTTCACTATGAGTTTTATGAACCACTCTTTATCATTTCAGGCCATTGGAAGCATATTTATGTGAAGTTTACATCTGAAAGTCATATAAAATGTATTAAAAGTAATATAGACTTATTAGCATTTTTTCATACTATAAATACTGATATGCTAGTATTTTTCATACTATAAGTGATGATATAGTGATACTGTCAGTATCACTAATGCTATTTAAATATTTTTTCAACAGTAATCTGTACTGTGCACAAAACTTTATACTTCTTATTCTGTAGAGATGTTCATATGCAAGCTGGGTAACTTCAGATTAACCTGGTGATTTCTAAAAAATTCCTACTGCAAATTTAATTATGATGTAGACTATGTTCTGTATTTCTCTTTTTAATTATAAAATTGTAAACAAATTTTAAGTTATTTACTGTAATTTTACTGTAAAAAAAAGGCTAACTGGTACTAGATACTATTCTAAGTAATATTCTAATCAAACAATTTTAAGTGATAATTGTCTCTTCACATATGGATCAGTGTCTCTTTCCTCACACCAAAAAGATTCAAAACCATTTGACTAAAAAAATCAAAATTGAATGAATTGCGTTGTTTTGTTAGTTATTAAACCTGCAAGGCTATTTAAAAACATATGGCTGAGTAGAGAGAAATTCTGTAATATCCTCAGTTGAAATAAATCCTGTAGCATGCACTGTACAATACTAAACACCAGAGAACTCACACAGGAGATGTTCATTTAAGAATCCTACTCTTAGAAAAAAGCCTGCACTAGATTTTGCATCATCCTAGACATTAGAGTCGAAAGACCTTAATCCAAGCAAACCAAGTCTCATTAATTTTTTTTTCTGGAACAGCAATTGTAAATCATGTTTTCTGTCTACTTCATTATTCTATGAAAATAGTAGTTAATAATATACAGAAAGTAAAATAAAAATTGAAGCAACATTAGTAACACAGCTACAATCAATTAAAAATAGTATGTTTTTCTAAGTGTTCGGGGCATATATTTGATATAATCCTATGTTGCAAGGCTGTATCTAGCTTATGTTTAATTTTAAAGCTTTAATCCAGTCTGTGTTTAGCTTTAAAACGTTGTGGACTAAATCCCCAAATCTTCTTATCTTCAAAATTATGTCAGCAGCTATGACAAAATGACATCTATTCTGAAGCCATAAGAAGAATACGGTATTACTTGACACTCGGTTCATTCCTGTTACAGCACAATGTCTGCCTGCCACATAACAGGGACAAAGATTTTGCTGCTGAGTAGGTATGATTAAGCTCACAAGCACACTTAATAACTGGCTAATAATTACTATTTGCTGCTTCTATTACTGGAAAGAAATATCAGTGCACAGATTGGTATTGGTCAGAGGAATGAGACCTTTCTCCACAAAGCAAAGTGGGCAGCATATTTTTTATCAGTTTCCTGGAATAGAGAGCAGGAGTGGATGGCACAGCAAAGCGGCTTGCTATCTCTCCTTTCCATTCATGGTGCGCAGTCAGTGGGTCAGAAATGCTCTGCTTCTGCAGTTATATGCTTCTGCAGCAATATGCTGCTCTGCAGCTGAGCAGAGAGTGATTTCTGGCTCTTGCTCCACAAAGCATGGCTGACGGAAATTAATAGCTTGTTTCTACCATGGGAGTTGATTCCCACCTTTCATGGACTCCTTGGTAATGCTGCCCAGAGGCTCCTGTGGCTTCCTTGGTCAGGGGAACCATCTCCTCCCTCCACACACCCACATTTATATTTTGTTAAAGGACCAAAGGTGTCGCAAGCAAACCTAGTGCAGACTCAGCTGGCTCTCCGGACCAGGGAGAGTAGGATGGGTCCTTGACAAGCAGAAAGTAACATGCTTTTGATCTGCTAAGCTGATGCTGGGAGTGCCCAGCCATTCACTAATATTACATATGTCAAATAATCCCTCAGAACCAGGGACGGGACAGATTTTTGCTTTATGCAGCGTCTGGCAGCTCACCACCATGTGACATCATAATGCTCTAAACAGCTCAACAGCTGGAACAGTCCTGTTATCCTCTGCAAAAGCTTTATTCAGGTTCAGTTTCCCACACCTTCCTTCTGCAACCGAGTTCAATGATGCTATGTAGTAACAGCACTAGGAATGGTGAAATTTTATGGGCACGTTCCCTCCCTATAGGTAACAACGTTCGTGAAGTCTCCAAAGCACCAGACTTCACAGACATGGATGTCCACTTAGCACTGTCCATCTATGCTATTTCTTCTAATATCTCCATGTCCTGAGGAGTCACAATCTCTGGTGTCTGACAGGATGGCATGTACATTGTGCCCATTCTTCCTCACTCCCTGGCATTTGGACAAATAATATCCCCACAATAAAGTTTCCACATCTTCAAATCATACCGAGCGTTTTGTTTAGCCTTGTCTATCTCATTGTACATCTGGAAACCTATGATGCCTTTCACAAAAGTGTAAACATTCTTATTTTCTGACTTCATTTAAAACAAATGTTAGCAGTTTACAACCTATATTTCAGTAGTTCCAAACTATAATCTTAACACTAAATATGGATCAAGGTTAAAGCTTTTTTTTTCTTTGTTTTCTATTTAGATTTTCAAGATTATGGCAAAACATGTTAGTTGCTGAAAATTACATAGTTATACCCACCATTTTAGGAATACTGGGTAGGAAAAATAGCTGTTGAACTGATGTATAGCAGACCAAGGCCTTGCCATGTTCTTAACTTACAAAAAGGATATTTTCACCTTTGAGAAAAATTTTAGTTTTATTTTCTTATTTCTAAGCACAAGTCTCATTCATATATTGACTTCATGAACTCCACTGTTTGTACACGTGTGCATTTTTGCAGAGTCAAACATTGCTGCAGCTCTTTCTTATCTCTAAGAGTGGGATGTTGCCTTAATATGGTCTTTTTGCAGCAGCACATGCAAGTTTTTGCAGACTTGTATTTTGTACCACATTTGTAAGGTTTTTTTCCTTAGGTGTCTTCTTGTGGCACTTGAAAGAGCACTTATTTGATTTCTGAGCACCTTTTATCCATTGATTGCTTCTTGATTCAATGTGAACAAATTCCTTTGTCAAGTTGTTTTGGGACCATCTGGCATTTTTGAGTACTTTGGACATAAGTTGTATTCACAGATTCTGTCTGGTTTCTTATTCCTCTTTCCTTTTTCCTATTTCACACGCAGCTTTTCAGATATTCACATGTGTGCTTTTAAACAGAGTTCAGCGTGGTGAAAAAATGAATCTCATATTTTACTTTCTTAGAATGACTCAATTCTTTTTGTAATAGATTCCCATACTTAGACTATGAGTCTAATTCAAACATAAAATGTTTAGGAAAATGAAGTACTTCAAGAAAGTCATACCAGTACCATTAACAGAAAAAAAAATCACTCTTCTCTGAGATAGGATTCAATATAACTTCAACAAAATGTCTGTTAGCATAGAAGCCATACAGACAGTTTTTTTGTGGAACAGATTTTCAGAAAGGAATATAATAAACAGCAGCATAAAACATAACAGATTATTTAAAAATGCATTTTTATGCAACTGTTCAGGAGTCTTT
Source organism: Nothura maculosa (assembly GCA_032353885.1). Taxonomy (NCBI): domain Eukaryota; kingdom Metazoa; phylum Chordata; class Aves; order Tinamiformes; family Tinamidae; genus Nothura; species Nothura maculosa. The sequence continues at coordinate 817,718 of JAUBOD010001123.1, read as the reverse complement.
ACAGTGGACAAAGTCTTTCATATATTTGAGAAGAGCTTTTGAGAGATTCTTATAATATTGCACAATTTTTTCAATGAAGTGACAGCAGGGAGTATGCATCTTTGCTCCCCTACAACAAAGAGAAAATTCTCTGGCACTGCAGTATCGTTTTATAGACTTAGCAAATAAATAGTATTAGAAGGCTGGACAGGGCATTGAAAATGACTTGGTTTTCCATAACTGTGACTGTATTTCTAACTCATTTTGTACTTGCTTGTATGTGCAATGTTTTCTTTCTTCCTGGATGTGGACTGAAAGGCATAAATACGTGCAAGACAGCAACCAAGGGAAAAAAAACCTCTGCCTAAATTGAAGGCAGAAAGGGAGGATTTCACATAAATTGTTGTTTTTATTGAGGGTCTTCTTTTTTACTTTGAATGGCCTATTAATTCTGAAGGCCATTTTAGGTTCAGATTCTTAATCTGAATTGTGTTGTTATTCATGGCCTCATTTTGCGCCTTTTCATCATCTTCTTTGTCTGATAGCTATTTTAAATAGAGCTTTTAAGAACAGAAAGGATGGCAACAAAATAATGTGTTTATTTTATTCATGCTGTGGCCTAATTCCACTATACTTGCATTAGAGTTCAAGTAGCTCCATTCATTCCATTGAAACAAATTGCAGAGCAAAATAGACAAAATGTGAATGAGAATTCAAGGAATCTAGATTGCAGTAATTACCAAAGGAAATAAAACATTTTGTGTTGGTGAATTCCACTTTTAAATGTAACAGCTACACATATAGCCATGTGACTCTCATGGAGTGCTATGCACTTGCATAGCAAGAGTGGTCACTGTATATCAGAAAAGGTGTAATTCCAAAAAAAAAGCTCAACTCATCAGAGCAGATGGTATATTATGGTACAGTAGCTGGGATTTCTTCATGTAGGAAACGCGATTGAATGCTGAGGCTCATTTCGGAAAGTGAAAATATTTACATTTGAAACAGTTTTTGTTTTGTTTTTCATTGAAAATGAAAATATGAAAGATGATGGTGAATTTGAATTTTCCTTCTAGGATATTTTTCAGCAGCATAATTTTCCATCCAATATGTTTCTAGGCAAAGATAATGTCTTTTACTAAGTCTTTTAGTAGTGTTTACAAAGGAAATAATCTTTTTGTCAAACCTTTTGGGATCAAAATAGAAAGAGCAGATTTTAAAGTGTAAATTTAAGTTGAATTTAATCAGCTGAGTCTCAGACTATGAGACAAAAACTACTATGTTGGAAGCAAAGGGGATGTTATTGATGGAAGCAGATGATAAGGCAGAAGCAAAAATAGAGAATGATAGTTCATGCCCTTCAGAACTTGAAGAGATTAATAGGAGTGCAGGTGAGTATGAGAAGGGGAATGTTTTAAGGCCATTGCCTTATGGATTATGTGATTTGAGATTTTCAGTAGATATATGAATTTTCTATCTCAAATTCTTGTCTGAAAATTTTTCACACACTCAGTTTGAGATGAGGGCCTAGAGTGATTGTTTTATGGAAAATATTCTCGTGTGAGTTGCTGACACTTTCTGCCCCTTACATATTCCCTGTGAGTTCACTTGTATGAACAGCAATCTCTGCAAGGTCTTGGTCCTCTAGACGGTGCAAATGTCTGACCTAGTCACTCCGAGGATAATTTTAAAGGTATGACAGCAAGTTTGCTAAAATTTGTACTCTGGAATGGTTCAGTGTTTGTCAGACTGTGGCATCCTCCTCTTGTGCACAACCACAGTCAGACCTGTGAGTCTAACAGCCAGAGCAGACAAAAGAGCCTGCCGGAATTGCTCAGTTTTATTCTTTCCTCTTTGGTAAAATGCAGCAAAGCAATGCAAGGCACGGAAATAAAAGCTGGCCCTGAACAAGGTGGCAGGTCACCATGGCCTGCTTCCTGTGCTCAGCAGATGCAGAAGAGCCTTTTTGTAAGGTAGTAATTACTCAGTGAGTCACAACATAAAGTGGCTGTGCTGCATGCAGAACCTCAGCCGAACTCTCTGTAGCCATACAGGGTCTCTGAGTGATGCTGCTTCATCTCAGTGTAGAGTTTGTGCACTTACTCTGCACCTCCTGCAAGAAAGCTTTTTGTCTTGGTAGAAGTGATGGCCACTTTTCAATTAAATCATCGAGTAAAGTGCTCTTCTAGCAAGAAGTAATCAGCCCAAGAGGAAGTCCTATCCATGTGTGATATAAAATGGATTATCTCCATCTGGTTCAGGCTCTCCCTTGGTATTTTGTGTCTGAGTTCTATTATCTGTGTCTGATTTAGAGGATAAACACCCTAGGGCTGTGTTTGCGCAGTGCCACATGTGATGACAGCAGTCAATAAATTATAGCAAAGGGTGATTGTGCAGGATTGTTCCCAGCTTCCCATTCCTGTTCGCTCTGTCTGGATATCCTAAAGAGTACAAGTAGGAGCTGTGGTTTCCAAGGGAAACAGTGTTCTTCACTTGAACAGATTTCTCCTTGAGCTAGTGTTTTCCTGCTTTAAAACTTATCCATTAATAATTTAATGATTTTTTTGTCTAGTTATTCACTCCCTTAATAATTCAAATCTGTTCCAGATGTTAAGACACCTTGGAAAATAGCAGTTATCAAAGAGCAACAACAATCTGTGCCTCCTAGCAATCCAGCTCCAAAATGATTTTTTTCCTCTTCCTCTCTCTCCCACTCATGCTAATATTTCCCTTTCCCTTTCCCCCACTTTTGATTTCATTACATTTGCTTTTCTCTGCTTCTTCCCCTAAACCCTTTCTTACACAGTTCTTCCTCCTTTTGAGGGGCACAGACATATAGCCACCAATTATCCAGGATCATCATCTTCAGTTTATCTTGTAAAATACTTAGGCACAGCCGTAACACAACATAAAACCTTAATTGGGTAACATAAGCTCTTAATTATACCTTATTCAAGCTATCTCACGGAGGCTTGATTTTATACCTTCTGCAATTTTATAGTTCTTCCACAAGCAACAAGGAAATACAAACAACCACCAATTTGAAAGATAGTTCTCTATAATTTCTTGCTAGTCACTTTTCACTGAAATTACACATGGTCAGTGACAAACCTGTTCCATATAGTTATTTTGGCCTTTTACCTGGATCACTCCCTGGGTTTTTGGGTATCCTGTGTTTTCTTCCATCTCTCTTACTAGAATAATATCAATATACTAAGAATAGAAGATTTTTCTTGCCTACCTTCCCCCTTAAGTAACAAAGAGCAAAAACCTACCCAGATGGATGCTAAATGTTTGCAAATTACTAGATGTGATGTCTAATGAGCTATGCTTCCCACCGGAAATGTATATATTCTCTTAAACCACAAGTTAAAATCTCAGTATTGCTGAAATGTGTGCTGAAATGTATGCTGAAATTCTCCACTTTTCAGAGACATTCAAATTGAATGCCTTTCTACTCACTCTGCAATTTCCATTAACAGGCATATATCTTTTTGCTTCAGCTAGAGTTGACTTGATACACATGTGGGATCCTTTGATAACCTCTTAAAAAGACACTCTTCTGTTTTACATGCACTTTAGTGCTTTAATGATCTTGTGATGCTTCTTTGTGCCTCTATGGCCAAAATATTATCTAATACTTCTTGTAAATAATACAAGATAGCTTTCTGCTCTGTAAGTGACCCCTGTACTCTGTGCTACCACTCTGTTTGAGTATACTTTGCCCATGGGGTGCTTTGCTGGAGTCAAGGGAAAGCATTAGAAGTAAAGCAGAATTGCCATTTCCTCGCTTTTCCACAGCTCAGAAACAATTGCATCCATGCAGCCAGTAGGCAAGATAAAACCTGAGAGACAGAAATTAGAAAGAAGGAGAAACTAGGACAATACCTTTGTTTTCTAGTTCATTGGCCCAAAGGCATACAGGAGTGAGTCATTTCTCCCTGGGTCCTTCTGAACAATCTTTACTGAAAAGGAGATTTTTTTTATACCTGCTTCAAAGGCCACTATCAACATACTATGATGATATCTATACACATAATATTCACTATTTCCTATTTATAGATGATGGCTTTAGATCTTTCAGTCTGTAGCTTATATCATATGCTAACCAGCTTTCTTTGAATGAAGTTTCCACATGCCACATAAAATCATATATTTGTGTCCCTTTTTATAACTCTGCTTTAGGTTAGTAGCAAATGCTGCATAACTGGTGAAATAGTGCCAGATGTACTGAGTTGCTCACCTTGCACTGGAGATATCTCCAGGTGCACATCTGTCTTGTAGGGGTGCTGGGAGATGGAATTTTTCCTAGTTCTTTTCCCTTGGCCTTCCTCTCTCCTTCCAATCAGAACCAGGATCTAATGGGAGAGATCAGGAAGAGCAGCAGTTTCTGTTCACTCGTTTGCATGTTTGTTATGCAGGGACACTACACACATGCACATGCCTTCATATTTGCACAGTTATTGAGATTTGCTTGATGTCAGTAGGAAATTCATTAGCTGATCAACTGCATGTGTTACAGCTATCAGGACAGGAGTCAACTTGCCTTGATTTTTTTAAATGTAGGTTGTTCTGCTCCCTCTTGCTACAGCGGGCCAGATAATTTGCATCTAACTTTTTACATTTTTCTGTTTTTATGATAGTGTCTCTAAACCTCCTGCATACTAGTTGAATACTGAGGCTATCAACCTATAATATTAGCCAGATATCTCTCTTTGACCTGTAAAAACCTAAAGTATCTGTTACTGCCTTTAGAACAAATAAGGGTGTTAAAAATGTGTTCACTATTTCTGAAACCTACAGAAATTTCAGTAACAACTATGTTGTAATAGCTGGTAAATCCTGATTATTTTTTCTTTTTGAATCGATACTTGCATACTTAGGCATTACATTACAAGAAACTGCAATGAATATTCATTTTGGTTGCATTACACTTTCCCATCAATGACAAAGAGAGATTAACTAAAACAATATTTTATTTCGTACTTTAATGGTGAGTACATAACATTAATTATATTATTAATCCAACTAGAAACTCTTGTACAAAGCTATTTCAAGCCATTAGTTGCCCCATTGTAATTGATGGATTAGTGCATTACCATTTAATTTAGTATTGTTTTCAAGGCATTACATTCAGTTTCATTCAAGTTAATTGTAAAGCCAAATAGCAAAAAAAAATTGCTTCATAAGCGATAATGCAAAAGTGGATTCTTCCTGATCTCAGAAGTATAATGGGATATGATCCATATAGCAATTTTGTACAAGACCCTCCAGTTAGCATTACCTTGCAATTTACAGCAACAAGAAATGAGGGAATGGACCAGAACTGTGCATGACATTTGGATTCAGCATTGTGATAGTCTACTCTGCAAATGGAAATTAACATCAATTATTCAAATCTAGTTATGCTTTCAACCCTCTTAACTGCAAAGTGTTTTCCATTCAGTGATCAAGCCCAATTCCCTAAACATAATAGCAATTATAACTGTGCATCCAGAGGAAAATACACTCTCTTTGGCCCAATTTTCAATTCTTACATGACCTCTTTATGCTGCTTGTTACACAGAGGAGTTCTTAAGCCAGAGCAACAATTCTTCTCCTAGAGAACATATCCCACAGTGGTAGAGAAACAGACTATTTTCTTCTTTACAGCCTCAATAAAAAAAAACTTAACAGGGAAAACACAGTAGATGGGATTCAGCTGCCTAGAGACAAATGTCTAGATCATTTAAAGCCTCTAGGTACCTGAGACAGCTTCAGAAGGACAATAAGTACCATGTGGGACTAGGGGAAGATCTGCAGAAAGGCGTCTTGGAGAACAGGCTTGAGGCCACACTCTAGGGCATCTAAAATAGCAGTGTGTTGAGGTGCCACAATTACTCTAGATATGCCTGACAATTGGGACAGCTCTTCTGGGCTATGTGAAGTCAAATGTAAATCATATTATTCTTGAAGGGAAAATAGCTTCATACACTGACTTGCAGGGTATAATGAAATTCATTTCTCCTCAATGCAATTCCTACTTTTTATCAGAGTAACTTCAGTGCAACTCCCATGTATCTTCCGAATTTCTGTGGCAGAAGCAATGATTCTTGGATGGTTTAGTGTGGAAGGGTCTCAGGATTTGACACTACATCACTCTTTTCTGTAAACAAACATTTATATATATATATATATTTAATACATTATTATAAAATAATAATCCTAAATAAAAAGTAGCATTTGCACTGAATGTACAGCTTGAATGTCAGTAATTACAGTCACATTGTACTGAGTGGTTGGAAACACTATTTAGGGCTTAGTATGAAATCCTAGTCCTACTGCTATTTGGAATAACAATGTGACTGAATTTGCTGTGACACCTTCCCAAACGCTTTCCATGACCATGTTTCCATGGTATCAGAGTAGGAAGACCAAGGACCAGCTAGTGACTCGTCCCGCACAGAGAAAGTATCTAAGGAGAGGTCTTGATTTGCAAATTCAGGTCTGTAATTCCTCTGCCTTTACTAAGTAGTTGTGTGAGTTTTCAAAATCAAACACATTTTTATTGACAGAGAAGAAGGCATTAACTTTTTTGATCCAAGTGTTTAAACAAAATTTGCATTCTGTGAATTATATCCATTAGAGATAGAAACAATTGATAGAGACAATTCCAAGCTATTTCTTTGCAGCTTTTCCCTTGTAAAAAAATAGAGACAAGGTCTCAGTCTTCTGAACACATTAAGAATCAAATGTATGCTTCAATATCCTTGATTACAGTTCAAGCTCATTTTCAGCTAGTACCCAATTTACAACTCTCCTTTTTTACAACTCATGCTTTTGTAGAACAGTCTAGATGTTTTCTTACTATCTTCTCTTCATGATGTGATGTTTGGATTCATCTTAAATAAAGAAATCTGATTAGTCTCTTGAGTAGACTCTAACCACCACTAGTTGGCCTGCATTTGGGCAAAGACTCATGCTTCAACTTTCTCTTGTAAGGGATTTTTTTAAATGTTTGTTCTGAATAGAGGTGAGTTGTTTTATCAAGGATCTTCAACTGAACTGTAACTTTGCAGTGCAATAGTGCAGTGGTATGAATAGTAAAAGACAGAAAAGGCTTCAAGCTGAAAAACTGTAATCCTCCTATTGTAAATATTGTAATCCTCATATTGCAAGAGTATGGGCATGTCCAAGGGGAGATTTAATTGACTATGGGAGGTAAATGAAAAGTTAGATGTTAAAAGTATCAGAGTCTCAAAGTAGGATTTGATCTCTCCAGTCTCCTTTAAAAGCATGCAGAAATTGGGGAAGTTGCCCTGGTTGATGCCACCTTTTCACCATTTTCAAAGATATTCTTTCACTTTCGAGAGGATCAGCCCAAGATCTACGCAACACCTCCTGCAACATAAGCTTCATTTTGAGGACTTACAGAGGATTTCACTTGTGCATAGGGGATTTTGGTTTTGTTTCTCTGCATAAGAGTGATTTTCAAGCTTCAAAAAAATTGAAAGTGCAGCTAGATAGGATGAAAATGCCATTCCATATGAACACTTACACGGAGTCCATTCATTTTACAAAAGACTTCACATATTATTATTCACACATTCTTAAAGCTTTACTTTATATTAATCTACAGAAACCTATGGTAGGTTATTCTGTCTGTCTGTTCTGTTTGAGTCTAGATATAGTGCTACGTATAGGGATATTATAGTTTATTTCTTTTTATAACTTACTATCATAAGTTATAAAACTTACCATATATACTATATGATACTATAACAAACCATACTGTTTGCATATATTTCTGGTGATATGTATCACTGGCATTTGGAAGCTGCTCCACAAGAAAGGAGGTGCATTACCTTGCTGTAGGGAAATCTGCAGTTATCAGACTGTTGTCCTGAAACTCATTCAGTACCTTACAGTCTGCTCCTTCTATATAGGTACCATTTTGTTCATTATTACTTTAGAATGAGAGATGAAGAAAAAACCCTGCAACATAGGAAATTACTCTAATGGTAGTAGCACATGGGAACATTTGCCATGGGCATTGGTTGGAGCTAGTTGTCATATATTTATGTCATAATATAATGGCATACTGTAGGCTATTCTTGTATATGTGCTCATTCTGAGCTCATTTGTCATTTGTCTGTGTAAATTCAACATCTGCCTCATCTGGGTAAGTTTATATATCTCCTTAGAGTTGACTGTAAACAAATTATGAGTGCTGCTGAGCAGGTGATGGATATATGGTTAGTTGGTTAGGTAAGGCTCTTGCTGCCTCAGCAATACGAAAAAAATCTGCACGTTTGAGACAATTCCAGACTGCAGCTTCTTAGAATAAAAACTCGGTATGGTAGCAGATGTTAGATTTGAAAAGGAGGCTAATGAGATTGCTTGGGGAGTTGAACTTGTTCATTTTATTCTTAAAAATAAAATGCTGTATTTAGTTGTTTTATACACACTCTGTCAAACAAGACCAAAGGTAGAAACGGGGTTGCAGTACTTTGCTAAAGCAGAGCTCTGTTACTGATTTTTGGCATATAACAAGTCCTGAGCCTTAAGTAGCAGTCACGCAAATGCCCCAGTTACATACGGTGGGATTGAGGTGCTCTAACTCTTGCTGATTTTATGCATGTGCTGCAGGAGATACTTCTGCCTCGCATGACGGAGAACTTTAATAACACATACAAAATTAATTTGGACATTTTCCTAGTGTTTGTCTTTGAAGTCAGTGGGAAGCACTGATAACTTCTGGCATGCTAGCTCTTTATTTATTTCCACATATTCTACTGCTATACCTATTGATTTCAGCTGGCATGAGTCACTGTTGTTTCTTTAAGCATGTTGGTTTCCTTTAATAAGGGAAAGCAGTATGTGCATAAGCTACTTCTTGGGGAGCAACCTCTATCTTTCTGTTGTAGAGATGGGCTTTATGTAGAAAGAACAACAAATAACGCATAGCCCTTTGCGTCCTGCTAAGACAAGACATTAGCCATATGGTCCCAGAAATCGGGGCACTGTGAAAGCAGCTGAGAGTCGGCAGGTTGGGGGTCCTGTTTGTTTCATTTTTTTTTTTCATTTTAGACACTTCTTTAAGTGTCTATTTCGCCTCATGCTTGCTTGGAGTCTGGTACCATTCATCACTGAGTGTCCACATTACAGACGCGACTGCATATAAAGAGCAGCTACTTGTGCTGCACGAGCCCCTTGGGCTGAACCTGGGCAGGGCAAACAGGCTCTGCTATCCATTTCTGCTATCTGTTTTTGTATTCAGGGAATAAGGAGAGCCTTGTCCTCTACCATATTATATTGCTGAAGCACTGGCAAAAGAAGTGTCATGAGCTTACACGGTTCTTTTTCCATCCTCGTCTCCTGCAGGTGGGAAGGAGCTGAAACTACCTTGAGGCTCTGCATGCAATTGCACTTACCTCAATGGGGAAAGAATCATGCCATAGTCTATAAGAACACCAGAAAGGTCTTTGGGGTCATCAAGCACCATTTCCTTCTGCCTGGTGTTATTAATTGATTTGTCAAATTCTCTCTTCAGTTAGACTCCTTGTGCAGACTACTTCTCCTAGAAAATTGCTCCAAAACATCATTCTTCTGAAAATCTGCTTATTTCTGAACAAGTTTATTTCTGTCTACATTTTATTCCTCTCTGTTCTTTTGCCAAATGACTTTTTAGTGTAAATAGATTTTCTTCTGAGCATTTATACCTGTCTTCACATAACACACACATACACATGCAAAATATACATATCGACTTGCATGAAAAGTCAGGTTTTCTTTAAACTGAATATGGTGGCCCTTTTAGGCCTCATTCTTTTACAAAACCCTCTTTCATTCTGCTCCAGCTTAAAGCTGTGTTTCTTGAAAACACATGATTAGACATATGTACAGTATTGCTATAATTTTCTACATAAATTTTCATCAGTCTTACACAATTGAGTTAATATTGCGTAGCTCTATGGAAATATTTTGTTTGCATTGTTGTACAATCTTTTAAATCAAAATACACCAGTGCTTTATGTTCTTCCTGCTTATTCATTTCCATGATCCATCTAGTTTATGCACCTAATATTTTCTCCTGAGTCATTTACAACAGATGACGGTGCATAGCAAACTACAAAACAAGACAGGTAACAGAAAAATACGTAATTCTGCACACTGCTTACAATATTAGAGAAATTAGCCCCGGAAATTCATTTCTTCAAATATGAAGTGTGTATAAGAAAAGCCTCTTCCTCTTGCTTTTTGAAACTACAGCTCATCATTCATATTAATGTTAGCCATGCTATTACACAACTAACATGAACCAACACAATTTTTACTTCATTATTTGAAGAAAGAGTTAATAGCTGTATTTTATAAAACTTTGAAATATGATGTAGTTTGAAACAAAGGAGGCATTTTCTGTCAGATATCACTGCATCAGCATTTCAGTACAAATATACAGAACCTTTTGTATTATCAGACAAAAAGTTATTAGATATTAACTTGCTATTATAAATGATGTTATTGTATTGTAATCAGTCCTTTATAGCTGATAACCACAAGCAGCTATTTAGTCTGCTTTGTGCTATTGCTGTTTTCATAAAAAGAATTTCTCCTTGGAATTTATTTTCCATTTTTATGCTTTCTCCAATACTTTCCATAAACTTAAAACTATTCACTGCAGAAATGTTATCCACAATGATTTAAACTAATTAATTTTATCCATTTTGCTTATATTAAAAGTGTAAAAATACTATCTCATTATGATTTTGATTTACAGTAGATATGAGAGGAACTAAAACATATAATAGGTTAAATACATAAAGTGTTTTGAACTGATCATATAATCTTCTATATTTATATATTGATTTAAAAATTCATTCTAAGAATGTAAAAAAAATACATTGCCAAAAATATTTCTTTTATCTTTTTCTTTTATTTTCCTACTCTCTGTCTGTAAATCTGCAATTCAGCATTGTTTAATATGCCAACCATTTCTTGTGGCGGAAAAATGCATATGTGTTGGAAAAGTGCATACGCATGTACAATATATCTAGATAAATAAGGGTAACTACCTGAAGGACTGACTGTGGATACATTATTTATTATGAATTACTGATGATCTTATAGCTCATGAGTGACAGAGCAAAACAGAATGACGAGGTGGTATGAAAGCTCATCAATAACTTGAAGCAATAAATAATGTATTTGCTGTCTGCCAATTGAATATATTTTTTATGCATTAGTATTTATTTCTCAAGTGTTTAATAATTATCTTGGAATGAGATGGAGAATTGCATCACCTAGATTCAATGAAGTATTTAAAAATCTTCATTTTATTCTGTGGTGCACCTTTGTTTTTGTTTAAATTATACAGAGAGATACTAGACATGAGCAAATACTCTCAATGAATAATTTATTTGAATTTAACCTCCTTTCTACTATTGGAATATTCAAACAATAGGCAACAACTTATTCTGATTCACATGTTATTAAAATTTTATTTGACAGATGTCTTTCTGAGTTTTTTATTTTATGTCTTGACAGGGTTCATTCGAAAATGGAGCTATGTGCTCTCATTCTTTTGAAATAAATGAGACTCTTTTTAGTAGATCTTTGATTAGCTACGATTGGCCTCCTGAATCCCATTATACTTTTGTGTCCAGTTGCCATGAAAGAATTAGTGATTCTTGAGCAATTTATGTGCAGTAGTAAGGGTGAGTTTCTGTCAATTCTCATGCCTACAACTTTGAAGTTGCTTTCAGTGAATATATTGGTGGAAAGCTAATGCAGATACAGGTTTCAGTAACTTTTTGTTTGTGGTTCTTTTTTCCTATATTCACTTACATTAACTGACTGTAGTGTTGAGGCCTCATATTTGGTGTCATTTTCTTTTACTCTCCTCTGCCGTGCGTGACCTGACCTTTCCATCCTCAGGGATGCTAAGACCAAACATGAATTTCCTAGTAGCTGCTGCTTTTGCTGTGCAGTAAAGACGACATTAAATGTTGGAGATGGAGTCACAAAATATTTAGGTATCTTGTATTTTGTATAAGGCCAGATCATTAAACAAATACATCAGTGTAAAAGTTCACGAATCCTAACATAGAAATGTATAGGCCCAGACACACTCCACCTAATTTCAGTTACTTCCCTGAGGATCCTAGGGGAGGTTCATGAGGTGAGGCTCTCTTTCAAAAGAGTTTATTTCATTACAGCCAAAGATTTGGCTCCCTTTGTAGTATGTATGGTCTCAGGGAGACCCGAACAGTTCAAGGAGAACTCGAGTCACAATTGCTCTAAACTGCTCTCTGGATCATCTCTCTCTGTATCACTGCCAATCATTGTGGGAAACCAAGAGATCAAATGAAGGATTTATCAGACTAAAATGCAGAAGACATCAGCTAAACAGGCATGCAGAGCACATCAATAAGATAGAAATTTCTAGAAAATGATTCATTTTATGTTAAAGCAATGAAACACTAATATGTCTAAATTAGAGACAATTACCTACATTGAAGTTATCTGAATTTAATGAAATGCATCACAGTTTAAATAGCATACACAGTCTAAATACAATAATCCAAATCATCATCTCTTTTTTAATATTTTTTTTTTAATGTAGAGGAGCATATGTATACACATGGTAACAGTAAACAGTCAGTTCTCTCTAGAGCAACAAAATTCCTATTGGAACACTGGGAGCACTCAGTTCTATTCATTAGGGTTTAGTGAGTGACATTTATTTCGGGACGAAGACCAGGCCAGACTTCTGAACTCCAAACTTCAAAATAGGACTTTGAAGGGAGGTGAAAGAGCTCCACACTGACTTTTGTCAGAATCGTACCCTCTTGAATTACTAGCCTTTCTTGATAAACTCCTGCAGTGTTCAGAAAATTGTTCATAATTAATATGAAATAATACAAGTGATCTAATAAAAGCAAATGTGGACATATGCTGGGTTTTTTTTTTTCAGAGATGCCCACAAATGATTTGTTAAGATATAATGTTGATTATGTTGGTGACAGGTAACCTAATAATGTCATTTTATTTTCTGACAGAACAGCTTTTATGGAATTGCAGCTAGCATAAATTGCATCTTTCCTCTTGGATTGTCACTGACTTATTGCAACTGAAGAATTTGGCTCATGCCTCTTGTTCCACTCTGACTTTTGTGATTCCTGTGTGCCTCATATATCCTTACTTTATTAAATCAAACTGAGAAGGAGGCGCGGGTTCCCTTTGTTCCAGTCCAGAAATACAGTACAAATTAATTGGCCAAAGCCGGCAGGTTTACAACTGTTTTATGTGGAGAAAAAAGGCACAAAGGAGCCAGCAGGTACTATTGAAACTATGTACTTGAACAGTGGCAAGATGTATAAAGGAGTGTATGAATAGTAAATACATTTAGGCACAACAGTATGTCTTTTACGGCCTTTTCCTAGAACACAATTCCTTTTCAATGTTCTTATTCAAAGGAAAAGAATCTTTCTTTAGGGAAAAGTTCTGTTCTGAAATCACCATTTGGACTCTGTTCTCTGTCATGCAATGCAAACAGTTAACTCTCCATACCAGAAGGAACTGTGAAGTTGGAGAGTTTGCAACAAGAGCCCAGTCAGTGTATTTTTGATTCGGAGAAATCTGATAGTTAACCTGACTGAAGATTGATACAGGTGGAAATTACTGCTTTTGAATAGTCTCATGCACATCAAGATCTCCTGCCTGCAGACCTGCTTTCCTTAAGGAAATTTTCATTGGAGGATGCCCTTTTGATTAGACTTTGTTCCAGTTCTCAGACTTTTGGTCGAAATACATATTCTGAGATTCAGGAGTGCATATGCTGCTTTGATATTTGCTTTATTCGAAACACTGTGGAAATTCAAACAATAAAAAAAAATAGCAGGGACTATAACTAGCTGCATTATGGGAAGAACTTTCTGATTAGTCATAATTTATTTTTCATGACACTATTTATTTGATATTTCTTCCCTCCACTCCCTCCATCCCAACACTCAAAAGAAAAAATCCATGAAGGAAGGAAGGTGGGAGGGAGTTCGTATGCAAATCAACTACAGCATTTTAAAAACACAGTCACTGAGGTTACAAACTGTATTAGTCACCAAACAAAAAGTACAATGCATCTGCCATCAGCAACAGTGGGGTTAATAAAAATATGTTCTTCTGGACTTAGCTTATTTTACAGAGCTCTCTGTTTTTTCAGAATTTCTCTGATGAGCATTTTGTGCCTGTCAGGGGTTGGCTTCCTCAGTGAAACCTTCACAGTCTCTTTCATCCCTAGAGCCTCAAACTTCTTGTCAAAACCTGTAATTACCTCCCAGAGTCAAATCTGCCATTAATCATCTCAGAAATGGTTTTGCAAAGCCTCATTGCTCCGAGTGCTAGAAATGAGTGGAGACCTCCTGTCTCTGTGCCACCTTTCTGCACTGAGATGTCCTGTCCTAGGAAAATTGGGAATTAAATAAAATAAGCCTTGCTGAAATAACAAGGCTTTCAAACTGTAACACTGTATAAGCCACTGTGTAATCCAGCTGGCTTTCTTCCTCTTTCACTCCTTTCCTTTCTTCTGTCAACAAAGATAGACACATACCTTTCGTCCTCCTCTACAATACAACAGTAACAACTAGGGAGGTCATATTGTGTGAGATATTTTTTCCCAATGTCTGTATTTAAAAAAGTTTAAAATGGCCTTTTTTTCACCTGTTAGATTCTAAAAAGTCAAAGTAAAAGATATTTTTGATTTTAAGTCAAAGTAAAAGATAATTTTTATTTTATATATTTTACATGTATATATTGAATTATATCTATATATATAGATTTACATATTCTAGGATAGAAAGAGATAATGTTTTTTAAAGCAAATTAATGTTTACTCAGTGACATTTGCTTTTCTTTTGTTTCTCTAGAAAAAAAAACCATGAAAATGAAAGGGAGAAGTACTGTTAGTTTAAAAAACAAAGTTCACAAAAACTTCCAGAAAATTATGATAGAAACATTCTTTTTTAAGAAGAAATAAAACCACATTGCACTTACAAATGACAATATATATTTAAATCAATATACTAAGTAGCCTGAATATTATCATTTAAATAAGTGTACAACTCTTTTAATGAATTTAAAACTAGCTAAGCACTCCCCTCTCCCATATAATTTACCTCAGTGTGCATATTGAATGAAAGTCAATAATAGCTGATAGTTTCAAGGATGGTAAAAATATGTCATTACAAGCACTCATTGACCTGAAGTGGATTATTTGCCTTCATATGTAGAAGAATAACTTGAACAATTGAAACTCTTTGCAGGAGATTTGCAGTCTGAGAGCTCCATGGTCAAGACCACACACAATCATCAGCAATGAGTAAAGGGCAATGTTAAAGTGAAGGAGACCTAACACTTCTTCCTTACCACTTAGGATTTTCCTAATCATCTGGCCAATATCTTTAATTTAACTTGGATGGACTAAAGGCCAATTTTAATTTCCCATTTATTTATTCATTTTCTGAAAGAAGTAAATTAAGCTTCATGGAAGATATTTATGTTTAAGACAAAAATCAAAAGTTTGGTTTTAATACCAAAATGAATTGAAAAATCGTCATGGAGGAGAAGTGCCACAAAATGTGTGGATAATCAAGTACTGGGCCAGGAAAAAAAAAGGTTGACTCTGCATCTGAATTCTGGTGCCTGTGCTACATTTAGAGAAGAGTTCAAGCCAGTGTAGAGATACCAGATGGGTTTTGCTGGGGCCGTGCGATGACATTATGGCTCAATGGAGCAAGAGGACAGATCTCTGGGTCTACTCCCCTCGTAGTGCTGCTCTGGCATCTCTGAGGGTGAGGAGATCTAGGTAGCTCAGCTCAGTATCCTGTGTAGCTCAGCACAAGAAACCTAGAGAACACAAGAGAATACAATTTGAATGAAAGCTGTTTCTACAAGTGTCACAATGCCAATACTGATCCCATATATGCCGTACTCTTGCTTAAGCCCTGACATAGAAATGCAACAGTAACCCAAATATTCATAATTTCCTCCACAAGAATTCCTAAGCAGTGGGTTCTCAGGTCTAAGATTTCCCTCATGTATTTCTAAGGTTTCCTTTCATGTAGAAAATGTATAATTTTAAAAGCTAATATGATGCTATCTCTTTGAGATATCTGGATGCTGATTTGGATGATCATCCTGAAATTCAGAACTCCTACAGAGCATTGTTTCCAAATCCTTGGCTGCAACAGGATTTACAGAAGACACTATTTAGAAGACTGGTGCTACAAATTTCATCGTCCAAATGTCTGAAGGTTCTTCTGAAACAAAAGAAAGGAAGGAGATTATGGCATCAGATAACATGAGCATTGCAGAAGTTCTGCTAGAATAGAGAAAACTGATTTACCTTTGGATAATCATTTAAGAATAATATAAAGCTAATTGGAAAATGATTTGTTATTGCAGAACAAATGTTAGGAAAGATAATGAGAAGATCAGTTAGTGATTCAAGAGGAATTAGGAGGATGAAGCTGCTGCAGTTTGTTGTGATACCAGGAATGAGCATAACATAGGAGACACCAACTGAACATATTATAGAAATCTAGAATTTGGTTCTTATCTTTAAAAATGAACAGGAATATAATTTTCTCTCATTTTTGATGATAAATAAAGGGGAAAAAAAAGGAAAGTTTTACTATAGATAAAAATCCTCATTATACTCAGGGATCACCAATTTGTATTTCCAATGTATTTTTCCCCAATGACCTCTGAAATTTGATTGTCTCATTTTCTGTTGAATCCTGCACAAAGATGTTTGATTTCATGCATGCTTTTCATTCTGTCTATCCAGGTAACTCCTCTGTGGTTCCACTCCCAAGATGGTCCCATACTGAGCCCCCTGAGACGGTCACTAGGTCTTTCCTGAATTCTGTGACTGGAGTCCTTTTCCTGCCGCTGTCTCTCCTTGCCTTTTACTCCCTAGGTGCTGCATTGCTTCTGCCTTGAAAGCTGCACCTCTCTTTTTTTTTTTTTCCAAAGGTTCTGGGATCAAAAATCTATTCCGTCTCTTTTCTGATCTCTCTCTCTGCTCTATCAAGGCCTATTTTCCACTTGAAAGGCTAAAGCACTCTCCATCTCTTCCAATGGCATTTCTGCTGACAGCAAGGGAGAGTCAGGAGGCTGTGACTACAAAACCCTGTTTCTCCACTAAGAATGCTAGGTGAAATTTAGTGTGGTTAGGTTTTGAAGAAGTGATTTGAGTTCTTTTCTTGTGTATGTATGCATCTTGACAATATTTTTCTGAGCCTATGTATTTTTGTACCCTCCTTACGTATTTGCAGTTTTTAAAATAATGTACATAAATTTTTATAGTTTTATATAGAAGTCTCTTAGAAAGAACAAAGGGGAATAGGAATAGGAAGAACAAAGGTCTGCCAAAGGGTTAAGTAAATTAAAACAGTGGGTAAGAGAGCTGGTTAGGCAGAATGTTGATTTGTGAGAAGAAATATTATGGCTGACAGAAATCTGTATAGAAATTAGAGCTATAAAATGGTAAGTTGATTCTAGGATGCTACAGAGAGAGTTTACATCTCTAGGGTAGTTATAATAAAATAACACAGAATCAGCAAATGTTTTTATACATTGGAGAATCCTACAACAGGCAGGATATTTGATCCTGGCAGAGTTTTAATTACTCAGATGTTGTTTTGGATGTGACTCAATACAAAATTGAAGAGGAGGAACACATTTTGAGAGGTATTTCAGGATTGCTTTCTTCCATGGCTTATTGAAGCATTCAGATGGTTAGAGGCTATTTTGGACCAAGTCCTAGAAAATATACCAAGTATGATTAATAGGACTGAAGCAGAGAAACACCCAGGACATTACAATATCATTAGCTCAAAATATACTTAGGGGCTTGTGGAAGCAAAGTGAACATTCTAGACTGCAGGAAAACTGACTTTGAGGAAATATGAAATGTCCTAACAGGTTTTTGTTAGTGCTTTATTGGTCAAGATTTTATTATGCAGAGGAAATCTAGCAGAGACTCTAGGAAGCATTTTAGAAGCAGTTGGTGATGCAATTAAAATCCATCTTGGTTCAATCTACGGGGAGAAAAGACAACAGATGTAAGTTTGTTTAAGTGTCAATGTAAAAATAATTATAAACAGAAGGGTTCTTTAAAAATATATACAAAATGGAGTGAAGGGTGAATAGGGAAATCTCAAAATAAGCATAAAAAGTCAAGAAGTAATTAGTAGTACTGAATATTGAATTGTAAAGGGTATTTCAACTAGCAAAGGATTCTCCTGCTGTATTTACAGTAAATGAAGAATAGAATTGGAAAGCAATCTATGTAAAAGGGAGTTTGGGGAACTGAAAAAGTCTAATAAAACTGTAGCTTTCAAGAGAAGATGGGAGATGGCAGGCTGCTCGGGGTAAAGATTGTGTTTTGTAATGAAACAAATTATCAACATTTACATTGTATTTAACATAGAACTCTCTACTGCCTGATATGAAGTGAGTTCCATTTTACAGACAGGGAAGCAGAGAGATGTGCTAAGTCTGGTGCAAATCAAATTGGTAATATGGATAGAATTAGAGGCATTTTTGATTGACAGCACCTTGCATTTTCCTTCCTGTTCTGACAAGAGTGACAAAATCTGGTCTTATATAGGGAGAGATACCAAAAAGCTAAAGGGTTGTTAAATTACATCTCTGTGACTCTTATTATACAAAATTTTCCATATCTCACAGCCATACTGAAGCCAGCAGCAGCATAGGTTCCACCTACCTAAAATCATTAGAAGGAGGAGATAGGAATGTTATAGGAACCTGTAAAATATGGAATAGCTTGAGACATCTGAGGAAGAAAGGACATGCTTGTGAGTGGACAGACCTCATGTTCTGCACCTGTGTAGAATCCAGTCTATAAGCCTAGGCAACAAGGAAGTCTCCTTTCCTTCCTTCCATCCACTGATCTGTCTATATGTTCATCTATCACAGGCTGTTTCATAAAGTCCAAGGGAAAATCTGGACCCTGACTACAAAGAACATATTTGAACTGAAATAATAACCATTTCTATCAGTTTCAATAAAATGAAGAGAGAAGCAGATAAAGTCTTTGGGAAATTATTTTTTAAGTTCCTTGATGAGAGCAGTAGAATGTTGCAAACATAATGTCATTAGTCTGAGATAGGTCTTTGACATCAATTATAGAAAAACATTTGCGAAAATGTGTGGGGTAATCGATGGAGTGTGCTGTGGCACGTAACTTCTTTAGAGACAAGTCATATAAATTTAGGAGAGTCTATATGACTTAGGATATGTTATGACTCAGCATAAGTATGGCTTAATTCAATTGTGAGGTTTTTTTCATTTTTTATTATGTGATATTTTCTGCATATAGTATACAAAGAACTGACATTGATTTGTTTGTTAATGTGTTTTATAGTGCTTTTACCATTGACAATGATTAATTTCATAACAGAATTGTTTTGGTGAAGGACACTAAGCTAATTTTATATTTTTCATCTGGAGACTGGACCTATTTCCACCAATTCATCCACTAGTTCTGAAATGAAGGTTGGTAATTGCACTATTTTGGCTGTGCTGGAGAGACAGGGTGAGTTGGACCTCTGTACTCTTACAAATCAACCCCTCGTTGTCAGCAGATACTTCACGCTTCTGGCTCTGACATATTACACATCACTTTTGCAAGCAGGACTGTAGCTTGTGGATCATTTAATTTTCGCTGAACACATATCTGTTTTTTGTCTGTTGAGTTCACATTTTCAAATAGTTTCTAGAACATACCAAAATTTGCTTGTGAAGGAGTGTATTTACAGACTGAAACCAGCTGAACGGAAGTGTCCAAACAAATATGTCAAAATAATCCAGAGCTGTAGAAGATTTCGAGAGTTGTCATCATTATGACCCATTTCTCCTTTGGGAACTGTGAAATCTTCTTGATCATTTGGCAATAGACATCTCAGAGACTGTTGCAAGATTAATACTTTGGTTAGAAGGCAGATTCATCTACCCATTGTAATGGCTGAAAAAAAAATGACAGACTGCGGCCAAGTTATTATTTGAGCATTTATTCATTCAACCTGATGTTGTATTCTCTTTTTCTTTAATTATGAGTGTTTCTCATTATGGAATATATAAGTGAGAAAGTAATGTGTCAGGACTATTCAGGCAAAACATTAAAGTATTCTGGAAATGCTGGGTGATGTGTCAGCCTGTGACTACACTAGCAAGAGCGATCTGTGAGGCTGGAGGCTGGCTTGGTGCAGAGGACTATGTTAAGTAGCAACTTATCTAAGCAGCTCACCACTTTATTTTCTCTGCCCTATGTCCTTAGTGCTGTTTCTACTTTCTCCAGCTACTTACATACTTCAAGGTTTACTTTCTTTAGCTTATGTCTCACTGAAGATAAAAAGGACTTTTAATGATAATGAACAGTTGCCTTACAAATGAAGTTGGTTCATGACCTAGTTTTTCACTGCATTTCACTTTCTCGGTTTATCCATAGTGTCAGTTAAGACATTACTAAACTCTCTAAGTAGTTGTATTTAAGTTATTTGTGAACTATAGATGGATATACACTGAATGAAAAAGGCACTTGATCTGAACTTAACTCTTAATCAAAGAGCAAGTACAGTATATCCTTGAAGTGTCTGAAAATTTTTCCAGTATTCAACCAGTTGTATTCCCTTGTAATGCCAACAGGTTGTCTCCACTTAATTGCATCTTCAAATTCTGGTAGCATTGTCCATATCTTTTTGATGTGACTGGCAAGTCTTAATGCTTAGCACTGTATCACAATTTCATATTAGTAACCTATCTGCAAACAAGGAAAATTTTAAGAAATGGTTTACAATGGATTCAGAAGCCGCTATGACACTGGCCCCACGAGATGAAAGTGTCACCTGAGGCATTTTTTGTAACACTGAAATAATTATTTTTTATTACCATGCAACATTCATCTCTTTGCAACACTCATGTCTTCAGGAAACTTCATAATAGCAAATATGGCTTTGGTTTCCCCTCCTCCCTGCAGTTTCTGAGGGCATCTCAAGCAGGCTAAAGTGCATTGCCGTGTGCATAAGAAGGAAGAAAGGAAGAATAAAAACTAACAGCAATAGGAAATTCAAGACACAAGTGACAAAAAGTGATTATATTGTTTAATGGTCCTTGAATTTCTAACTGCATATAATGCACTGGAAAAGATGAGTGTCTCCATAGGGATGTTGAAATTGAAATGCTATTGTTTTGTGTATACGCTACTGGCCAGACTTTAGATAGTTCACCATATTTGATTTCATGACCTTTTCAAACAAAGCTAGTGCTCTGCTGAAAGTAGAAAGCATGGATAATTCAAAATGATGGGAAGAAGATGTTCTTCATGATATATAATAAATAACAGAACTGTCCCTGTGTGGTTATATTGTGGATGGCTATATTTATGATCCAGCAGCAATCCCTGACGTGTGTTTGTGGGGCACTCCTCAGGAGGAAGCAATTTTCTAACTAATGGAAAATACTCTTGTTGGAAAAGGCTGAAGGAAAAATATAAATGAAGCTTTTGTGCTCTTCATTAGATAAAGCTTTTTGTGGCTGAACATTGCTAAGCCTGTTTTGCAAAAAGAGATTCAGGTCCTTTAAGGTTCTAACCCAGAAAAGTTGTTAAATACATTGTTTAACTTGAAGCATGTGAGTTGTGTTTTGAGTTCAGTAGGTTTACTTGAAGCCGTACGTTTGCTCAAGTGTGTGGGGGAAACTCTGTGGGGAAGGATTTGTAACTTTCTACTGTTGATATTAGTACTATACAATTAATAAGTAATAGCAATCATGGTGCTGTCTGGCAGCCCCTGTTAAAATAAAACTCTGTTGGCTTGTTGGTTGCTTTGGTAAAAGCAATCCTCTTGCTATGCTAGATTATATAGGGAGTTATCTTGTTCTTTCAGGGTTCTATACTGTTATAAATGAAACATTGTCCCAAGTTATTTTTTGTTTTGTTTTATTTTCTTTTGGTTTTAAGGAGCATTTTTACTCAGTAATTACTTAGTTGAAGAATTTAAGGAGGAGACATTTAACAATAAAATTTAGCAGTGGCTAAGATAGGAACAAACTAAGCTACTTTAAAATACATGATAGTTGCTATTATTGTCAAAAGTTAGAGCTTGCTGAGCCTTCTTTCTTTTCTGATAAATGACATTACGTATGGCATACCTTTTTCAGGGGGAAATTTTAGTTGATTTAAAGAAAACTCAGAATTTATACATATTTAAATATAACATAAAAGGAGGCTCTCCAAGCTGCCTGCAAATTGTAGGGAAGCAAATTTTGTCAAGATTGTGCACGTGGAAGAAATATTGGATGGGAGATAAAAATGTGAGTTGCTGACAGCCTTAAAAATTGCTCTAATTGAGAATGAGACTGTGAGGCACATCTAACTGTTGCTAGGACCTTGAAAGGACTGGCACTTAATCTTCTAATTCTGCATTATGGAACAAAGCTGCAGTGTTTGTGACCTTGCAAAACCAGTTTGAGCCCAGCTGAGTTTTAAAGCCTTAAATCAAGATCCCGCCAGAATGAGATGATTCTCATAAGAATGATAACCTACAGATAAGGCAAAATGAAATCTAGTTGGCTCTAGAAATGACTTAGACAAACTCTGGCAATAGAAATGTCAATCATATGGCCTTCTGCCAAGGTTAAATCTTACCTTCCCTGCAATTCAACAGTCTGGACACCTTGGTAATTGTTTTCAACACATATACCAGAGAAAAGCAAGAAATTTCTTTAACAGTTGATGTGAGGTGACTTGAAATAGGGTGGTTTTTGTTGTTCTTGTTTACTTGAGAAGCGTTAGAAAAAGAAGAGAAAGTGATTTTTTGACCAGTAACTGATCTCCAGACTTAGGGACCCAAACCACTTGTCTGCTTGTTCATACATTTGAAATGTAGAGTTAAATTTCCTCGATGAAATGAGGCACTTGACAAATGCTTTGAAGTGAACCTGTTCATTCAACCATCCAGATAGGTTGACTTTCATTGACTTATTATCATAAATCCTGAGTGTACCATTTTCTCCACTGAAATTTTGTTTCATATTTCCTTCTTACTCTTAAACAAGATATGTTGATTTTAAAAGTGTGAAATATGAGTAGATCTACTGGTTTGCCAGGAAGATTGGCTATTAGTAGCCCATCATTGCCATTCATCTCTGTGTATATATGATATCTAGTCACTCTAGAACAATGGCATCTGCTATTTATTTCTAAGTGTGAGAAAATGACATATTTTCTTCCATGTGTCCTTGGTCGTTGTTGGAATGTTGTTACTAAAAGCACATTTCTGTAAAAGGAAATGAAATTACAGTGCAGAAAAGGCTTCTGGCTGGACTCCAAACTTAATTGTATTTAAGTGTGGTATTGCCTTTCACCGTTAGTAAAAAAACTGAGAATAATCTAGGACTTATTCTGAGGCCATAGCACTTATTTAATTTTTGTGTGTGTGTGTGTTAAAATAAAGAAAGGCAAGGGAATGAGAAATACTTTTATTTGAAACTTTAAACATACAGGGTTGTATTTTACATTTAGATATGTTTTCAAAAATAGTAGGTAAAGAAGTGTTTGTGGTGATAAAACTCATTGGCACTGGTGGTCAAGGTTTATGCTATCTTCCCTTGCAGCTCTTTACAGAAGTGGCTCTGCGTAATACAATATCCTGTAATCCTTAAGACTGGCAAGATTCTTTAGCTCTTCTCCAAGGCCTTTGCTTTTGTCAGCCAGGTTCCCCCAGATTCAGATTCCCCACTGTAGCTCACTATTATTCTTTTCTCTGCCCTCTCTGCCCCTTCTTTACCAAACACCTTTTAATCTCTATAATACAAATGGAACGCTTGAATTATTTGGTTCTTTCTTGGGTAACAGCTGGCTAGCTGGTTTTTATTTATCTGGCTAGCTGTTCTGTATTGTTTCCTCTCATACCTCATTCAGGCATCTCACAGTTGCAACACCTTCCTAGAAACACTCTTCTCTCCCATTTTCTTCCTCCCCTGTAATTTCATGTGAATGTCCTGTAGAGTATATTTCCCAGGGAATGCTTTTAAACCTTTTGCTGCTCTGCTTCCACTCCTTTGCTAAATCTGTTCTAAGCAGATCAAATCTGATAGGTAACTGATGTTATAGAAGGAACTCTGCTGGAGTTTTCTGAGAGGCAGAACACAGTGCAGATCCGCACAAAATTAGAAAATCTGGAAGGCAGTTTTTCCATGCTCGATATCATTCTGTCAGTAATATCTTTTTAAGCATCTATACAAAGAATTTGCTGGGACATTTGATCTGAGAAGAGAAATAAGAGAGACAGGATGAATACATGAATTTGATCTCTCTAGGAATGTTTGATTGAGAATTCTCTCTGAAACACTCTTTGTATTTTGTTTATTTTTTCCAGGTAAACTATACCATGGCATATTTGAGGTTTCCCTGTCACTCTTACCAAAATGAGAATTTGTCATTTGTTTTTGAGGATCTTGAATATGTGCCATTCCTACTGGAATAAATAACAATTGAGAAAGGTTATTGATTCACCTCAAAATAGAGCTTTTCAGTTTTGAGATTAATACTTCCACTATTGTTGTGAAATCAGAGCAAATTTCCTACTTGAGAAGGATAATACTTTCTATTGTAGCATTTCTATAAGCCGTTGTTACAGCTAGGATGTATTCTATCAAAAGTGACCAAATGTATGAACAATGAATGTCAACTTCAAAGCTAGAACACAGGTAGGAAAAAAGCACCTTGATTTGCTCAGAAGGAAGCACGAAGCCTATAAATAAATAAGAGTTCATAAATAAATAAATAAATGAGTTAGCTGAGGTTAAGGAAAATAAGCCAGTATATTCATCCTCCTTCTAATTGTTAATAGTGTAATTACACTTACACTAGTAAATTGAAAACAAACAAGAAAGGCTCTTGGGCAAAGAGGCCAGGTGTCAGAGAATAATCTGCATCGCCACTTGCAAAATGCTTTATTCCTCACACCAACACAACGTGTGCAAACAGATAATGGCTCTGAAGGGACCTATATGGGAGCTGCTTGGCAGAGAGTCATTGGGCATGGACCAGAAGTATATTAGTTGGTATATACTCAAATAATGTTTTAAAGCTCCACATTGATATAACACACCACAAAAACCACACAAAAATCCTGTTCCAAAGAACTACTTTGTTTTTCATAATATTTCTGTTACCTCAGGTTCCAATGATGCAGAATTGCCTCTCCTTTCTTTACCTGCTGATATAAGTTTGTCTCCATATGTGATAGAATATCGACCTCAAAAAAACACAGTCTTTAGACATTTCAGAAAAGTAGTTTTGTAGAGGCAACTTTGTAGAAGTTGATATATAAATTGACCATAAAATGAGGATGAGTTCTGCTTTAATGTCTTCTCAAAATTCCTCATAGAAATGATGCAGTACTGCAACAAAATTCCCTCATTTCATGGAGAAAAGGTTTCAAATCTTCATTATCTGTTATCAGACACTCCATACAATATATATGGAGTAAACTCTCATTTTATTTCTCTTGCTTTAGATTCTGGCATTCATGTAGATCAAGATCGCCAACTTGCAATTCTTGTTTTGAATGCAGCTTATGAACACACTTAAAGTATGTCTTTTTCACTTCCTATGCTTCAATTAAAGCCCTGTCAGAGCTCATTCTTTTGGCCTCTCAAGTAAGTGGTGTGTGCCAGGTGTCTCTCAGTCAGTTGATGTTTTTGATAAGAAGTTCATAGGTCTGTCTCCGGATGGATCATAAAATATTTTAGCAAGAATACTTACATGGGAAATTTTCCATCTTTTTCTGCTCAGCACAACAAGATATCACGGTGATTGGCATCATAGAATCACAGAATCCTTAAGGTAGGAAAGGACCTTTAGAGATCATCTAGTCCAATTCCCCTGTATTCACAGGATCACCCAGAGCATGTGACACAGGATTGTCCAAGCAGGTTTTGAAGATCTCCAGAGAAGGAGACTCCATAACCTCTCTGGGCAGCCTGTTTCAGTGCTCTGTCATCCTCACTTTTAAGAAATGTTTTCTTAAGTTCCTGTGGAACTGCTGGTGCTTCAGTTTGTGGCCATTTGCTCTAGTCCTATCAATGTCCACCACCGAAAAGAGGCCATCCCCCTCCTCCTCATTCCCTCCCTTGAGGTATTTAAAGACACTGATCAGGTCCCCCCTCAGCCTTCTCTTCTCCAGGCTGAACAGGCCCACCTCTCTCAGCCTTTGCTCGTAGGGCAGATGTTCTCGGCCCTTGATTATCTTCATAGCCCTGCGCTGGACTCTCTCCAGCAGCTCCACATCCCTCTAGTGCTGGAGAGCCTAGAGCTGGACACAGTTTCCAGACGTGGCCTCACCAGTGCTGTGTATAGGGGGACAATCACCTCCCTCAACCTACTGTAAACGCTCTTCTTAATGCACCCCAGGATCCCTTTGGCCTTCTTGGCCACCAGGGCAAACTGCTGTCTCATGGTCATCTTATCATCTGCCATGACAAGCAGCTCCTTCTCTGCAGAGCTGCTCTCCAGAAGGTCAGTCCCCAGCCTGTACTGGTGTCTGGGGTTACTCCTCCCCAAGTGCTGGACCTTGTACTTGCCCTTATTGAATTTTATAAGGTTTTTGACTGCCCAGTTGTCCAGTTTGGCAGTGCATCCCTCAGGGATATCAGCTTCTCCACCCAGTTTTGTATCATTAGCAAACTTGCTGAGGGGGCACTCTCTCCCTTCATCAAGGTCACTGACGGATAAATTGAACGGGACTGGACTGAAACTCATATAGATACCACTATCATATAGAAAATCATATAGTGACGACTCTTTGCTGCTTCTCCCTTCAAGGAATAAAATACTGAGAAGAATTGGACAGGTGCAAAGAGCATGCAAGCTCTCTAAATCCTTGCTTTACTTTGTTCTAAATGGAAGTGCCATACGTTTCTGTATGGGGTGGAGTCTCTGGTTAAAAAATACACTTACATGGAACTTCTTTGTGAAACATTTTAATGATTATTTTGTGCCCTTTCTGGATTAATTCCGAGCTGCTTATTGAGAATATAATTGCAATGGTTGATAAAATAAATCATTTTTTGAAAAACTAGATATTACATTAAATTAGAAATATTGAGCACATGTCAGTTTATAAAAAAGGAACATTACTTCAGTTTCAGACACTTAAAACTGAAAAGAGAAAAGATGTTTATTCTCTAGCAGTAGTTCTAAATACCCCAAGCAGTATCACTTATCAACTCCTCTGGGAATATTCTCTATAGCTGAATCAATCTTATTCTCAAGTGTTTTTCTGAAATACAGTGTAAATTTTCCTTTTTCTTAATATCATTCTATAACTTCTACTTGTCCTCAATCTGTTTTTCAAGTATTTGTTAAGAAGGTTCAGATATATCCATTACTAGATATTTCTTTCTACAATAAAATACATGTTCCACGCAAAGCAAATCTTCTATTAGAACCTCATTAATGTTTACTCTATTGGCTTTGGATTAGGGCCTAAATTACATCTTTCTTAGTAAGGACTGAATAAATGGAGAAAAATAGTGAAATTCTTTGTGAAAGTATTAATTCCTCATTTTTTCTTGTTCTTCAAATTTAGGGGATGGACAACGAGTAAGCTCCTGGTTTGATGTTCTCAGATAAAGTGCTAACTCATAAATAATCAAGAGGAAGACAGTTAAGTAACTTGAATATCTATCAATTATGCTGCAACTGTTTTATTAAAATAGAGATAAACGTACGACCATCTTATAAGTCATAATTCTCAGACACGTTTAATTTTTTATGCTATAAAATTCAAGTATTTTACAAGATTGACATCTATACATTGTAGGAGTTCCAACATCAAAATATTTTGCATTCGGTATGGAAGAAATCCTATATTCAATCTCATCCTAACAAAAAAGTTGGTCTGAATTGACTGATTGATCTGAATCAGTTAAGCATCTGGCAGCATTTCCTCATCCAGCTCACACATAGTTATGACACAATAGCCACGGGCATAAAATAGACACAGGGAGAAGCAGCAAAAATAATTCAGAGAAGGACGCTAGGATAAAGTTGTTTTTATACTGAAGTGCCTAGAACATAAGAAAAAAAACCAAAACAAATCAACAAACAAAAAAACATGTCTTACTGAGATAAGAAAGCAGAATATATATTGGTTATATCTCATTGAAAATAAGCTCCCTGTGGAACATTATGGCCAAAAAGGCCAGTGAAGATGCTTAGAGAGTAAACCTGGGAGACTGATGAAGGGTAAGGAATTTTATAGAAATAAAAACTTTTGCAAGGCTCAGGCTTAAAGCCCGCTCTTAAGCACATATGTGAACACTGGAAAAGGTTCAAATAAAAATAAAAAGAAAACTTAAAACATTGTTAGGCAATTAACCTCATTTCAGTGTTTTAGTGATCAAGAAAAATTTAATAGAGCATGTTTCAGTCTAACTGGAAAAGGCTGAACAAGATCACATAAATGGAAGCTAGACAAAAGCCAATTGGAAATTCATTTTGAACATGACAATTTACCACTGGAGCTATTTACCACATATTGTGATGAATTCCCTAACACTTCCTATCTTTAAATAAAGGTTTTAAGAGACATAATAGTCCTCACATTTGGCTATTCAACTGAAAGCAGAAATCAATATAGGGAAGTCTATTTATCTACATTCACAGATAGATATGGTCACAGATCTTTTAATTAAAAACCTTTGAATTCCTAATATTGAGTACACAGTGTGTGGTTGTCGTGTTTTAAAATAATAGCAAAATAGAAAATGTAGTCTGTGTTTTCTTATTTGTCCCTTTTAATGTCATATTTATCCAGGTAGGGCATTTTTTTCTCAAAATTTTGTAGTAGTAGTCTGTGATATTTTAAAATTTTTCTCTCTCTCTTTCAGCTGCTGTTTTTAAACTGGCAAGCGATTAACTACTTATTTGTGCTCAGCAGTCTCAGCAGAAAAATGTGCCCTTAGCGTTCTGCAAAATGATTGCAACAAATATGTTCAAGGGAATGTTTGTTAATAATAACAGTCCACAGGCACAAGTGAAACTGTGTTCAAGCTTCAAACACTGGAGTGTATCACAGTGAAAACAGAGACATACAGATATATTGACATATAGAAAAATATATATTAAGATGCACTTACAGTTTGTTTTGGAATGCATTTCAGCTACTTCATGAAAATGTAGTGGTTGCTCAAAAGAAAAGTGGAAAGTCTCCATACCATGCACATTGCATATGAAGCAAATACCATTATGAAAACTTCATTAATATGTAAATTGCAACATTTTGATTAGCACTTGCAGACCTCTTTTGTTAAGAAAAGAGACGCAAGGAGCTAACCAGATTGCAGTAATTTACATACTAACTCAGTGGTGGCAATGCCACCAAGAGGAGAAGGATATCTTTTTTTAACAGCTTAATGCAGTATTAAAAACACGTAATACAAAAGAAAGGAAAATATTTTTCTTTGAACTGACAGCCTTTTTTTGGGTGGTGGTGGAATAAATTAAGTTTGTCCTGGTGCTTATTTTAAAATGATAGGATATACATTTGCTTGACAAAGGAATATGATTATTTTGAGTCCTTACCTTGTGGTTTTGAAACCAAATGAAGAGTACCTTTAGTAACTTGGTTTTATCATTTGTTTCTTTACACAGGTTATCACTCTCTCCCAGGTTGGAATCCTTCCTCTCTACTCCACTCTTCTGAAGACACATTTGCAGTGCTGGGTCCAGTTTTGGTCTCCCTAGGGCAGTCCATAGACATGGACAGACATAGTCCATACACATGGAACAGGTCAAGAAATGGAACACAAAGATAATTAAGTGACTGGAGAAGTTCTTATATGGGGAAAGGCTGAAAGGCTGATCCTGTTCAACCTGGAGAAGAGAAGGCTCGAGGGGAATCTTATCAATGTATGTAAATATACAATAGGAGATTTTGAATAGGATGAAGACGGACTCAGAGATGCAATGGCACAAACTGAAACACAGGACAGTCCACTTGAACACAAGAAACTACTGAACATTAGAACAAGCTGCCCAGAGAGGCTGTGGAGTCTCCAACCTCAGAGATATTCAAAACCCGATTAGACAGCGTCCTGGGCTGTATGTGACTAAACAGGGTCCTAGGCAACCTGCTGTATGTGACTCTGCTTCAAGTAATCGTGTTGGACTGAATGATCTACAGAGTTCCTTTTCAATTCCAATTATTCTATTATTTTGTGATTATGCAATATACCAGATGGGAATTTGTGTATTGACTTCAGTAAACACATGTGTTTCAGAGTCACTATTTGACTACTGAGTAGTATCTCACTAGGAGAAGCAAATACCTGATTCAGACGATCAAAATGCATTGTCAAAACTGTGATAGCCCTGAGGGCTGTTCTGCCGTCCAGAGGGACCTGGACAGACTGGACAACTGGGCAGTCAAAAACCTTATAAAATTCAGTAAGGGCAAGTACAAGGTCCAGCACTTGGGGAGGAGTAACCCCAGACACCAGTACAGGCTGGGGACTGACCTTCTGGAGAGCAGCTCTGCAGAGAAGGAGCTGCTTGTCATGGCAGATGATAAGATGACCATGAGACAGCAGTTTGCCCTGGTGGCCAAGAAGGCCAAAGGGATCCTGGGGTGCATTAAGAAGAGCGTTTACAGTAGGTTGAGGGAGGTGATTGTCCCTCTATACACAACACTGGTGAGGCCACGTCTGGAAACTGTGTCCAGCTCTGGGCTCCCCAGGACAAGAGGGATGTGGAGCTGCTGGAGAGAGTCCTGCGCAGGGCTACCAGGATGATCAGGGGCCGAGAACATCTGCCCTACGAGCAAAGGCTGAGAGAGCTGGGCCTGTTCAGCCTGGAGAAGAGAAGGCTGAGGGGGGACCTGATCAGTGTCTTTAAATACCTCAAGGGAGGGAATGAGGAGGAGGAATATGGCCTCTTTTCAGTGGTGGACAGTGATAGGACTAGAGGAAATGGCCACAAACTGAGGCACCAGCAGTTCTACAGGAACTTAAGAAAGCATGTCTTAAAAGTGAGGATGACAGAGCACTGAAACAGGCTGCCCAGAGACGTTGTGGAGTCTCCTTTTTGGGGATATTCAAAACCTGTTTGGATGCAGTCCTGTGTCACCTGCTTTAGGTAACCCTGCGTGACCTCTGAGGTCCCTTCTAACCTTAAGCATTCTATGATTCCATGATAAGTGAGCATTCGTACTTCTAAGTTCTGAAATATACGTCCAGATATATCTCTTTCAGGCTTGATCTGTTAGTAGAATTTATGGATAAAGTTTTTAGTTTCTTGAGCAATATAATTAATCATCTAATACATAAATTTTTTGCTTACTACTTATATAATGCTAAACTGGGCAGAGACATAAGTTAATGAAGTCTCTTTTTAATTATCAACATACTACTTGTTCTATTACTGTGCATCTGAAAGATGTTTGGACACCCCTAAAGGGAGTCCAATAGGAATCATGTATCCTTGGCTCTTTGGGTCTAACTGTTAAGAGACAGAGGCACACCTACAGCAGGCTTACAACAGTTTGACATTTTAGTGATGACCCAGAAGATGGCTAGTGACAGGAAAAAAAGAGAAAGAAAACAGTGAGGATTCTGAGAGCTTTCATGTACTCACCAAAGTTCAGAGACCTCAGGGCAAAACAGGAAAAAGGAAAGAAAAAAAAAAAAAGATATTTGAAAAGCAAAGTTCAACTTCTCTGCTTGGTGCTGCTTGAAAGTGTATCGTAAGAACCATACCAGATTTAGTAGAAGAAATACCTGGGCTCTTTTAAAATTAACATGCTTGGTAGCAGATCCTGTTTGTTACAGTTCCTCTGAGATATTTTCCAGCTGGTTTCTGTAGAAAAGTTTTCATTATGATGTAGCTAAAGCAAATATTGGTCTAATAATTAAGAATAACAATACAGCATATGCCATTAAAAGATAATATTTTACATTGCGAAAAGACTTTATATGTAGCAATATGCTCACAGGGAATTTCAGAGAAGAAATGGATGAACCTGTAGAGTTTTTTTTTTATTCGACTTGGTTAGATTTTTAAAATATTTATACTGATTTTTAATGTTTTAGAGATAATTTTAGAAAATGTGAAGATTTGACAAACTTTTAAAAGATATTCAGCACACAGTAAGAAAAATATCCCAAATAACCAATCCTGCTTATAGGGAGGATGAGACTTCCAGCTGTTGATAAACAGCCTTGCTTCACTTAATTCAGTAGTCTTAATCATATCATAGAATCATAGAATCATAGAATGCTTAAGCTTTGAAGGGACCTCAGAGGTCATCTAGTCCAACCCCCCTGCACACGCAGGGTCACCTAGAGCACATGGCACAGGGCTGCATCCAAGTGGGTTTTAAAGATCTCCAAAGGAGACTCCACAACCTCTCTGGGCAGCCTGTTCCAGTGCTCTGTCACCGTCACATTGAGGAAATGCTTCCTGAAGTTCCTGTGGAACTTCCAATGCTTCAATTTGAAGCCATTTCCTCTAGTCCTATAACTGTCGACCACTGAAAAGGGGCCAACCCCATCCTCCTCACTGCCTCCTTAAGGATACTGCTTGGCATTTGCAAACATTTGTAGCATAGAGGCTCTCATAAAAGTATCAGCCTACCTTCAAGTAACAACATATTTTTGAGTCAATGCGATAAAAATGATATGTACCAGGTAATGATCTAGCATATCAGAGCCATGTGAGTTGCGGTACCTGAAGCAATCACCTAAACAATTCCTAAAGGGAATTACCACGTAATATTGATCTTTTAAGACCAGTAAATATTGACTGCCCATCATTATGGCCATCAATATAGACATTATTGGTGTTTACGAGATCAGCCCCTAGCCAGATTAGTATATTCTTTTTAATAGAAAATCTTATTACTTTGTTTTTTTTGTTTTAAAGTATATCAACAAGTACGTAGCATTTCTAGATTCTAACTTAACAGTCTTGACTTGTTATATAATAAGCAAGTCTGATAGTTGGCATTTCATCAATGTATTTACAGAGAAATTAACACCAAGTCTTCTATGGTACATCTCTGAAAATGATTTAAAAAAAAAAAAAAAAAAAAGAGTAGCTAAGGCCGAGCAGGAACTTGTGACACAGAACACCCAGTATGCTCTTTTTCTGAATGTAAGATGATGATATGTTTCAACTTTCTGACCCAAAATCTCCTTTTTGCATGAACTGTGCTTTTGTATAAATTCAGAAGGGAAAAAGTGACATTTCAGTTATCTTTCTGCTCTTTCTTTCAGGAACTGCCAGGTGCCAGTTAAGTCCTTGCCAATAAGCATTTATCCTCACACTGGTCTGCTTTGTGACCAACAACCCATAGCTAGCTACTGGGGCCATTCCCGTATCAAGAGACTACGAACTCCAACATAGAGGCAATCTAACAATAACTTCTTTTCAAACGTATTCATGTTGGCAAAGTGGATATCTTTAGAAGCCATTGTGATACCCTAAAAGCAAGAGGATAAGACTTTAATGAGGGATCAGTGTAAATCAGACTTGCTAATCAGATCTTCTGTCTACATTGCCAGAGCTGCTGCTTCATGATAGTATAAACAATTCCACTAGCCATTATGTATGTGTAACAGAAGTGGCTGGGCTGCATTAGCATTTTCTTTGTAGTACCTCTAGAACCATTCTGAAATGAAGCACAGATCATCCTCCCTTCCCAGGTGCCAGCTTGGTTCACAGTATTATCATAGTTTGTGCAAAGTTGATTCCTTTCAAAGAAACTAAGCCAAAAGTTCTTCCCAGGACACATTGCTAAGGATGAAGCACATTAGCACAAAAGCCTCCTGTGCATACCAAGCATGTAGGTGTAATTTGCAAGTTTACCATCCAGTGAGAGCTCCTGTAATACCAGAAGAAGGTCTTCTATGGTGTATTAAGATCCATGTGGAAGATGCTTCTTCATATTTGCAGTCAATCACCAGCAATCAACTGGTAACTCCTTGTTTCCTTCTTTTTATGTACAATTCTCTCTTGATTCGAGATCCTTTCTGTTCTCTAACTGATTTGTCAACTAGCATTGCTGAACTTCTGTATTTCATCCCCCTTTTAAAGAGATGCCTCCTTTCTTCCTGCTCTTAGAAATGATAACATGCTCCCCTTCATTGTCCTTGAAACTCCAGAGAATGTTCTGAGGACACTGAGATTTCCCTGCATCCTGAGGGGATAGAAATTTTTCTGGCAGCATGATTAACTATGGCAATACCAGCAAGCCATTAAACTTATGACTGCAATATCACACACACTGACCAGTAAACAATGGCACATTAAAATCAAGGTGATAAAGCCCTTGTTGAAGACCCAGGACACTAATCTCCCTTTGGAAATGACAGGGTAGATGTGTCCCTACCACAGATACTTTGCATAGATGGTTGAGTGTGGACACCCTGCTGAGTTGGTTACACTTTCTGGTGTCCACACTGATTTTCTTGGACTCACTATGTGCGACAGCCAGAAGAGTAGAGCATCATCTAGAGCTGCTTCAGGTCCTTGTGCCTGAGCCCTTCAGAAGACCTCCAGCAAAGGAGCATCCAAGGACTCCCCACCTGGCCTGCATGAGGAGACCTTTCTGACTCAGATTTCACCCCAGGCAAGTGCACTAGTTTTGTTATCAAATTGACACAAGTATATAAGGGAGAGAAGGTGGAGTATAAATGAATACATAAGACTTCTGCTAGAATTAGGATGTCGGTCAAAAACTTGCGGAGAGATGAAGTGTTATCACCATTCTGGTGTCATGCTGTCATGAATTTAACAGCTTGAAAACCTCCATTACCTCTTCACACACTTGTTAGCTGCTGTCTAGTAGGTCACAATGTCTCACAGTTCTATAACTGTCCTCTTGAATGCAAATTTGGGCTTGCAGAATTTTTTTCCAGCGAAGGAAAATTAATGATACTGGGTCACAGCTAAAGACCTCAGCTCTGTCCCTCCACATCTGAAAGTTTTACACCTGTAGTGTTAGTGTCACATCCAGACACCAATGCAGTCCCACCAGCATCACTGACTGGCCTTAGGTTACTCACAGACAAAATAGCTGCTCTGGTCATGTGTCATTCTCAATGTCTTGTTCAGTGTACAAAAGGGAGAATAGGAGGAGTTCAGAAGAACTCCCTGTCTGTTTATTCAGAGTATTGTTCCAGTAGCAGAACCAGGATTACCCCAAGGTTTTTGTACCATCTCATCTGAAGACTCCCTTGGCACACAAAACTTGTCTAATTCCATACTTTTCATATATCCATGTTCAATTTCATGATGGGCTTTAAAGTAGATTGCTTTTTGTTTTTCAGTTTTATGTTAGTCTAAAATTCTCAGTACCAAACTGAGCTGATCTATTCCTCTGTAGGTGACCATGAGGACCTTGAAGTTGTGAAGTCCTCCTTCTCTCCCCACATTCCCTGATGTGAAACAATTTGAAGTCTGAGCCTCCCATAGAGGCTCAGCATAGCCTGCTTTGGTCCTGAGATGCCTTAGTTATTTTCAGGTACTTTAATAACTGGTATTTCTTTACAGTATACCAGAGAAGACAGCCTTCTTCATTTGCATTTTGATAGTATAATACTTAAGGTCCTGCTTAGGGCAGAAAACGCCACAAAGATGTGTGAGGATGCAAGACCTGTAGCATTGCAAGACAGCTCTCTGCAGCAGGAGCAAACCTGGTTCAGACACATATATAATGCCCATCTGAACAGTGCCTGAGCTAATCTAACCATGGGGCCATGGCTGGATTTTAGCTGGTGAGAGCAATGTACCCTTCCCCTCCAGAAGGAATCCCTCAGGCATGCAGTTAGGATAGTCACAGGAACAAGATTCCAAAATGAGAGTAATTTGAATTGACAGTGTAACTTCAACCAATGTGTCTACTAGCTGTGGCCCTGGGGAATGTGTTTGAGACATACAGATGGTGCAGATACAATGAGAATAAGTTAAATATGATCAGTCCATTTTTAATTTCTGATTTCTTGTACTTTTATAATTATTTTCACTAACAATGAAAATTCATGGTACTATCAGCATCAAATGCCCTCAATTCCAACCATTTTTTTTTGCTATTGACATATTCCATTAATTCCCCTTCTTCTCCCCACTCTCTTTATCAATATGTTTACAGAGTCAGGTCTAATGGGAGCCTTAATTGTTTCTCATTCAGAACAGGAAATAAAACTGGATCTCCTCTTTTAATTGTGACACTTGAAAAAGATATATATTAATGGTAGGATTATTCTATATAGAAATATAATGCTGATTTTACCATTGAAATATTATTCACAGCATCTCAGGCAACTATTGTACTATTCAGTCTTTTCAGACAGGGAACAGCACTCATGTGAAAGTAAATTATGTGGAACAACACTCAAAGTGTGTGTGTGTTTATGTGTGTGTGTGTGTGTATAGCAACTTAAAGCAATAACTATGGCCTTGGACTCACAGATAATCATTCACTTGGAGTACAGAGCAATCATTTTGTGCAAGAAGAGAGAAAAATAGGTTGGAGCAACTTCTTTTTCCTAAAACATTTGAACTGGTTAATCAATTTGCAGTAACTGCCTGATTTATTTGTGCAATATCATGACTGACAATTTAGAGCCTTTGTCAATAAATCTCAAACTCATGATTTGCTGGAGCTATAAGTCATTTATTTTATAAAGATGACCTCTAATCTTTCTGATAATTGATTAATAAGTATATCATAAATAGAGCTGTGAGAAGAGAGAAAAGATTTACTGGTAGATGACAAATCTTTTCTTAAAAAGCTCTGCAGGTGGGTCCAAAACAAAGAGAAGTGAAAGAAGTGCTTGTTACAGCACTGAGAGAAGATAAAGACCTATAGGATTACTTAATATTTGTCTATTAAGAAAAGCCATGGTGAACAAAAATAATCCTCCAGATAGTCTGTTGCTTTTCAATGTGTCCTAAACAAAAGCAAGTGAGTAGATGTTTAACCCCTGGATAGAAGAGAGAATGAGCTGTGACTGTGATTACAATGTCCCCTCAGGCTTCCTTGCTGGGGGCCAAGGATTAGATTCTCTAGTCCATTGGGTAAATACTATTTTCAGCTCTTCTACCTTACAGTTAAAGGGATAGAGAACACCAGAGCTTCTCCCACTTGTATTTTTCTCTATTTCTGTTCCCCAGCTACCTGCTTGTAAAAGTGAATAGAAGGTAAGTCTTATCTACCCTCCTTCTGACTGTTGGACTCAGTCTGAAGATCTTTCCCCATGCCTTGGAGTATGTGCTTTCACGAAATTGTCTGGGCTCTTTGTAATTGCTTGCCATCTCTCAAAAGGGCTTTTCTCCTCCCTCTCTTCCAGCTCTCTGTCAGGCCTGCACTTCTGCCATTTTTTTGAGCATGGTATGCTTCTCAGATGAGCTCCTGCTAAACAACAGCAGCTCATAGAAAGAATGTAGGGAAAACATGGGGGAAAGAAATGTGAATTTTATATTATATGCCTAATGAAAACTTAACTGGAAATTAGGTGAGTGGCAGAACCAGCACAAGGGAAGGTGAGGACAAGATTTCTCATCACAAAAATAAGCATTAAATGGTCTCAGTTGCAAGCCTGAAATTCTCTCCACGAAATCTCTGAAATGCTAGTATTGCTGTCTCCACCACAGGCTATGCATCCATAATACCTCTGTTATGCCTCTAGTCTCACAGTGCTGATGATCAGCAGCATTGATATAGAGTAATGGGTGCTGGAGACCAGCCTTTATACTAATGAAGAGGAGAATATGGGAAGGAGCAAAAGGCTGGATCTAGAGAGGGACAAGATATTTCCATGAGATGACAGAGCTGAGTAGAAAATGCAATTGGTTTGTCCAATGTTTTTAGCTCTTTTTAGTTGTTTTTTTTTTCAGAAGCTGGTTGCTCACTTCCAAACACTACAAAAATTCATACGGCACTGCCAAAATTAAAGATGTCTAGCACCCAATTTTCACTTGATTTGTATAGCTGTAGATAACTACAGCAGAAGTGATAAAGAACCAGGACTATATTAAAAAGCTAATTGTGAGTGATAACTGAGAAAAGCCTGATGATAGCTGGGGAGATGGTCTTTGATGTTATTCCAGGGTACTCTCCCTATTCCTGGATTGCGATCTCCTTATCTTGGTGTTATATTACTGGCTAATTTGATTAATCTATTCTGTAGGCACTATCTGTATATAGAAAGGAACTAGAAATAGTAGTCTTATTTATATTACAGTCCTGGAAAAAAACTATTGTATGCAAACTACATGGGGATTGCCATCCCTTAAGAGCTTCAGGTTTAATGTGCTTGTAAAACACTATTTATTTTTCAATGTCAAAGTGATAAAATGTGATTTTTTTCCCCATCCTTCTATCAATACAACAATTTGTTCTTCCAGTCAATTAGTTACAGAGGTTCCATTTTATTTCCTTCATTTTTGGGGGTGAAGGATATATTTATATAATGTATTCAGTTCCAGCTAGCCTTATTCTTGAATAAGATTTCTCTTTTGTTTATGTAGAGTGCCCATGGCTGGAAGAAGCTGAGCACTATGATGTCGAGTGCGAGAGATTCACACAGCTGTTTCTCCCAACAGCTGTCTTTCCAACAATAATATGTTTTTCAAGATTGAAAAATTGACACAATCAGAACCCTCTCCTCTCTTTGCCCACTCTTTTACAAGTAATAGAGATCTGTTCCAAAGTACTTTGAAAGCAGTAAGATTTTCTTTTCATTTAAATAGATGTTGGACCAGCCTATGTATCTCAACTGCTGTAGATGCTTTGCTTGCGGATTATATTATTCCAGACACACAGAATCCTTGAATACTTTTATACCCATGTTACAAATGATATATGTGTTTTCTTGAGATTCCTAGCTATTGTGTTACCAATAAATGGGCCAAAGGAAGACAGTAAGATGGATTATTGGCGCATCTCTCACAGTTATGCTGTGCAGCCTGGTAAGTCCTAGTCACTAGGAAGCATATACATACAAGTTGGGCCTTGTTCAGCGACACAAGGGACTTAGCAATGAAAAATGCCTGTCGGATGTGTATTCATTTTTTCTTGAGCCAAAATAGGACAAATGATCAATTTGTTTGGTCTTATCTTGACTCCATGCAAAAGGCTTTACTGCCCCAGCAGTAGATATATATCTAAATGAGGTCCCCTGAGTGACTTTCACTGTAAATCTCTGTTCTGAACATAGAGTAGTACTGTGTTTGAAAGTGCCCGTGGGGTTAAGGTGACGAACTGAAGTCAGACCTGCTGATCTATGACAGTAAAGTGTGGAATCAGTGAGTTCTGGTCCCTGGAAAAGGAGAAACAGTGCAAACTGCTGACCTGAGAGAGGCTGTCACCCTTCTCAAGACTAAGGGTGCATGCCCTGATGGACAGGAGGACTAAGAGGGGAAAAAAATAATAATAAAGCAGAACTGTGGCTGAGCCTATGCTTTCCTCTCTCATGGAAATCCCAGAAGACCACTTAGACCTCTACAAAACCAGTAGCAAATCTGTGATGTGCCAGATCATTTTTCTTCCTGTGCTTATAATTTTTCAGATGATAGTCAGCTTTCAAAAGGGACAGATTGTGCCATCAGAATTAATCTACCCTGTTTCTCTAGGCTTCCTTTAGAGAGACTTATTCAGTAGCATTTCAATCTCTGGTGAGATTGCAGCTCTGCAGCTTTATTCATGCACATCCTAGTGAGTAGTTCTTTTCAGTGATTTGCTGGATGGGTTGCTTTCGTTAGAGGTTGGATGAAGTGGCAACATCCTTTTCCTAGTCATGATTTTCACAGACATTTTAAAAACTGATTATTCCACTAAAGTATGCATTACCCCAGAGAACCCTAAATACCTTTTAGTCAAGTTTAGGATTAAAAAGGAATGCAGAAATATGGTTTAGAGGTTAAAACTCACAGGAGGTTTTACTGTTACAAACAGTGATAATGTGGTATTTGTCTTTCAAAAGCTTCTTCTGCAATAGCAGTGTAACACTCTGTGGTTTACACATGATACAAAACTATATTTGGTAGAGTGATCTGAGAAAACCTGAGTCTCAAGCCTGTAGTTGACAAAGGCAACGTTTTAAATCTAGAAGCACGAGCAGGCTTAGCCTGAAAAGCATTGAATTTTTTTGCGATTCTACCTACTCTCCAGCAGAACACATGTTCCTACCATATAATTAACTCTGTTTTTCTTCTCATTTAGCCTGTATTTTTAGTGAAAAAAAAATATTATTGTCAGTCCCATCAAACAGACACATAGCAACAATGCAATGGAGCAAAGCATTAAAAGAAGCTGGAATTACTTCATTTTGAGGCTTAGGAGGAGGGAAACATCAAGTCATTGGGATTTTCTAATGCATTTATTAAGCTGGCAGTACATTTCAACAGGGATGCCAAGCCAGCAAGAAGGCCTAGCCCATAACCTCTAATCTTATGGAGCTGAACTCTATTATTTGCCATTAAAATTAGATGTTACTGAGTTGTAACAGATGTCTTCAGTAGACACATTTGTATTATTGAAGAAGTTTAGGTAAATGGAAACTGAGCCCCAAATTTTTTATTGTAGATTGTGGGACTGCTGTGCTTTGTGGTTGAAGCTGGCATTTTAAACACACCAATTGATGCCTCAGCAGTTCTGTTGAATTGCAGCAAGAATAAGAGCTGCCATGAAAAGAGGGATTGTGATAACTCACTACCCCACATACTGCCTCCTTTTGCACAATGAGTGACATTAGTTAGTGGATCCGTGTTGTGCATCCCTGTGGAAGTATTTTAATTAACTACACTGAAGAAGCAAGAAGGACACTAAGAAAAAATCTTCCCAAAGACCTTTAATGAAAACATGCTGGAAGATGCATGATGGGGGTACCAAAGATCTATATGAATATATACATGTGCAGGTGTCTGAATAAAAACAAGAGGGATTAAAGTGATCTCTGCATTTACCACAGTTAAACAAAAAAAAGGTCAGCAACCATGGACAAACTTGTTTCAACAAAGCCATTTAAACTAGGATTTGCATTACTGTGAAATAGCCCTCTTTGACTTGGAATGTCTAATATAAATCTGATTATATTAATATTCTACAATATCGGGGTATGCTTCCAGGTCCTCTAGTACTGGATTAAATACCTTAGCTTCAAGAGTTCAGTGATATTCTTTTCCCTATCTAGCCTATTCAAAGGCAATAGACAGTAAAATGAAATTAATCATTTCAATAATATTCCTCTCTCCCTGAAGGTAGAATGAGTATAGAAGCTTAGATATATGGATTGTGTTTGCTTTATGAACTTTTCAGGAAAGAATTTGCTGTTTCCCTCTATTTTCCCTTAGGGTAAGTTATATCAATGATGATAGAGGTACAAACATAATTAATAAGAAAAAGATGCTTTTTGGTGTTCTGTTTTTGAAGTACGTGATATCAATGGTAGTTAAAGCTCTGTACTTTGCGATCCCTGAGAACTGGTACAAATGCTGTTGAAAAGCTTTTTCATTCTTTGAGAATTGTTTTTGTTGCATTCATAACTGATTTTAAATTACAAAACAAACAGGAAAATCTGCTGCTCTGTGTGTAGCTCGTAATTCTCTGCTACTGTTTAAAAATAGTGTGAAATAATAACGTTTCCATACAAGGGATAAAAAAGCGTTTTGGTTTTAGCTCCAAAAGCCTGCTACCATGGAGGATAATGAAATAAGTTAGTGAGGTTATTTGTAAAGTACATCAACATAAACAAGGTGGAGAATATTGTTCTAGTGGAGGATTTCTGTCTTTCCCACTCTAATACCCTCATCCAATCAAGGGTATAGTTGCTGCATGTGAACCTCTTATGTTATTCTAGCAGTAATTAAAATCATCATTCTATACCTTGACACAATTAATTGTTGTTTTTAATTGCTGTTGTGGATGGAATAGAAAAATAATGTATTTTCCATCCTAAACTATCTCCCCTAAGCAAGCACTTTATGCAAAAGGATATGCCACTCCTGACAGCTTTAGAAAAAAAGAGTATCTGCTGTTTTAAAACTGAAAAACCTTTCTGACTAGGAAGAGGTTGTAAAGGATGTGTTTGTTAGGGAACATATTTCAGCATGCTTAAAATGGCTTTAGGAAACATTCATTTTCTTGGCAGTTTATGAACAATGGCTTTGTAAATACATAGTAGATATAATCTGCCTCATTTCTCTCTATCTTGTGTGTTGTACTATATATTCATGCTACTAGTGTCCTTAAATAGATGCAACCCACAAATGCATGATCTGAAAAAGCTGTGACCTGAAATATGTATTCCCAAAATATTGTAATTTTTCCTGACTCTAATAGTTAGCCCTATAAAATATTTTTTCTCTCATTATGAAATGCTCCATTCATTAAAATTGAGGTCTAATTTATGGTGGCATGCTATTGTTTACTCCAAAAGGGGAAAATAACTTTGCAAAGCTTAGGAGCATTTTATAGAATACATGCATTTTGTGGCTGGTAGAAAGGGGAGCAAAGGAAACACATTGCCTTCATCAATTTTTGGTAATACTGAAGATAGAGCTGTGTGTTTCATTACTCTGTTTCCCCCTTCATTCCCCCCCTGCCTGGAGACATCTGGACCAGAAGAGGAGAAGGGAACGAGGAGCAGTGTTGCTCTTGCAGCATCATTTATATCTCATCCTTTGTAAATCTTAAAGCATGATGATGCACCTAAAGTGCATCACTTGTAAATCTTCCCTTTATCAGCTATTAGCTCTTTGCCTGCATTGGGAGCTGTATGCTGAAGAGTTTCTGGTGTAAGGTAGATGAAAGAGGAGCCTTTGTCAAGATCTCCCTGGCTCTAAGTAATATTTGATTCTGGTTCCTGAACAATTAGAGGATGGAGAGCTAAAAGGCAACTTCAGTATATGCATCCCTACTGGGGACAAAGGAGGCTGCCACCAAAGCTTCCTGACTTTCCTGAGCTGCCTCTTGGTGCCTAGGAGCG
The DNA here is from genome assembly GCA_032353885.1 of Nothura maculosa. NCBI lineage: Eukaryota > Metazoa > Chordata > Aves > Tinamiformes > Tinamidae > Nothura > Nothura maculosa. Next base: position 774,683 of record JAUBOD010001123.1, on the reverse strand, counting down.
GAAAGGGGGAAGCTCTCCCTCCTCCCCTGTTGCATCCTCCCCCTTCCCAAGCCAGAGAGGGAATAAAAAAGCAAGAGAGATGTAGTAATGCTGCTAAACGAGGAAATGGAGCATTTGCATGTCTGTAGAGCCGATCAGGAGTCGTTGAAGCTGAAGCTATGAGGGATGGAGATGCAGGGTGGGAGGTAGGTGCCAAAGGGAAGGAGCTTGCAGCTTGTTGGGCTGAGAGGCAGGACACAGAAGAAGGTGGCACTGTTTAGTCTCTTAAGGACATATATTTGGTGATTCTAGGGGATGAAAGGGACATATTAGCTTTGATGGAGGTGCCTTTTGCATGATCAGAGGCAGGAGGAAAAACAGGTTCCATTTTATCCCTTGTCACAGCACTGCCACATCCATCTTGGCTGAAAAGCCCACCATCTTCTCCCAGGCGGCTTTGGTGCAGGTGCTCTCTCAACAGGCTGGATACTCGTTTCCTCCTTGGATTAATTCTGGATCTGATCATGATCTGCTTCCACCGGATTTAGGTTAAGGCCTGCTTACTGCATAAGCCCAGATCCATTCAGTAGTCTAAATTTACATTACATTAATTGAGGTGAAAAAATTGGTCATTAGCGTAGATATTTGATATCTACAGGGAAATAAAAAAGGCATAGGACTATTATCATTGTACAGAAGATATTATTTGCAAATAATTGGCCTAATTCCTTAAGAATACTTGTAAATATTTTTTGTGTTTTAATTGCTTTACTGACAATTAGAAAAAAGAGTCATTTTAATTGTCAGGTTAATCATAAATCACTTAAAAACACTGATGGACGGGCACTGTATTCAACGAGATATTTTAAACCTCCTGTTTTGATTAATCATTGAGGATTAAATAAAAGCACTCCTTTTTGCCATCAGCTGAAGTATGGTCTTTACATACAATTATTTCTGCAGTCATATAATTAGGAGTTCAATAGTGCACATATACAAAGAAAGAGAGTTAAATTTGAACACAGCCATAGATTTTTTTTTTTCTGAATTTTCGGTGCTTCACTGTGCAACTCGAACATTCTTCTTCTAAGATAGATAGGTTTTGTAAGAAATATGTTTAAATTTTCTGTTTCATGACCTAGTTTCTTTGTTCTGAAGCTTCAGTGCTGAGGTAAACTGTCAGAGCCCTGACAGCTGGCACCACAACAGAAATACTGGCATTTTTTTTAGGTTATCTTGTAGATTAACTCATCAAAGAGCTTGCACACTTGAATGGCAGACCCTTCCAGGTTCCACTTTATCAGCATCAATGCTTTGCCTTTCGTTTTCTCTGAGCAGAGATTGCTGAAAATTCATTTGTTCTCTGCCAGATTTTTCTATATATAGAGAGAAAGAGAGAGAGAGAGAGAAGGAGAGAAAGCAGAGTTTCTATCCAGATTTGGCAGTGGAAGATTTCAGTAACTATAAGGTTGCCTTGGGTAGGCTCAAATGACAATTAGCTAAAGATAATTCCATGAGTTGTTCTTCAAGGTCAGGCCTAAAACAAAGGAAGCAAAGGCTCAAATTGCAGTATCTGTATGTAACTGTGGCATGCATGCCACATTCTCATCATTTGTGTATTGGCAAGGCCTACTGAAGTCAGAAGACCGATGGCAATTTTCATCAGTTAAGCATCTACCCTATGGTGCAAAGTTGTCAGTAAAGTGCTTTGTGCAGTAACAAATTAGTACTGGTAAGGGAGAGCTTACACCGTCTGCACACTGTGCCAAAGATATGGAGTCATATGGCACTTGCTCAAGTGATACTTTCTTTTCAGGAAGTCACAAAACAGTAATGATAATGGTAACAATGCCTGCCTCCAAAGCCAGGTAATTTAGTATGATTACCTGTAAGACAAGGAAGACTAATAATGTACTCCCAAAAATGAAGAATATGAATTCCTAGCTAGATAAAGATTCAGCATTGTGATAAATATTATTTAAGTGTAATGCATTGGTTGGAGTTTCTTTGTCTGAACTCTAAAAGTAAACTTATTATGGAACTAGCAAGATCACCTTTTAATCTTTTCTGCTTCTTAATTTTCATTTTGTCCACCAGCTTTTCCTTCACCCTTTAAACACAGCTAATGCAGGAATGAATACATTACTGTGCTGAAATTTGAACAGAAGGCTAATTCCTAATCAAAATAGGCACTAATTTCTTTCAGCACAAATTATCATCATTCATTGCAAATTTGCTCTCCTTGAGCTTTGCCAATATGTTGTAGGAATTTCAACACTTGGAGTTAGCTTCTTTATGTATATCAGATCAAATAATATGATATTATTTTTCTATTATATGTGTTGCTTATTTTCATGAGTAAAGAAATAGCCTCAAATAGTTGCTAAATAAGTGCTTGTACTGTTCCTGTCACAGGGAAACATTTTAATTTTTTGGGTTTCTATTCCAAAATTAAAATGTTAAACACACACACACACACACACACACACTCACACAGACACACACATTGCCTAAAAATGCAGGAGAGCTAAATAACATGACACATTGTTTATCGCTTACTCGCTGAAACAGACTATCCATAGGGAATACAGAGCTTTCAGGTTAAAAAAGATACTGCTGAGGTACTAGTACAGATCTTTATCTCTACACCCAATGGGTATTATTTTACAAGCACTACAAAGATGATGTTTGATATTATGAAAAAGATATACCTGCCAGTGATCCTGGCAAAGAGCATCCCAACTGGTGGACCTCTCTGTTTTACATAGCTTTTTTCATTTTCCGAGGTATGTCTATGCATATAATACGTCTTCTGATATCTCTTCCCAGCTACAATTGTGTTTTAAAGCACCATCTGTTCAAAGTATGGAATTTATAGGTTTGCAATAATGGCATAAGGCGAATAGCTTTGAAAATTGAAAATATGTTTTAAACATACACAGAAGATGGAAACATTAAACAAAGCAATTACATATTTTTTCCTATCTTGAAATGTATGTTTGCATACAATTGCTTTTTGTTATAGCAAAGGAGTTGCACATATCTGTATGCAAATATGAAGCCGCAAAATTTTGTTAATTATGGGTTTTATTCTTTTGTTTATTATTGTCTGCTGCAAGAATATTGGAAGCTGTAGTCCAATGCAGTTTTCCTTATCTGTGAATAACATTGATAATATAAATGAAATCACTGAAAATATAAGAAAGTGTGAAATATAATCACCTGCAGCCAAGAGGCCTGCTCCAAATCAGTTAGCATTTGAGCTGTTTTAGTCTCATGAGATTTGCTTGGAAGAGGAAGAAGCTGTAAAGAGGAGAACTCTATATGCTAGGAATTAAAAACATGTAGAGATAAACTTGAAACTGAACTTCTGAATTCATTCCTTTGCAATACATTTCAGTAATAAAATATTTTTCTATTAAGATGATCATAAAAAGCCTTTGATCTGTTTGCTATTCACTCCTGTTTTTGAAAAGCTCCTTTTATGTCTGTACAAGATATGTCACATGTATGTATCTGGAAATCTGAGAATTAATCTTGATGGTAAAAGTAGAGGATGGTGGGATACTTCCTTAAATCAAATGGAATCTTGGATGCCAAATCACAAAACAGAAAGGCTGTATTGCACTTGACAATAAGATAATCTTAAATGCTATAATTAAAAATGAGTTACTTTCATTAAATACTGAACACCCATTGTGCCGATTATCCTCATAATGTTTTGCATAATGCTCATGAATCTATAATGCCTAAAGATGCAAAATGAAGCTCACTGTAAAGACATAAAAGATGTATTTTCTACAACAGTATAGCAGATGAATAGTAATATGAGCATGCAAACGTATATCACATACAAATGATTATGTTTTTCGTGATACCTAAAGATCTGGGGGTAAATAAGAATAACAACAAAAATTTTTCTCATTTTTTCTGTTATTCATTTGTGGCACTGGGAGAAGGATTCAGCATCAACACACCACATTTTTTTGATATGTGGTGCCTGTTCTTGTGGGCAGTTGTAACACAGATTCCATCTCTGAAACTACCTCTCTACTTCTATAGATTATGGGGGAGCACACAGTCATTTCCCAACCCAGACACCTGATGTGAGCACCCCAAACAATGGTGGGATGCAGTCAGATTGTGGCTCACAGTCACTTGCTGTGGGAAGGGGTGTTTTGATGATTTTTAGGGGCTTGGAGGAGTTCAGGCTCTTTATTGGTCTCTTCCTATTTCTTCTGAATTATTACCACTTTATGACAGTGATAACCGACCATAAATTCACAGATCAGAGGTTGTAAGAAAAAAGTTTCATTGATGGCCTAATATAGCAACAGCCGGCCTACAGGCAAGTGGTTCATTGGTACATAATTGCCATACAACTGCATGTTTTCAGTAGGCATGTAAAGAACTATGAGATGTTTTTGCAGCTAGACTCCATATAATGAAAAGTACAAAGGTGTTTTGTGAGCCCAAAGCTGCTGTCATAATCTGATTGGAAATAAGAGTTAAATTTTCAATACTGGTTGGTAAATGCTGAGTAAGGTTGTAATCAACCTGGAGAAAAAGAACGAAAAAAAAACTTTGAATTGGTTTAGGAGAAGCAGTGGTACAATGGATAGGCATGGTTATGAGTTTTCTAGAGAACTGATAAAAAGCTTCTAGCCACATAATAGAAGTGAAAATTTATTAACTTTTCAGAAAGCAATTTTCCCATGCTACAACTACAGAGAAATTTTTCAGTAAGGAGAGCATAAGGATCTATTGTATTTTTCCAGTATCATAACACACATTCTCTTTTTATGGCTTGATTTGTTTTAAGGTTTGATTTATTTTCTTATTTTTTAATCAGTGAATGAGGATATTGAAGCATATTTTTATTATTCTGAATAAAAATTTATTAAAAATAAATGAGATTGATATCTATGCTAAAATCACATATTCAGCAGATCAACCTTAAGGAAATTTTCCTCTTTATTGAGGAACTCCTTAGTTCATGGCCTCATCAAAACAGTTTTTGATCCCTGCTTCCTGCAAAATGAAAGAATATCACCAAGCATACAAATATGAGCTCAGGACACAATGCATACAGCTGGTCTCTGGCTGATGGGAAAAAAATCTCTCTGGGTTATTAGTGGTTTGACTAAGGGAAGCCTTTGGATGCCAAGTGAATTTTCAGTGTGTTGAAACTACTTTACTTGGTGCTGTCAGCAGTGCTTGTGCCAGTAAGTCTCCACACGGGGACATCACCTGCAACTTCTCTGCATGCCTTCGAGCTTAGGCCTGCTGAGATGGTATAAGAGATTGGAAGTGTTTGCAATGAATGTTTAGGAAGACAGACAAAGATGAAGATTATTTAGAAAATAACAATATTTTCACCAGTAATAACAACGCTTAAAGGACCATAAGGACTAGCTCATTCAGCTGCTCCTGACATGTCTTTTCGCAGCCCAAATCTGCTAAGGAAAAAAGGTGGCAATAGCTAGAACTTGTTCAGAAAACAAAAAGGCAGAAAAGAAGGTCTTAGAATGATGCAGGAGGAACTGAAACTGTGCAGGGCTAACACAGAGGTCATAAAGAAATGTGAGATGGAGCAAGATGCAAGAAACCACTGTAATGGGCTCTGTGGTGGCACATACTGCTGACACCCAGGGAGCTGCAGGTCGTGCTCCTGCTGCAACTGAGGCAGAGCCAGACCCCCTGGAGCTTTGCTGGAGGGGATGCTGTGAACAAAGCTGCCAACACCTTGTTGGACCTTGTGTCAGATAAGATGAACTCCTTTCCCTTGGATCGAGCTCCAGCTTCTGCTACTTATAGGCCAGGGGCCAGCTTGCTTCGCAGAGATAACTGCAATATTCCCACCTTCTCTACCATTGCATTACACACTCCAGACATTTCTTATCTTTAGAAGTAAGTCTTTTTAGTTAATATGTGCTGCTTCAGTCTGGAGTCCTGTGTGTTCTTTTTTCCCCCGTAATCAAATTGAGCCCAAACACAGATATCCAAAAACACTCACTTTCCACTGTGGACAGTGATCACTAACTGTACTCATCACCTTCAAGGCTGTTTAAGACATTTCTAAAGTTGGGCCCTTAATACCTTTTCATTAAGATCTACCTTTCATAGGGCAAAGGGTTGCATTTCATTTTTACTCTTGATCAATACTCTGTTTCATAATGAAATAAAAATTTCCCCAGCAACACTAAATTTAATGTTCACAAAATCATTTTATTCTAGAATTATTGTTATCATGAACATTATTTTGACTCATTCAGATGTGTTGCACAGATTTCCAGCCTGAATTAGCTTAATTAATTCATTTTACTCAGAACTTTATGAAATAGTTATACAAGTCTTTCTCTTTAAAATAACTGATTTAAAAAATCAGATAAAAATAGCATCTTCCATCCATCCATTCCCTATTTGCTTTTTTCTTAGACAACATCTGCAATTTTAACCCAGAGTTAACAATGCCTCCAGTGTTTGCTTTAATTCTAAGGAAAACAAGATAATTTAATAATTTATATACAACAGCATATGGATTGATAAAAAGTCTTACAGTGTCTACAGTCTATATATGCATTTATAAGACATGTTTTTGTGTCTGTGCATGAAGAAGTCCATAAATACTGACATTTATATGTCATGTACAGAACATTTTGCATGGGTGTGTGTTTGCACAAATGTGTGCATATTTTTTTTTTCATTATGGTATGATACTAACAGTTTTATACTGTCAGAGTTTCAGTTTCCTAGTACCAGAATGTCATTCTATACCATGTTAGATTATCTGTGCTGAAAGGTAGCCAAATCACTGTTGCAGCATGCCAAAATATCTTCAATAGGGAACCTCATTTTAGTTCTCTGACTTTCTAAATAAATTATGAAAGGCATAAAAAGCCATTCATAGAGTACATAAGAGAAGTGTGTACAGAGCATGGCAGAGCTCAAGGAAGTGTTGATGTTTTTTGTACTGTCATCCATCACCATAATGAGTGCCAAAACTCCTTTGAAAATTAGCTGTCTGTGATTAGGCAGGTTTCAGAGTGCAGGTTGCTTCTCTATCTGATTCTGAAATATATTAATATAAATGTTATGCTAATTTGTCTACTTTTGACCTAGAGCTTATCTCAAAGATTCAAGAGGATATTGCCTCATTAGCTAACTCAAGAAGTAAAACTACCTTCACCTTCTCACTTCATTAGATAGAATTGTTACTTTTCTTCTTTTGGGGAAAGAGTGAATAAACAAGAGTCTTTCAAGATATGTTGCTTATTTCAACCTCTTAGGCATACTTAATAGAGTTATAAAAATTAATTAGCATTCACTTCTAATTCTTTTTAGTCTAAATAATATTTTTGATGCTTTTTGATATTTCTTTTCTGTCTGGAAATCTTAGTGATGATGTAAGGCAGATAGAAAACAGCTTGGTTTTCATAAGCATAGTTGACCTTGCAGGACAGAGAAGCACAAACTGTTTTTTGTGAAACAGAATAACTGTACCTATCACAAAAAGGATATGCATGAGGGAAAATAAAAACACAGGTACCTTTTTAATACTCCAGACTGAAAAGATATTCCTATCATTAGATTTCTGTAGGACAAAATCATCTTTCTAAAAGTGTATAATAACTCCTGTCATCTTTTAATACTATAATTTTGATTTCCGCATTTGTCTGACATTATTGTTAAGGTATTATACTAGCAGATAAGTTCTATATGAAAAGACATTAAAATCATTGTGTGTAATTTTCCATGCAGATATAGACATAAAGGTTAGATATTAGAAGCCAGAATCTACTCCAAATCACAGGAAACTTTAGCTGATAGGTATCAAAGTCTTGGTCCCTCATCTCCTGTAGTACAGGCATGTTTACATGAAAAGACAAACAAGCGGAATTTGTCCCAAGCTCAGATTTAAATTTGCCTAGAATTTGGATGTGTTGAATCCAGTGATTCTGGTTTGAATGGTTTCCACTTTAAATTTAAAACATAAATACCAGGGGAATGTGAACACCTTTATGTATCCCCATTGTCTCTTTTTTAACTCATCGTTGAGTCCTATGTTTCCATATAATTTTTATTTAAATAAAAATCACACGAAAGGCTCTTTTACTGTTTTGTCACTACCTTTATAAAGAAGATATGCAAAAGCCCTTTCTAAGACTTTTTCATATTTCTGCTCCCATTGTAGGCCTAATAAACTGTAATGGAACTAAATGAGATCAAGCCAGTGATTCTTCTGTCTTGCTCAAGGCAATCCTTCTCAGCATGGGGAATGCACCCTAATTTTGATTTCCTTCCAGCAACAGCTAAAGAAATCAAGGGACTAGTATTTTAATCGTCTCTCTCTACTTTTCTGTAAGGGCAGATCTGGTCCCTAAACTCTAGTATGATTGCTTATATCACTTGGTTTAGCCTAGTGAATAGCCTAAAGAAGATAAAAATGATTCCTTCTGCCTCACTGAGATATACTGCTCAGCTGAAATACGGCTCTGCACTCCTCAGTTGATCTGTAATATGGAGACTAATAGCCCTTATAGCTGTTATCCTACTTGATATAACTGCAAAGACTGTGCTTCTTCATATGTTTCAAATGGTTTGGTGCACCATTTTTTTTTTCTTTTTAATCTGAGTAAAACACCTTAATACAATCTCCTTAAGGTCATTTCTCATCTGCTCCCTCCAATCCCTGCAAACATGGCCTTATTATTCTCTTCTTGTAGCAGTGCAGCTGCCACAGGTGATTTGGTTTGCAATGTCCTGAAGACTTTCACACCTACCTTGAGCTTGGGGATGCTCTCAAGTTCCAGAAATGTCCTACCTCCACCCAAGGTGAGAGGGGATCATCCTGCTCCTGCCACTATGGGAAGGTAGAGGGAAAGTTTCAGAGCAGAACTTCTGCGGGAGAGTTTAAAGACATTTGGATGAGGTCTTTCATTCATTTGAACCAGTAAATAAAACACTTGCCTTTTCCAAACCTTTAGTCCTCAAATAGCATCATTCCTGTGGGAGGGAAGGCTAAGGAGACTTTATTTGGATCAGAAATGTGTCTCATCCCCAATAGTAACACAAATTTCCAGTCTAGGCTTTAAAGGCATTATATTGGTCCCCATCACTCATGAATAATTCATCACTGGGACCTGCTTTACCCTGAGGACAAAAGTAGCCCTATGTTCATGGGAAAGACACTGTTTCAAGGAAAGACTAATATTCTCTAATTCTGTAAAACTTGTCCTTTCCCCAATTAAGGGGTCTTGGTAGCATAGCAAAGTAAATTGTTTTGGGCCATTTTATGAATGATCAATATCATGCTGTGTAGATAGTAGCAGGACTCTGTGTACACTACAGTATTGTCGTGTATGTTTGAGATAAGAGCTAAATTATTTATATATCCTTTTGGCCATCTCTGTCTTCATATGCTCACGTATTTTTCATGGCTTTTATTACACTGAACAACAATTGCTACGAGATAAGAAAATCCAAATCTTATTTAGGGCACTGGGAAGAGAGATAGTATTTGTATACTTTTTTGTTATTGTTGCTATGTGTTCAAACCATGAAAAGTAGAATTGTAAAAACTTGCACAAAGTAATCATTTCTTATCAAAACAAACAAAAAAATCTCCCAAATAAAGACTCATAGTAATAGGCAGTATAAACAACAAGGCTTAGTTCTCACTTGGCAGCAGTCAGTTAGTGTTTCAGTCTCAGATATTACGGTGAAACCTGTCAGTGAAGCCAAGGGTAATATTTGCTAAGAAATCAGTCCGACATCAGCTTCAGCTTCTTAAAATCGCTGTGTGTGTTGCTAGGAAAGATGGCATAAACTCGATTCTTTCTTTCATTTTTTACAGTTCACAAATATCTGTACTATTTTAATATGTACTCTCTGTTCTGTACTGTCTACTATGCAATATTGGTGTTGTTGCATGATGAAATCCAAAATTTTGAACGATAAAACAATTAATTAGACAAAATTTTCAGGAAGTGTGTGTGGGGAGAGCAGGTGATTGATGGAGGACGTCATCAGTATTTCTCATCACAAAGTAACAATGCATGGTACTTGTTAACCTCCTATTTCTTCTTGGTGGCTTGCAATATGTTCTAAGGAAAAGCCATTATATGCTACAGAAACTTAAATGTCTTTATTGACAAACAGCAGGAGACAGGATGAGTGGCTTCGTTAGCATGCAGTTTACACTATTTTTTCAAGAATATATTTGATTCTTTACACTTCTTTTGAAACACTCAAATGTTGATAGTAAATGACAGTGGGAATAAGTGCAGCTGGCAGGACAAAACTGATGGTTTAAAAAAGTCTCAATCTATTTTCTTGATTGTTTTCATCATGCATGATATAGGTTTACAAGCTATACATTTTAAAAGAAGAATGTAGTATTTATGATAGGAATTTTTATATCTTCTTTTGCCAATACAGAGCAGAAAATTTTCTATCACATACTTTATAAGAAAGTTATCCCAAAGTCCTTTTGCAGAGAACTGCTACTGGAAGGGGTTGGAAGCTGCATTATTTTAGGAAACTGCAGTGATATACGGCATCATTTTAAAATTTTGTTCAGGCTTTAAGAGCAAGATGTCACAGGCGCAGGAGGATGGGAACAGTGCCCACAGGGGTTTTCTTGCACTATATAGGCAGTTATAGCCTATAGGCTCAGTGAGGAGGAGCAGGAATTGCTTACATATTTTTATCCAGAGTCACTTGTATGTGCTCAAAAGGATGCCTCAGTGGCAAATTCTCCTTTCCTCTGGAAGAACTCACCCATCAGCAGGACAAAGCTGAGGAAATTATAAAAGAGAGGTGAGACCACGAAGCCATAACTAATTCTGCCTTAATGCATCTAAAGCACATCCTCCTCCTCTCTCCTCCTCTCTCCTTCACTCTTCTCCTCTCGCCTCCTCTCTCCTCCACTCTCCTCCTTTCTCCTCCTCTCTCCTCTCTCCCCTTCTCTCCTCTCTCCTCCGTTTACCTTTCACTCTTATCAGTGAAAACACTTCATCCCTTTCTTTCCTATCAAGAGGAACTGAGGAAAAAGAATAAGCTACTATTAAGGATCCTGGTGATTACTAGCCACACAAAAGCATCCTGAGAGGGACAGAATCTATTTTGCACTATGAGCTATTTATCATTAAAACGCATTAATGGGATTTGTGAGCTACCACCATAGGAGCAGCTGCTTCACGGATCTCCCAGATAAGTCATTCCTCCTGTGACAGCCAAGTGAAAGCAAAGTCCTTCTTGCCATCTCTTCTGGTGGATTTGCGTTAAATGGGAGAAGAAGATATCACCACAGTGCATGCAAACCTATTCTCTCATTTTTAGGTCACAATCTACTTCTTTTCATTCCTGGGATTGCCTAGTGTCCTCACACTGTCATTTTCCTTCTCCCAAGACACTTTTCCTCTTTTCTTCAATTGTTGAGGTTCAGGTTATTACCTTTCAAAATGTGTAAATTCCCTAAATGCTCTGCAATAATAACCATTTATGTCAACATACAGATCTAATCTCTCAATTAGTGTAAGAAGCAAGAAATGTGAAAAGATAAAATAGAGTCAACATCAATATTGTTTTGGAAAGCTGCTGTATATTTGTTTCTTAAGTGTAAGAGAATTGATTTATGCCTTTCTAGACATACTACAAAATGTGAACAACAATGTTTGCATGTAGCCATACAGCTAACCTACTCAGAATTTTCAAGGTAAAGCCCTCTGTGAAGTAAGTAATATTTCACTTATGGAAGAACACAAAATAACGCCACTTTAAATGCATATGATGGTAAATTAAATTACATTATTAGGAAAGGAACAGGAATGTTCCTGGTGTTTAGGACAGGAAAACATCATACAGAGTTTTATTTTGGTACTAGGAGGATTATAGTCCCAAAGTAGGTCTTATTTCCTTTTTACAGAAGCTGTAGATTATAAAGCGAAATATTATTTCTTAGAGAGTTGACGGCAAGAAAGATCTGACATACTTCTCTTGAAAGTTAATGAAATACTGGCCACTGGGCTTTGGATTCAAGAAGAAATCTGAGAGAACTATGCTATTACTTTTGATTCTGAAGCTGGTTATTTTGGCATTATAGTTCAAGATTATAAGAAATTATATAAAAAACCTGCATGTACACTTGTATGCACAGTCAAAAAATTAAAGGCTACATCACACATGATATTAAAATCGATACTATTTTCTGGAATGTCTTGGTTTATTTGTTTTATTTTTTTCTTAGTCCTGGGGTCTTGGAAGAAGTCAATTAATCATGAAGGCATGTCATCTCAAGTATAACTTCCCAGTTATAAGTCTGGGAATGGTTATAGTCAAAGTTATTCTCACTGAGATTTTATCAATATAATAAATTGACTTTGGGATAGAGTCACAGTTATTGACATAGTAATAGTGAGATGTATCAGTTATATTAATATGTTTAGCTTAAGACAGGCTCACTCTTATTGATGTAATGTCAGTATAACATAAAGACAATAGGACTGACTATGTCTTAATTTTGATCTGTCCAGAAGATAGCAATTCTTTTTTATGGAGCTTTCTTGAGCCTGGAATGTTTCTATAATTTTGCATGCAATTGAAAATCTAATTAAAAATAAAATTGTGCTAAAAGTTAATATTTTTGGAAAAAAAAAAACAACAAAAAGCTTCTCAACTTTGAATCAGATTTTTCTTACATGGTGTGTCCATGTCTGTGTGAAGGCATTTGCTCCTTCCTCAATAAAGATAAAAATTTCACAATGGTTCCTCACAAGGAGCTTGAGTTTTTTTTTTTTTTTTAAAAAGGAAGATTGAGTAACTTTGTTATTAGTTTCAAATCAAACTTTCCCCATGTATCTGAGATTTATATAATGATAAAGTACATTCTGCTACTTTCTGTTCAGCTTTAATTCAGCCCAGTAATTGCCTGGTACCCTGGACTTGTTGAATCCTTGTGAAGTTAATTTTCTTACCTAAGAAACAAAATAAAATACGTAATGAAGCCTATCTCTCCAGAATTCCATATGTGTAGACCTTTGTGTCATGTAGACATAAAGGACATTCAAAAATGTAGAGATTCTTATAAAACAAGTAGTTAAATGACAGTATTTTCCTTCACTATTCATGCAAGACAGATAATGCTAAACTATTTGTTTCTTTTTTACCATCCTCTTCTATTATTGATTTCTGATTTCCATTTTCTAATCACGCATTTATTTACAAAAAGAGTTTCTGTTCAACTTTAATATATTACAACATTTTGAGATTTTTTGAGCAGTTCAGATCTCCCAGGGTAACAAATGGAACACTGGAGTATCTATGTGGCCTAGAGATGATTTCCAGGCACTTCACTTCTTTTTCATATATTTAAATGAAAAAAATATTTCTATGTCACCAGACATGAGAATATCTTCAACTACAACTACTTCAAGAGTACACAAAGACACAATAATAAGCTTAATGATGAATATTAAGTGATTTTCAAGGGTTGGCATCCTGCCTCATCAACACATCTGCCAAGACCTGACTTCTTAATATTAAGAGAAAATAGTCTATTGGTAGAATATACAGATCTTGGGTTTTTGCAAGCAAATCTTGCCATTCTGCGATGAATTAATACAAATGAATAGATAACATTGCAAATGCAGAAATTTTACATTTCTAGAAATACATAAATTACATCCTAGATGCTCATGCGGAATGGTATTTGATACAGTTGCTCAAATTAGTGCAAATGACAGAAGGGCCTTTTTGTATAGATACAGGTCACAACACAAGCTTTAATTCCTCCTTTAGGTTACAATTTCCACTTTTTTTTCTGTTTTGACTAAAAGGAATTCCTCTTCCACATTCTTATTCATCAATGAATAAGATGAAGAGTCCAGATGACTTTGCTACCTCAAAGTCTGTCTTTTCAAAATGGAAATCCATAGTTACAATAACCCTAGTTTAAATTGAATTCACTCATAATCACTCTATTCAAGGTTATTTTCTGCAATCAGCTCTCTTCTTTATTGTTCTTGCTGCTTACCAAAACCTCAGCTAAAAATAGTATAAAACCATCTCTTGCTGACTCAGTAAGTGTTTGGTGAATAAATTTGGTGAACTTATTATTACATCCTGAGATAGCTGCACTTGTAATTCCACTTAGCATCAATTATTCAGTCTATATCTGTTACCCTATTATTTTTGCTTTCACGTTTTACTTTCTACTTGCATATTGGTATTATATCTAGGCTGATAAGGACTTTCTCAGGACTTTCTCTCCAGGACTCTAGGGTCATTGGTGGTGTACAGTTTAAGAGTGTCCTTAATTGATGCTGCCTTTTTTTCCTGCTAATTTTAGTCTTTTATGTAATTTCAGGGCTGAATTGCTAAGAAATTATAACTAAGAAAAAGGTATCCTAACAACTCAGAGGCAGAGCGGCACGTCAAAAAAAACAAAGTTTGCTGACCTTTACCAATTAAAATTAGATGCTCTAAAGTGCTCCTTAAATGTATGCTCTTCCATCCTGTACTCATATTTCATTTTGTGGTTTGGACACCTTACATTAGTTCAGCATAAATATCTCAAATTGTTCATATCAGTTTAAATGTTTCACCTCTTTGACGGTCCTTTATTCATTTCCAATACTGTTACTTTTCTTTTATATATTAAGATCAGGATGGAGATTTACCTGAGTCTTTTGTAACCTTCTTCTGCTATTTCTTTATTTGTCATTTAAACTTCACTAAACACTGGTTCCTCGGAGCGTTTATGTTTGATTTGTTACTTGGCATTTGTGGAGAGATGTATTTGCTGACATTTCAGACGGAGACGTGGACCCTTGGGACATGCATTTTTTAATGAGCAGCCTATACATACATACTATAAGCATATTCTAAAAATAAATCACTTGAATGCATTTAGAACTCATGAGTTTTTTTGAGATTTTTTTCTCCTTCTTCTGCATCTAGATGCTTTCCCTTTACCTCAGTCAGACCAGCTTCACAATCACTCTATCATTCCGAATGTCTAATGTTAGATTATTGAATTTTCTTAAAAAAAACACTAAGGCTAGAACTCAGTACAGTGAAGGTTGATGTTTGGAGTTAACAATATTTCCATAAAGGTGATTCTAATCACTTTAATATGTCAGGTCTCCACATCTTTTTTATTAATACTATTTTGATTTTCTTTTCTTGCGTTCTGTATTTGCATGTAACGTGCACCTCAGCAATGCCACTGAAGGCTACTATTAATGTAGTTCATGCTGGTGTATTTTGCTGTGCCTAGAACAAGAACCATTAAATTATCTGTTAATTCTTTTCCTCTTTGCTATGCTTTTGATAAAGTAGTGAAACTATGACAGATATAATGAGCTCTCAGGATTTGAGTCTGTATCGGGCACTCTGTGGCACAACAGAATTTTTGCCACCTTATGTGACACAAGAGAGGATTTTTTCTAACAACAGACTTGAATACTGAGAAGAAGGAATCACCTTAAAAACAAAATTCTCTTGATATGACTTCTGCATATTGAGCTTTTCTCTACAAACATAAGAGCTACAAAAACATATTGCAATACCGTTAAGGTAAATTCCAGACATTTTTCTACTTGTATTTTATTATATGATAAGTCATGTTTTTTGAGTAATCATTATTTTCACTCTTGGAGATTGTCATATATGTAAATTTTAGAAAAAAGGTATTTCTCCAGTACAGATGTAGGAGAAGAAGTGAACCAAAACATTGCAGAGAACATGAGGACTATAAGTAGCAGTGCACTGGAAAAGCAGTAGTTCCTGTGAGAGCACAGTCCACAAGATTTTGCTTTCTGATTTTTACCTTTTTCATTAGGCTAGACAGCCTTCTAGACTGAGCTTTGTTGAGCAGCAGTAGCCCAAGGCATTGTGTTCAAGATAAGACATCATAAAATCTGGAAGATATAAAGAGAAAAATGACTGAGGAATTTAAATCACAAAGGATTGTTGGTAGTTTGTAGCTAGCTTGTTCAAAGTAATGTAGTCAGATGTAATATGTGAAGAGTATGTCCAGACAGAACATTCAAACAACAAGACTGAATATTTACTTTGTGCTTTGTATTAAGGATAAATAGATTCTCTGCTGTCAGCTTGTCTTGCGTTATTGTGAAATCAAATCGGTGCCGGTATTCCCAATATGCCTAAATATGACAGAATTTTCAAACACACACATTTCATTCTTATTTTTCATTTCTATTTGTATTTATTAGTTCATTAATCTGAGACAGGAGATAATGTAAAACAGAAATAAGACAGCATCATGCTCTGAAGTATTCAAATATTTTAATGCTAAAGATTTACACCTGCCCATAAATATTTGTATCTTGCTACTAATTGCAAAATCTGCCTAGCTACATATCTAGCCACACATGCACACATTTAAAGCACTATAAATCCATTGTACAGTCATTTAAATAAGTACACAACACCAATAGATTATTAATACCAATTCTTATGTAAGTTACTGATATTGATATATATATGCATAGGGATATAAATCCATAAGCAATGTGTTCCTTTTTTATGGATAATAATCCGTAAAATTGTGATCTAGTGTTCTAAGGTTAAGTTTGAAGAGTCCTCTAGTAATGCAGCACTGCTGTACCAAACCTACACAAAGTAGAAATTGTAATATTAAAGACCAGTAATGGAATGTACTGCCCAGTAAAAATGGCCCTCAGCCGTCAATAGACCTTGTTCAATGTTTTTTATTTACATATATTTTACTATAGAAAGACTTATCTGATCTCATTCTACAATATTCATATTTCCCTAAGCATGAATACATCAAAAACTATATTTGTACTGAATCTTCTGAAGTAAAATTATGGTTTATACCTTAAGCATAACAATAATAGTTATTCTGAGGTCAATGAATAAACTTAGCCAAATAAAAAAATCACACTTATTTATGCAGTGTATCTAAGTATTGCACACACACACAGGAAATTTCATTTATAAACCTGATAATAAACCTCTAGGACCTCGTTCTAGTACTCTTAGAACAGAATTACTTTTTCATTGACCTGTATCCAACTTTACGGTAGTTTTCCATTTTAAGACATAATACTGTGCTTCTAATCTTAAAAGTTATCATCTTGCAATAATTTGAACCTCTGCTTCAAATTAGACCTATCATCTTGCAATGGATAATATAGATGTAAATAAATAAACCTGTAGCTATTGGTTGATTTTTGAGTCATTAGAAGGGAAGCTCTTGGCTTTCTTCATCTTTAATCTTGTAGTTTCTTTCTGAACAGTTTTGTGAAAATATTAGATACCAGAAAAAAAAAATAAATTGGGAATGTCCCACTGAAGAAAAAAAATATTAAGATGGGAAACCCAGAAACCATGTTAAGGGTTAGGAAACCAAATTTCTTAGTTTCTTTGCTCACAAAGCTATTTTTTTTCTTATTTGCAGATTAAAACCTGTGCTGTCAGAAAAATACAGAAGAGATATAATGAATCATGAATTGTGTTGTCTCATTTGCTAATGTATTCAATATCTCCAGTACTTCCAAGCAATCAAAGATGTTAAAGAAAGCAAGTTTTCTCTTATTATTTTGTTTTTGACTTAGCTAACAAAATTTCACTTCACTTCCAGTTGCACTGAATAGAAAAAATATAAGGGACAATGTACATTTCTGCTTTAAAATGTCAAAATACGCTTATGAAATAAGATTTCTTTACAGTAATAACCTAAATATATGGATATGTAAGGTCATGTTATCCTGGATATAGACCCATCTCTTCTGGATCCTTTTTTAAGCATGATTGTTTTGGTCCCATTTTTTGACACTTCACAGACTATTGGACTATTTCATAAGTCAAATGAGTCCATAGACCTTAGGAATATAAACATCACTTAAGATCACTCAGGGCCATTTTGCCTAATGATGGGTGATAATAATTGGCAGTCGGAAAATGGAGTCAGAATCCTGTTAATAACAACATATTTTAATATGCTTTCATCTCATTTTCTGTGGCACCACATATATAGAAAGCCTCTATGAGTTTCATTCAATATTTCCTCCATATATTTTCCCAGTTTGTGGCTAAGAGACATCCAAACTAAATTCTTCTCTTTTTTTTCTATATTTGATAGTAAGGCTTCTTTTCATTAGTTCAGTAGTCTCTTGGATTCAAGCAATTTTGAGCACCTGCAGGCAGCATCTTGGAACAAGATATCCCAAAGCTTAACTGTATCATCAGCTTTTTCCATTTCACTGTTTGGAAATTGCTGCTTCCTGAGTTCATCTGATGTCCTTCAGCATTTTTACTAGAAGTGCCAGTATGAATTTTTTCGTTGTTTTTAATCACTACCTGGAGCCACTGTGATAATATTCTTACATGTTTCTGCTAAATTTTCCAAGAAAATTTCTTTATAATTTGGAACCCTGCGACAGCTTGATTGGTCCTCCTGATAGCACAGCTGGTAATAAAGATGTGCTTGCATATTGCATCTTTTTTCTCTCAACTTTCGCATATACAAGTGCTGCTCTGATGAAGGTATATGCTATAAAGAAACAGGATGTCTTCTAAACTGTTTTATTCCTTTATTTTGAATAGCTCACTCTTTCTATGTTGATGTCAAGCAGTATGCTATACATTTATATAAATATAAATAAATATCAATGGCCTGCTTATCCTAAAGAAGAGAAGACTGAGAGGGGATCTGATCAATATGTATAAGTACCTGAAGGGAGAATGTAGGGAGGAGGGGGCCAAACTCTTCTTGGTGGTGGCCAGTGACAGGACAAGGGGTAACAGATACAGGTTGAAACACAGGCTGTTCCATCTCCATGTGAGGAAGAATTTCTTTATTGTGAGGGTGTCAGAACCCTGACACAGGCTGCCCAGGGAGGATGTAGAGTCTCCTTCTCTGGAGATCTTCCAAACCCAGCTGTATGTGACCCTGTGCCCCATGCTCTGGGTGTCCCTGCCTGAGCAGAGAGCTTGGACTAGATGATCTCTAGAGGTCCCTTCCAACCTCAATCATTCTGTGATTCAGTGATTCTGTGTTATATATATGCCTGTACATACATTTCTGTAAGGGAGCTGTTCACTATTGATGTAATATGCTGTGGCTGCATTAGCATTTTTTGGTTTGAAGCTGGAATATGTTTGTGAAGCAAATCTTAAATGTATCCATTCACTGCATATTGGTTCAGTTTGCAGAAGGATTTCTTTTACCATTTTGAGTGTTTATTAGAGAATATTGGTAATTATATCATTCTAAGCAATATCCATTTTTTTCACTGTTCATTTGTAATTATAATGTATTCTTATATGTATTCTCAGATATTTGGTGACAGCTACAGTAAGCTTGTAGTTAGAGTTTTCTTCTGTCTGTTTTGTATCACATTATTTCTCTCAGCTGGAAAAGCTTGTAAATTCACTGTTAGGATGAATAAGGAGTGCACATGTGGAAGAAAATTTTTCAAAAAAATTGCCTACAGAAAGTTG
This sequence comes from Nothura maculosa, assembly GCA_032353885.1. NCBI lineage: Eukaryota > Metazoa > Chordata > Aves > Tinamiformes > Tinamidae > Nothura > Nothura maculosa. Next base: position 755,210 of record JAUBOD010001123.1, on the reverse strand, counting down.
AATTACTACAATATAGAGCTACCAGTGAAACAAAATCCAACAATGTTAAATTCTCATAGGGAATCACTTCACAGTGTATTTGTTGATTCTTTTTATTTCATGTTTTCTTACAGTTCTGGAAGTGTGAGTGCCTATTCATACAAAAAGTGAAGTAGAAATTTGACATAGAAGCACAGCAATTAAAGGACACATATATGCAAATTATTCCTTAGTCATAAAAGCAAATCCTCCATCAAACTGGTCATTTTGCCAGTAATAATCCATTTAAAAATATTTTAACAATGGATAGTGCCATAAGTCACTGAATAATTTCTACCAATGGTCTGCCTGATAATATAGACAAGTGTAATCTGTATATCGCTGGAACCACATATGTGAAATGTTCCAGTGTTGTCACTGAAATGTCTATGATAAGCAGTTTGTCATTACTGACCAACTTAAAGTGAGCATTTTTATTCCATTTGAACTCTACATAAAAGTTGGCTATAAAGCTTTGTTTGCTGGGTGAAATTATTTGCCCCTTTGGAAGTTGTTTAGCTATGTTTCTTTGTTGTGTGAATCATTCTCATTTCAAGTGTGCTGAAGACAATACAGTATAGATTAAAGGATGGTTTGTTCTCTAGCTTCTACTTTTAGATAATGGGGGAGGAATTCATGTGTGCTTTTCCAGAGTGAATTCTACATGTAATTTTACATACAATAAACCAGAGGCTAAAAATATACAAAGAAAAATCTTTAGTCTACTGGAATGTAAACTAATTAATTAATTATTAATTATTATTAATTAATTAAAGTGTTGAGGTTTTTTTTAGTAGAAGAATAGTTTTACTGATTTGACTTTTTAAACATTATTTTCTTTCTGTAGCATTCTGTAATTTTGATGCTTGTACAATATCTTTTGTCCTACACGTTTTACACTTAATTCTTCTAATGGGGTCAAGTGTCCCAAGTTTTGTATAAGAATAGTATAAAACTATCATAAATCAGTCTATTTATTTATAGACTTCATCCTTCATGAAATGCAAGAACAATACAAAGCACCAATAGTTGAGACTGTATTCTTTCAGTGTACGCTTTTTTAGAATTTTATTAAATGAAGGAATTTTGTATCAAGAGCTTTACCAAAATCCACAGGGGACATGAAACAACAAAAGGTAAATTAAAATCTGGTAGCTGGGCATTTGACCCATGAATTAACTATTGTGAGATGCTGAGATGAATATATTAAATAGAAACTATGTTAAGTCTGGATCATAAAATACCAGAAGGAGTTTGAGGCATCTGACAGTTTAAATTATGAGTCATAAAACTTTAAGCTTTTATGTCTTCCTCTCATGATGGACAAACCATTGGGCAGGAGTCTGTTCCTAATCTTTGTGTTCTTGTGGAGTTATAGTTACTGGCATTTTTATTAAAATTCTCAGCAATTGCTCAAGTAGCCTTTTCACCCTGGAAATAGCCATTTCACTTTTTGCACGTATGTTCATGCGCCCCACCCAGACTTTCCAACCTTCCCGAATCTGCTCTGTTGCTTTCAGAGCAATGGAATCAATGGAAGTCAAAGCTTTGCTTTTTTTTTTTGCAATATTTTTCAGCTGCCACCATGACTAATACTCTATTGGTATTTTTTGGTGATGAGTTGATAAATGGTTAAAAACTGAAACTCAGGTAGGCCTACAAGATGACTGTCATTTGCTCACCACAACAATCAAGAACAATGGTGAGGAAGGAGCACACAAGTGTAAGGAGGGTGGAAGGAAGATAGAGGGAACTATTCAGAGCAGTGAATACATTCCTCCAACAATCATGGATTGAAACCTGTGCATAATTTGCCAGTGTTACTGTAATTAAAATAAGCAGGAAATCACTCAGAATCAAGATACATATTACATCTAGTCACGGGAGCTGCTGGTGGGGGTGGCATGGGTGATGGAGCAGACCTGGAGTAGCCTTGCAAAACTCATATGTGAGCAAAGCAATAGTGGATCTGCTCTCCTCAACACTCACTGGTACCTTTCCTTGGTGAATGGCAGCCTGACTGAGAGCATAACAATGAATTTGCTGTGCACATACCAGATGTCCACAACGCCACCAAAGGAGTGTGCCATCATGCAAAATTGTGCCTGATTTTGCTAGTGTGGAGCATGCTTGCCTCCTGTCCACAAGTCTGGCTATCATCAATCATCAGATTTAGGAGCTTTTCCTCCATGATGGTGACAACAGGGGCAAAAATCTGAAGGAGCAGCATGGCAGCATAGTGACCATGGTAGAGGGGGTGGATGTTTTGGGAAGTTCCCACTTTTCAGTGATCAGAGCTGCGGGACACCTCTTGTGACAGGGGATGTTTCGATAGGAATGAAAGGGTCCTTCCCATAAGCCTGCCAAAATGAAGCACATGTAACCCATGTAACACTTGAGTAAGCACTCTGAGAAATGTCACGAGCAATCCTAGGCTAGACTGGAGAAACAGGATTTATGTTAGGATCAATTAAGAAATTTTGCAGCAAATGAATGAGTAAGATCAAATTTATTATCTCTCCTTTTTACCAGAATAAGTTTCTGCATTTTGATTTCTTGCAACTGAAGATGGAAGCCCTGAGGGCAATCATTTAGAATTCTGAAATATGCAGCTTTTAATAGTAGCAAGAGCTACTTTTCTTGAAGGATCTGAAATAAATAAATGCCTTCACCTTCCCAGAAAATAATTGCACATTTCAATTACATGATAAATGTTCATTACATTTAGCTCAGACAGTACTTTTACTTGACTTATTTAAACATAACCAACTGCACACAGTAAAGGCTTGGTAGGGAATACAGTTTGGTTCTGAAAACTTCAAGAAGAGTAAATGATCTACTGTTCCAGCAAATTCCCTTGTGCTTACTGAAATAGAAAATAAATTTCATGAATGTTATTTATCAGTAGAAGAATAAAATATCAACTTTTTGCAGAAGTTTCAACTTGTTTGCTTTTGTTCTTATTTTTAAAAAAGTAGGACATTTAAAAAGTTGTCTGTCTCTTTACTTTTTTTTTCAGTGAATGTTCTACTAACCAAAGACAAAGATTTTGACCCAGCTCTACTGACAAGTAGAATTCTCCTGTGTGGACTCATGTAGTTGAAACCAAGTCCTTCAGAAACTTGGCTTAGAATGTATTACTTACATCAGGACTATTCCAAGGGGAGAGAAAAAGTGTCTGTTTTTTTTTTCTTAAACTTGACACTACTACATTATTTCATTACTGAATGCCCTAAATTCAAACTGAGTAGGACTAGGTCAAGGATAGATGTCAATTTTATCATTATAATGCAGACTCATAAGATGAAGACATTACTCTGATGCTGAGGTTTCTCTAGCATTGTAGATTTAAAAAAAAAAAAAAAAAGAAAAGAAAAAATATTGAAAAAGAAGAATAGTTGGGATTGCTTTTTTGGTCTCTAACCCAGACCAGTTTAGTTTTGGAATGTTCTTGTTTTTAGAATAAGGGAAAATAACATAACCTTTTCCTTGTCCCTTACCAAAAATTCTTGCCTTAACTATGGTCTAGGCAATTTAAGCAAGCAGAAGAATCTTCACTTTCTTTTATGGCCCTATAAGCTGCAACTGCATTGAATGAGTCAAAAGCTCTGCAGATAAATTTTGAATTTTAATGAAGTGAGATTTAATACACTATCTGTTAAAAAATGTCCTGTTACTGAACTGGACTGTGTAGTATGTGCCATGGTTCTTAAAAAAGAAGATTAATCAGATTGTTTCCTGTGTTGAATATGTTCTTAACTGGTTGCTATGACAATCCTCTTCCATTTTCTTCCTCTCTTGTAGGCTTATCTCCTTTTGATTCTACAGAAGGAGTTTTCCAAGGTATGAAGTAAGAAGTTTCTCTCTTTTTTTTTCTACTTCAAGGGTTTTATATTCTGAAAAAAAAAAAGAAAAAGCTACAACCAAAGCCTTAGATTTCCAGTGTCTCTGTTCTTATTCTGCCTTTCAAGATTTACAAGATTTACTCTTTATGACAGGCAGAAATGTTAATTTTTTCACTAGAGGAAAAGCAAATGTTCCTATTGTCATGAGAAAAACCTCTGAGAACTATGAATAGCATTTGTTTAATAACTTACTTATAGATCATACCACAGATACAAAGCTCATACTGGCTATGTTGGGTGCTTTAAGCTACTGTTTTAGACAGCTGCCCAGCAGGAGTTTGAAAGGTGTGATTATGCAGAGAATCTCACAGAACTCTATTTATAGAAAGGGCATGACAAAAAGAGCAATGTATCTGTAAGAAAGGATAAAGTCTGGCTTTATTCTTTATTGACAGACATAGCTGTTTCTTCTTCCCAAATGTTGAAAGTGAGGATACTGTAAAATTTAGATCTAAGTTTAAATTTCTTTTTTTTTTCTGAAAATACACGTTGAATCAATCAAGCCACCTGGTTCACAACATGCCTTTTACAAGTTTAGGATTTGATTTGTTTAGTGTTGGAAGGATGTGGTTTGAGTGGAAGAATTACTTGAAGCCTTTAAGAGAAGGGGGGGAAAAACAAGAAGAGGGTTTATCTACCCTCTTTTGAATAAGCAGGAGAGATTTGCAGTGTCAGTGAATATTCTATTATGCAAGATGAGAGAAAAAGACTTTACAGCACATTCATAATTCTGGAGAAACTAAAACCAGACTTTTAACTACCCTTCATTCTTTTTGTTTATCAAATCCTCAAGCATTTATTTGTATCATTCTTTTCTCCACCTTACATTTCACATCGTTGTTAGCTCAGAATAGCCTCAGAATAGAGAAATATTGAATTAGGATGTAAAATAAATATAAGTAAGCTTATGTATATAAACTTATACAAGTAGGTATCTAATAACAATGGATTTGAAAATATGTCCAGTAAACCAAAACTATTCTTTCATTTGTCTTAAATGCTATTCTTGAGTTACATAGCATTTGATTATTGTTATGAAAGGATTAGAAAGAATGCTTCTCTTCTTTAATTCATTTTGTAATGTGCCTTGGAAAGTATTAGAATGGGAACATAAGGAAAATTAAGCTATATAGTACTGAAGTTTTATTTAGGCAGCATCTGACATTGATGGAAAGTAAATATGTATGGAAGAGCATAAGATCAGCATAGAATAAAAGAAAAAATTATCAGGGATTATTTGGGCCAGAAATTTTTATCTTTTTATTTAAAGCCTTTAGGGAGCTTACTCTCTCAAAACTGTCACTGCCAGGAAGCACATGAACATTTAGTGTTCACAGCAAGGATTTCCACAGATTACTTGTGGAAGGACTGTTTGTTTCTTTTTGTTGTTTGTTTTGAATTTTATCTTGCTTCTTAGTTCTTACACTGGAAGAGAGAATCATCCCTTCATCAGCTTTTTACTCGACTTGTGATTGTTTGTTCTCTAGTGTATCTCATTATTTTTACCTTTCCTTACTCAGGAATCATAGTTGACCAAGGCTTCTTATCGAAAAAATGTCATGACTTTCTCACTCTCCTTGTTGTTCTAGTACCTTTACCAATTCTTCACTACACCTTATAAATTGTGCAGACCAGCACTATAGAAATTTTGAATAGTGTGAAATGAAATTATACAGTCATAAAGGTTTTGCTCTTTCTTTTATTTTTATCACTCACCACTAAGTGCACATCTTAGAACTACTATCCTTTCAAGATCTCAGTCCCAAAAAGGAAGAATCAGCTTGTCATTTCCTATGTCAATCTAGGATTGCTTTGGTGCATTATTTTACATCTACCTACACCAAATCTCTATTGCTGTTATCATCATTCAATGTCTTGTGAGGTCTTTTTTCAGTGTTTCATCATGACTATAGTATTTATGACCATCCTTAATAATTGTCTCATCGGCAAATTTTATTGCATCTTTTTCCAGATTTCTTGTGAATAAGAAAAACAACAAAATTCCTAACATAAATGCCTTCAGAACTTTCTTCCTTATGAAGGGTTCTCATTTATGAATACCTTCTATTTCCTTTCTTTTAACAAATTAACTCTGGAAATGTTTAAAAATCTTTCTGAAAATCATGATGGCTATCATAAATAAGATCTCTTTAATCCATATGCTTTTGATTTCTTTTAAAAAAAGCTAACAATTTGACTTCAAAGAGTGAGTTAATTCATCTTTTCTTGTTTGTGTGCTGGGTTAATGCTTATACTCATTTTCATGGAAGGTTTACCAATTTGCAGTTGCATGTATCTCAGATATGATTAACCACTAGAAAATTAATTAGATATTTGGATATCAGTCATCACATGTGAATGCAAAAAAAAATACACATCACAATTAGTTGTCAAGGATTTATTTTTTTCCTGAATTACATTAAAATGCTGATGAATCAATACGAGCAGGAATATTTGTTGTCATTTCAACTATTCAGTCCACAATCTCCTCCTCTTGCAGTTCTGTTTGCTTAACCTCCTCCCTACAAAAAAGAGAAGACATGGCTGACATAAGTGGGAAAGTATACTTGTTAAAACAGAGACACAAAGAGATATATCTGCATCTTGTCTTACTGATATTAATTAACGTATGGATTGTTGAATTTGAAGGGGAAACAATGACTCAAGTCTTTCTCAGACACATTGGTAGATACTTCATTTTGTGTTCAAATTATGTTTCACATTATCACTTTGGACAATTCACAATGAAATCTAAAAGAAGCTTATATTTCCTCTTCTCAGGTGAGAGAAGGATAAATCATGCTTATTTTCAGTATATCTGGAAACGTATTTTGAGTTACAAACCCACATTTCTTTAAACATCATCACTTATCCATTGCCTTTCCTAACTATACCCTGCAGGACCCTGTGGCTAGTTTCCTCCATTGTTAACTGGCCACTGTCTTTCTTCCTAAGTTAAGTGAGACCCATGAAGGTCTCACTCTACGGCAAGAGTGAGGCACTAGACACCATATGGCCACTAATAAGCCATAGTTTCTCCTGTGATGACAAGTCATCTTGCCATGCTGTAGGTTATGTCGCCTTGTCCAGTTCCAAAGCAGGAAGAGTAGATTTAATAGTATTTTACCATGCTAGGTAGACAAAAGATACTGATTTCTACGAATGCAGATACCTTTAGTTTCTTGCTCATATTATATGACTATTCCATTTCTCTCTTCTTCCAAGAAAAGCAATTTTTTTCTCATAGCTGTTGTCTGTAATTGAAAAGTTCAGGTCTAGAGAATTCTTGTAATTTTTCATTTGCTGCAGTTAAACTGTTTAAATTGACACCTCTCAGAGTCTATTTCTCCTATTTATGAATCCTTTGCAGTAGTTCTTTGTCTCATCTTTGAGTATTATCCCAGATTTACCACAGGCATTGTAGTAATGAGTAGGCAACTGTAGCTATGTTTTTTAATGCCAAACAATCTTTGTCAGCATGTCTGTTCTTTCTGTATACATTATTTTTGTTTGTGTTTGGGTTTCTTGTTCATAATGGAGCCACTAGGGATATAGCATCAGTCCACCTGCAATGTCTAACCCTTACTTAGTTGAGCTTCTCAATATGCCTGTAGAAAACCAAAATATGCAAATCCTATGCTGGATGTCTAACACAAATCATGTTGGCTTCTACAGTGCAACTTTGAACAATTCTAAGTATTCCTGACATATTACATTTTAAATAACACTGCTATCATATGTGAAATACATTTAGACATCTTTTAGATGAACATAATGAATATCATAATGAAGAAATAGGAACTGCTAGGAATGTTTGCTGGCCTTGGTGAGATCAGGAACATAAAGATTAAATTAATAACTCTGTCATTCAGTCTCTCATGCAGATCTCAGTAACAGAGACAAGGAATTTTGTCAAGGTAATAATCACATTTTAACAAAGGTGACCAGATAAAAATGCTGCTTATATTTTTCTTAAATGAACAAGGTTGCATATCTGTTTTCTAATCCTTATTTTAATTGATTTTTGTTTAATCTGATTTTTTCTAAAGCAAAGTTTTCACCAGGCTCCCAGTGAGTTGGTGGATTTGTGCTTCTATTCAGGCTTCTCCTGAGATCTGAGCTCAAATAGTGAGAAGGAACAAGACTCTTGATTTTCTAAAATTTGCCTTGCTAAATTTGGAGCTATCATGATTTTTGAATCACAGCTCAAAAATCTTGCTTTTAGGAGAGGTAGCAGCTTCCACCACTGCTGTGTTTGCAGTAAATGAGAGAGGAGAGCCAGATGCAACCTTCCCACTGAGCCAAGTCAGAAACCAGAAAGCAGCAGGAATCTATTCTCACAGAAACAGGATCCTCTCTTCTGCCCAAGGCAACATATTTGACTGAGTGTTGGATTCAGCATGAGGTAGAAACAGAAGCAGCTACTTTTTTATATAGAAGAGCTACTTCTCTTTAACTGTCAGATGATAACTCACTTCCAGGAGGAGCATACAGCATAGCAAAGTGCCTATGGCCGCATGACCATCCTAACTTCTATCTAATGAGTGGTGGTGCTGTGATGCCAAAACAATGAAACCTGCTCAGTAAATGTTGCCTGCCTGCTCACTACCCAGTCTACCCTTCCAGCAGCTCCCAAGTCATGTGTTGTGCTGCATTGCCTGGCCTCACATGCTTAACAGCCATAGTGACTTCACAAGCTATGCAGTGAAGAGGAATGAACAGAAGATTTACTTTCACAGAATCACTGAATAACAGAATGGTTGAAGTTGGAAGGGATCTCTAGAGATCTAGTCCAAATCCTCCGCTCAAGCAGGGACATCTATAGCTCATGGCAAAGGGTCACATCAAGGCAGGATTGGAAATCTCCAGAGGGGGAGACTCCACAACCTCTCTGGGCAGCCTGTTCCAGTGCTCTGACACTCTCACAGTAAAGACGTTCTTCCTCAAACAGAGATGAAACTTCCTGTGTTTCAATTTGTAACCATTACCCCTAGTCACCACCAAGAAGAATTTGGCCTCATCCTCTTTACATTCTCCCCTCAGGAATTTTTACATGTTGATAAGATCCCCTCTCAGCCTTCTCTTCTCCAGAGTAAACATGCCTAGTTCACTTAGTCTTTCCACATAAGATAAATGTTCAAGTCCCCTCAACCATTTTCATTGCTCTAAACTGGACCCTTTCTACAAGTTCCACATCCCTCCTGTACGGAGGAGCCCAGAACTGCACCCAATACTCCAGGAGTGGCCTCACCAGAGCTGAGTAGAGGGGCAGGATCATCTCCCTCAACCTGCTGGCAACAGCCCTCCTGATGCAGGCCAGGATCCCATTGGCCTTTTTTTGTCACAAGCACACCTTGATGGCTCATGGTTAACATTATTAATCAGGATTCTCCAATCCCTCTCTAAGGAATTGCTTTCCAATAGATCCACCCCTAATCTCTGTTGGTGCCTAGGGTTAATCCTACCCAGGTGCAGGATCATTCCTGTATTACACTGACCTTCCTGAAGTGAACTATCCATTTTTTTTCCTATGCACATGTAAAGCACTCAAGATAGATTTTCAAATAATGCACATCTGTGTGGATAGTCAAGTGACTATGTGCTATGTGCTATCCTCTCTATATTGCTTTGACCACCCAGGAACATTTTCACAGCTGAAAAGCATCTGAAAGTCATACCCATAAGGATGCTGGAGTCTATACTACTACCACTCTCCACACTGGGTTATACTGGGAGTTGTTCCAAGTGAAGGATTGCCATCAAGACAAGACAAGTCTGCAAAGTATCTCTGTAGAATTTAAAGCTATGAGAACTAAAAGCTAAACCATGAGGCAGATATTGTGCAGACACGGCAATGTGAAGATCTATCAGCCATATAAATGGCTATTTAGAACTGTAAATAGAATCAAGCTCTTTCCTGCAACTAGATGAGGTGAGAGCTCACTGGAAAAATGTATGTCCAAAGACAATATAGGACAGATAAAATCTACTCAAAATCTTTGAAGGTAGAAGAATCTAAATCTTAGGAATCAGATTATGTTTTTAATAGTTATTTTTCCAAAGATATCCTGTAGGAAGTTAGATATAGCAGTTCTGTTCCTGATATTCCAAAAGCAAAATTTGGTTGGGTTCAATATATAATTAGGGAATTCTTGGAGGGGAAATTAAGAAAAAAAAATAGTTCCAATGAAAACTCATCTTTGGAAGAGTTATTATCACCTCTATGTGTGGTTGATACTTTGAGTAATTTGATATATTAGAGGGAAACCAGAAATGGTGCCCTTATCAATCGCAGTAGGATGTTTGGTTTTTTTTTCCCAGCTGCTGGCAGGTGTCTCACTATAATAGCCTGGTGGCTGAGGCATATAGTGTGCCTGTGTCCTCCCCTTCCAGTTGGTACAGGAACTGTGCTAGTACCTCTCACTGTAAGTGAGTAAAATCCATATAGAATATCCTTTGGAAACCAAACGGGTTCTACGTTCGGTCTGGTTTTAAGTTTGTAAAAATTCTTACTGCCCCCTAAGTGTATAGACTTTGTGAGTGAAATTAAAAAAAGTAAAAAGTAAAAAGCCCACAGTAGATCACTATTTTTTTTTTTGTAGATATTAAGGCAATTCTTCTATAGAGCCATATATAGTCTTTTTAGTTAATCTTTGTTTATACTATCATCATATCAGTAGAAAATACATGAACACTTGTGACAAACGACAGGAAAATCATTTGGAAAATTTAACTCCCACATTTTTTTAGAAAATACTTACTTGGTAAGTGCAGGAAAGTTAAGCATTTATTTTCATCTCTCCTTCTGACTTTCAAATAAATGCCCATGTGTTTGAAGATAACTTGCAAATCTTTATATTATATTATCTGTGGGGTTTTTTAATGTGCTTTTGGCAGGTACTTTCACAGATCTATACAAAAGCATCAATAGCTATTCTTTGGCTTCACTGAAAACTTTCTTTCTTTTTTTCCTTTCCCTTTAGTGTAGGTAAGAAAGATTGACCTAAATAATTCCTTCATAGGAGACTGTAGAATGTGGGACATGCAGTGCCCGTTGCAACATTTCCTGGATGTTCTGAATTGATTTGAATAAGCCATTAAGCCCCAAACAGCAAAGTAATTGGAGATGCTCTCAACCTGAATAGTCAAAATAAAAATCATCTCTAATGACATGATCAAATATCTTACCAACATCCTCATTAAGGTAATTATTTTTGCTTTGCATGACATGTTTTACTGTAAAATATTTTACCTTAAAATATTTCAGTGATGTGTCACCTAGATTCCACCTTAAAGACTTCATTTTATCTTTCTATATGTAGGTTATACAGAGAGCAGCATTTGGATCAGAGGTCTCATTGTGCATATTAATCTGAGGGGGATTTTTTTCACTATTACAGTGCAGGATTTGAGACAGTGAGTTAAAAAGGCTGATGGGATTTTTGGTATGTCCTCTATGAATAGTTAGAATAATTATCATGAATTTGGCCAAGTGTAGCTAAATAACGTTTCAGGCAGAAGTAAGAGCTAAGCTTTTACACAATAATTTCTTTGGTAAGGTTCAACAAAATGAAAACTCATCAGAAACCCTGCTGGGACTCCATCAGTAAGCATTTATTTGCAGTTGTGGGTACACCTGCTTACACAGTAATAATATACCAGTGAGTTAAGTCAGTATGCCAATGCAAATTAGCTTTATTTTGAATCAAACACTAGATTTTAGAACATATGATGAGCAGGAAACTGTAATGCTGTCAGATGACAGCAAACTGATGACGGTAGGGGGAAAATAAAAACAAAATGCCCTGCACATTTATAGTGGCTCTTCCTATTGCTGCTCTTCTGTATGCTGATATATCCCATAAGACTACCTAGTCTATTTATAGCGTATATTTGGAACATATGATTTTCTCCTCTGCTCTAACTAGATTTTCTTTAGTCTGAGCCTTGCCATCTGCAATATTATTTTTCAAAGATAATCCTATATTTCAATCTGAAGAGAAATTTAAGCATCCCTTTCTGTAAATTTCATTAATAAAATCTCCCCTTATCACCACATGGATTCGAGTTTTCACAAGAACAATTTGTTTTGTACATGTTCTTGATTTTTGTGATGGAGTCACTAATCTTAGAAAAGGATCTAGCATGATGCAATGAATTTCTCAGTCTAGATGGGCTATATTCTATAGTTCAAAAACCATAGATGATTTCCTCTCTTTTTTTTTTTTAAATCCTCAGATAAAAATCTTCTTTTGTATGGTAGGATTATCAAGGTATCATGAGAGAATTAGGTATCCAAACCCCACTGAAAACTATTTTACTCCTTTGAAACACCCAGTCTCAGCCAGTTGAATCTGGGTGATGACGGTGATGAGGTGTAGGATTGGAAACCTGAATAAAACGGTGAGGATTCGAGTGTGGAGCTATGTAATAAAATTACAAGTCTACATTTTATCCTGTATTTCAGTCTTTGCTGGATTGCTAGAAATCATTGTATCCTCAGAATCTGCATTTTCTGTACCTAGGCATGAGCTACAGAGACACCAGCTCTGTCGATAGCAGGCATGCAGAGCCATTCAACTTCTTTTTCTTCCATTTTCTTTTGAGGGGCATCTTCAAGCTATTACAGATTATCACTACTTATTTTTACTTTTTTTAAAGGTAAAGCTTCAGATGCCAAAGGTGTTAGCCGGATTGTGTATTATGCTTTCAGTTTTGCCAGAAAAATTTCTGTTGGCCTCCATGCTGATTATTCACATCAAAGGATGCCAGATCTGGCCTTTAAACTCTATTCATAATTTTCTCCTAGCTAAATAATTTGCTCATAGCAAAATCTTTTTTAAGGTTTGCAGTGTGTATGCAGGCAGGCTTTAATATGCCACAGGGTTGTCTCATCAAGAAATCAAGTGAACCACATGAAAATTTGTGTTTTGAACCATTTTAATTTTGCATTGCTCTAGGAGTTTCCTCATTTATGAGGGGTAACCAGTATGATTGCCTTGTGGTGACTATGCCAGGGAACAGGTTGGTCTTATACAAGTGGAACTGTAATCTTCCCTTAAGACTAGTGTAACACTCTCTACCCTATACCAAAGCACCACATGCTAAGTAACCACTCTGCCATAGCTGGAGCCAATAAGCTGGATCATAGAGGCAAATAGACAAAATCTAGCAAACTAATAGCATAAAATCTAAGAAGTTGAAATCCTGTAGTTGGGTCAAGTTCTTCAAAAGTAGCTGCAAGTTTGGCTTTCATCTGGCTATCCCCTCAAGTATATTATTCAAGCAACAGGGATATTTTTAGCATTAGAAGATACATAATCATGAACATTTTGACAGTAAGAATAAAGCGTTATTCAGAAATATCCTTTGATGGTATTGGTGGTCTCCAAAATATATTTTCCAGGCAACTTTATTACTTATGGAAGGTATGTATGTCCTGTGCATCATGTATCCATAAAAGCTACAGTCTTCAAAGTTTTCTGATAGGTAATCTGTTCAGGATACCCGTTTATTAAAGTCAATGTGTGATTTATTTCCTCTTTCATGTTATTGTACATTCTCAGTAATCACTAACCCCTTTTAACATAACTGAAAAAATATTAATTATTCTTTTGAGTAAAGCATTACTGTTTCACTCATTAAGATAAAGTAGATTCACAAAGTTGTTAATGCACATGTTTTCATTTTATTTGGGAATATGAGCTAGAGAAATTTATAGATGTTTTTAATCCACTCTTCTACTATAAAACAGAGATCAAGATAGTCTCTGAGACTGACAGCTGGATCTGAGCTGTTTGGAAGTTGTCATCAGGGCCTGTTGTAAACTAGGGAGCAAAAAAATATTCTTTCCATGTTTATTGATCAATTAGGGCTGGGGCAGTCCATCACCAGATTGTTCATAAATAATAGTTTGAAGTAATGTTTGATGAATTTCATAGCCTTCTATGATGGAATGATTGGCCATAGAAATGAGGGGAGAGCTGTGGATGTTGTCTATCTTGACTTTAGAAAGGCTTTTGACACTGTGTGCCATAATATCCTCATATGAAGGCTCCAGAAGTGTGGGCTGCACAGGTAGACAGTGAGGTGGATTGAGAACTGGCTGGATGGCAGAGCTCAGAAGGTGGTAATAAATGGAGCTGAGTCCAGTTGGAGGCCTGTGGCCAGTGGTGTCCCACAGGGATCAGTACTGGGCCTGGTGCTGTTCAACTTGGTCATCATCAATGACCTGGACGAGGGCACTGAGTGCACCCTGAGCATGTTTGCGGATGACACCAAGCTGGGTGGAGTGGCCAACACTTGGGAGGGCTGTGCTGCCATTCAGAGGGACTTGGACAAGCTGGAGAGTTGGGCAGAGAGGAATCTCATGAGGTTCAATAAGGACAAGTGCAGGGTCCTGCACTTGGGAAGGAACAACTCCAGGCATCAGTACAGAACAGGGGCCTGACCTGCTGGAGAGCAGCTCCACAGAGAGTGACCTGGGAGCTCTGGTTGACACCAAGTTAACCATGAGTCAGCAGTGTGCCCTCGTGGCCAAGAAGGCCAGTGGGACTCAGGTCTTCATCAGGAGGAGTGTTGCCAGCAGGTCAAAGGAGGTAATCCCATCCCTCTACTCAGCTGTGGTCAGGCCACATCTGGAATATCGTGTGCAATTCTGAGCTCCCCAGTACAATAGGGATGTGGAGCTTCTAGAGAGGGTCCAGTGGAGAACTGCAAAGATGATTAAGGGACTAAAGCATGTATCGTCCAAGGAAAGACTGTGTGAGTTGCCTCTGTTTTCCCTGGAGAAGAGAAGACCGAGAGGGGATCTTATTAACATGTACAAATACCGGAAGGGGAGAATGTAGGGAGGAGGGGGCCAAACTCTTCTCAGTGGTGGTCAGTGATAGGGCAAGGGGCAATGGAGGTAAGTTGAAACATAGGAAGTTTCATCTGCATGTGAGGAGGAACTTCTTCACTGTGAGGCTGATGGAGCCCTGGAACAGGCTGCCCAGGGAGGATGTAAATTCTCCTCTGGAGGTCTTCAAAACTTGCCTGGATGCCGCCCTGTGCCACGCACTCTAGGTGCCCCTGCCTGAGCTGATAGGTTGGACTAGATATCTAGAAGTCCCTTCCAACCTCAACCATCCTGTGATTCTGTAATAGGAATGAAAGGAAAACTGTAACCACAGCCTGAAATCAGAGAGATTCAGAAAAAGATGGAGTAAACCCTTCCCAAGTAAGAAAGAAAGAAAATTGGGAAATCCATAAAAATCTTTTATTTCCCTGACTAGAGAAAAGTGTGTTGTAGAAGATTACAGGTCCAACTGATATGATTCTTTTACAGATAAACTCAATATGAACTGGGCAATATTAACATAGGGAAATTTACTGGTTTGCTTAGATTCAGCCTTGATACATTTCTGGTAGCTGTTTTTAGTATAAAATGTGTGGGAGGCCTCTATCTTCAGATAAAATGATGCCAGAATCATGGCTTTCAATGAATAAACAGATGGATTTATTCTTGAGTATCTTCACCAAAGAAAGGTCTACCTCTGGCGACTTCTTTTTTTGTTTGTTGTTTTCTCTCTTCTACAATGATACACAGGTATGGCATAGCCATTCAAGACATAAACAGAATTATATAGTAGTATTTAAGGTAAAAATCAAAACAAGGCCTGTATCATCCAAATGAATGGAAATAAAACCTTTAAAAGTTTCAAGACTTGCAAGGTCTTGTGTCAGATCTTTCAATCCATCAATTATAAAGATGAAATTTACATGAAAGGTAAAAGCCATAGGATCATGAGCAAAATGGCTTTGCGTTATAAGGAACAGTAAAACTGTAATCCATGTAAATTTGATTATCCTATTGCTTCAGGGAAACTAGAAGTGAATTTAGTTGAATTTAAAAATCAGGAACCTTCATTATTAGTGATAACAGTCTAAGCACATAGGTTTATGTCTGCATTGAGCAGCTGGGCACAAATTACCTCTAATCCAGAAGATATATTTGCATGCCACTAAGCCAGATACTGATAAGAATCTATGCCTGAATTCTAATTATTTTTGGATTTGAACTAAGAAACCCTGTATATTGGAAACATTAGATGTTTGCCTTATGGTCTTTCTATTGCTCTGTTAAGAAAATTAGATGGTTACTCCTACACAGCAATTGACATATTTGGATGACAATTTAAGGTGTGATGAGAATTCTCTGTAAAAGTCTGATATAAATTAATCTGAAAAGTAATATACTTCATCTACATTGAATGTTTTAAGCAGTATGTCAACTAATTGATGCTAATAGTTCACCTTTTAAAATTTCATAGATAGTAAAATAGCCAAAAAAGCGCACTATCATAAGATTTGACTATACATATTTCTTTGATAAAATACCCTTACCTATGCCAATACCAAAAGGTTTAAAGAGAATACAGTTGCTGCTACATTTAACCCTTCTAAGGAAGGTTCTTACATCACAAAAGATTATTTAGCTTCCCTCAATTTAGAAGCAACTGCTTAGATTTTTTGTTTTCTTTAAACAAGAAGGAAAAAAACATATTTTGCTAGAAACACTCTTGTGCATCTGCATGAAGTGTAGCAATGCAATAACAAAGAAAACCACAAAGATGACAAAAATAATACACACTTTTGGGGGTTTTCTGTGAAATTTTGTAGATCTATTCAGTGGGAATATTGCAAACATATTTTAAGAGTGACTAAATTTAACAACACAATACAGAAGAAAAATGACCCCTTAGTGATTTGCTTTTTATAAAATAAATAAATAGTTTTTGTGAATTAGTTGTAGAAACAACGTCTTATTTTTTTTTCTTTTTTCCTTTATGTAATGATATTGTGGTCCTGTGAGATGACTAGAAAAATAGTTTCATTTACCAGGGTTTGAATTTTAGTGGTTTTAAATCTATAATTTTGCGACAGAATGGCACAGTATTATTTTCTATTTGCAATTTATTTCCTAGACCACAAGAAAAAGTCTAGCAGAATAGTTGATAGTATAGATCTTTATTCTTGTTTATTCTTGACACTTCCTCCAATAAATAACTGATACTAAAAATTTGCATATTGAAATGAGGATCTCCTTGACCAGAATTTTGGGCTCACATGGCACCTTTCTCCCCACACCTACACTCCCCTTCCCCTCCAGCCCATGGCTCTACCCCGGGTCTTGTGCTACTGGAGGGTGAATAGTTGCCCGGGTGGCACTTTAATTGAAGTAGCAGAACGAAAGACAGAGCAGAAGAGAGGAGTGGGGTCTTCCAAAACCAGGAATAAAATTCTGTTATGAAAAACAGCTTAGTTTGCAGTCATTCTCCTTGTATTTTAGTGGTTAGAAATCTTTTTTTTTTCCTTTTTTCTATTTCTTTCCTTTTTTTCCTACATGTTGTTCAGCATCAGAAAAAAAGGCAGTGAGTTCTTCAAAAACTATATTGTGTATAGTTCATGTTCCATTACTTTTCTTTGTCAAATAACTAGATACTACTTTTTTTTTTCTTAGTGCTTCAGTAAGTGTCCAACCTCTCTCTGTGAACAGGATATTGTATTGCTCTGTTTATAGCTATAAAGCTATTAGATTTTAGTGAAATATTAGCTACAAGTAAAGAGTGGGGGAAATCTCATTTGATATATATATCCAAGGAATCACTTTTTATGGTTTTATATATACAGAATCCAAGAGAACCTCAGCATAACCTCCACAAAGAAAACTCTTATTGTTATGTTTCATCATTGAGAAATGTTTATGGGTCCCTTAAGATTTCACTCAGATGTTTAAATAATTTGTGTAACCTTTTGGTCATGTAATTTATTTGATTTATTTGAAATGAATGTAGACAAGAAATTTCATCAGCTCTGCTTTCTTCAAGAGTATTCCTTTTTCCCATAGAGCAACAGAAAGAACCTAATTCTCAAGTTATGTTAGAATTACTATTGTAACCAATGACCATAAGTCCTATATAAATTGTGACTTGTCTCCCACTTGTCTCCCAATTTCATCCATACTATGTTGTTGTTTTACCTGACTGGTATAATTGCATCAGAAAAGACAGACTGAAGATTTCCTTCCTTCAAGGAAAAAAGCACATATCTTACTGTAGTGGCAGCCTGCAACAGCACCTTTGTGGTTACATATATGAGAGAGACCTTATAGGGAGAAGAGGTCCCCTAAGGATTTATAGGGACCTATAAAGACTCTTATTCGGTCCTAGAAGGGACAAATAACTGCATTCATGCATTGTCTCATATACAGTCACTGCTTCCTGTGTATCAGCATAGCTATATCTTTTTGCACATAAGCTTAATTCATGAACCTTTTCACTTTATGTTAAAATTGACTGTGCTGTTGTTAGTCTCCAATTGTGTTACCATCTAAATAGTACCATATACTAAACATGTGTCTTTGACCAGGAAGTTCTGTATGCAGCCCTATAAAAGTATACACTGAAAAGATTCCTGCCTCTACTCTTATGCTTGAAGCTATAAGAGTATATTTTGGATACAACATTCTAACTATCTTAGCACATATACAGGAAGTGGTAAACAGTGAAATATAGACATGTAAGTATGGAGAGGACAGCCTAATCTTTTATGTCTGTAGCCAGCCTCTCAGGTGAGCTTTTAAGGATGAGTTGACAACTCCTATGAATGGTTAATAAAAACAGGGTAACTCTTGACATATCGTCTCCTTTTAACTGGTCAAGGCACAATTCCTTTATAGATTCAATGTTGAGAGGAATAAACAGATTCTTTCACCTGAGCTGTCCTTAGGGCTGCTTGTTGTAACCTTCTCCATGGTCAGCTCAGCTGCATGGCGTTGTTGTCTGAATTGCTCAGAGAGATCACTTGAAAACGAAGCCTGCTATCTAAAGTACAAGTTCAAATTTGACTCATCTTTGGTGCATCTGTTTTGTGGTAAGTGTTTTGATGAGTGGGAAGGGGAGATGTTAACACTCTGTAAGACAGTTTGCTGTGTGAGAAAACTGCACTTCTGAGCAAGATAAATAGCAACTCATCAAACTACAACTGCCAAAGAAGTCTCCTAATAGCCTGAGGAGTGAAGAGGGTGGGTTGTTCTTGAACTCCTGGCTCTCTAAAACTAATGTAGAGGAGCTGACAGTTTGTCTCAATGCCTACAGATTACCAAAAGTTTCATTCATGGCCAAAAAAACCTTTGAGACTGAAGTAGTTACAGTTATCTCTCAGAAGCACCTGTCAAAGTCACTGAAGAATATTTATCCCTTACTGCATTTTAGGAGCATCTTGAATTGTCAGATTCCACCTGTTCTCACAACCACCATGCTTTTTACTAAGCAAAAACCATCAAATTCATAGCCTCAAGGCACAATCAAGGTGTCAAACAAAATATGATTTTTACCACTTTATATTCCTCTGAAAAGCAGATGACTCTGACTTGGCAGTAGTATGCCATGAAGAAGCAAAGTCTCAGGGCTTCCAGGTACAACAAATGATCAGCAGAGAGAGAGTTTATGCAGTATGTCTGGACATAACACTAAAGAAGTAAGACAGAAAAAGAAACACTCACACAAAGGGAACTGTCAAAATGTGTATTTTAGGGGGGAAGGCAAGGAACTACAAAACATAATTAACATACTTAATCTAACAAAGAATGGCTACGTTTGAAATAAATTTATGTTTATGACATTATTGAATTTTGATGATTAAATATATCCTCTAAAGCAATATACTTGTAGCTCTTGTTGAGCCTACTGTAAATCTTACTTAAAGAAATCAGTGAAGTCCTAACCTCCCTGAAGTCCATGAGCTACATGTCTAAGCCAAGATTTCATCAAATCAAACTGTGATTGCTTTCAGCCATTTGTAGAAAGTATCTGTAGGAACATATCTTTAACTCCTAGAAGTCTAGAGTCAAGCAAATGAAGAGTGATTTTTTTTCTTTTTTTTTTCTTTTTTTTTTCCTTTTTTTTTTTGGTAAACCTTGACCACAGTCATTTCAATTCAGTTAGAGGTCCACAAATTTTTCTGCATTTAAAGTTTTAGACAATATCTGTTATCAAAAAAATCTGGATGAAAATGACTGTTGTTGAATATTCCACATTTTTTAGCTACTTAATAGCTCTCATAAAATACATTTTGAAAATTTGAAAGAGCATTAAAAATATTTGAAAGTCCCCTGCAGTTCCCTGTCCAACACTGATATGTTTGTTAAAAAATAGTTCACGATAATAGCTTATATTCTTTAGGACTGATCTTATGACTGCATTTATATCTTATGAACTGCATGTTCAATAATTATACCCTTTCTTTGACAGCTAATTACTGGAGGCTAAAATGACATACGAAACTTTGTTATCAGCATGTTGCCTTTGTTCTCTTTGTTCGATATTTATTGGTGCCACTTTCTGCCTTCTTTGGTAGAAATAGAAGAGATTCTGAGTAATTCTGCTTCAGCTACTTTTTTCTCACCTAGATGTGGGTTCTAGGAAAAGGATATTTTTTCAAATAGTCTAATTGATAGTATAAATACAACTCTATGGCCTAGCTGTAGCTCCTTTTGCCTAGCATTTTGTCTAAACATATTTTTGGCTACATGAATCGAGAGAATTTCTTTTTTTTTCAGATTTTTCTAATATGAAGTATCTAGGTGTTAATGATAGAGCACTATAGGAATCTTTCTTCCAGGAAGCATAACTGTTGAACAGTTTTGAATCATACATTTTCATCTTTCTGGGTTCAGATGGTCAGCAGGCTATCTATTTTAATGCCCATGCTTCATTATCTGAACATTAGAGTAGTGCTGGAAAAGGATAGACCCCCAATGAATCTTACGAAAATACTGCAGTGTTCAAATATTATTGGTATTAAGAAGATGAAAAATTAGACACTACAAAGCATACTATGACATTTTTCAGTTCAGAGAGAGAAGCTTTCTTCAGAATATATCTAAAGGAAAATGCAACAGCAGGAAAATAGATCTGAAGGGATTTTTTTAAGCTTGCAAACCAAAGGATGATGGCAAAGAATATAAAGTGCAGGTTAAAATACATTAGCAGAGTAGTTATACATTCCACACAAACAGAAGGAAAGTCTGCATCAAGGTTGTCAACAAGTATCTTTTCATTTGGAGATAGTGTGGTAAAAGAAAGTCCAGAATGTTACAGTAATGAAAAATTATCAAAAAACAAGTGAAGTATTTCTATTTATGAAAGCAACTAGCATCTCATCTCTTTAGAAAAGACTAAAACTCTCTTTACCAGGAGGGATCATGTTGCTACAAAGGAAAGAATTGATAGAGAAGTGAAGGCAGGAAATAGGGCTATAAACTGTGAGGAGAAATGACTGTGGAATAATGTTAATTTTAGGAAACTGCATATTATGTAAAGCTGAGGAAAATATGTATAGTACTTAGCAAATTTATAACAATTCATTCTGATCTTCTAGATGCTTATGTTAGGTAATCTCCTCACAGTAGAGACAATACAAGTATGACTTTAGAATTTCTTTCCACCACTGAAGTAGAGGGTCATTTCCTTCACTGTCCGGACAAGACAGTCACTTCTGAGGCTAAAAGACTTTTCCCACATCAGCTCCCACATCAGCTCCATGAGCTTCCCAAGAGGAACATAGCCAGTTTATCCTGTGCTTTGTCTATGTAGATCATCTTAAAATCCTACTGTTTAGACAACTGCCAGAACAATAAGGAATACCAAAATCTTGTAGAATTAGCACAGGAGCTTCTATTTTCAGATCGATCACCAGGATTCTAATATCCTTTCTATATCATTGCCTATATTACATAGGATAATCAAAATGATTTCTTATAGATTGCAACTATGGTAGAAACTTTTTCGAGTTGTATGTATGATTACAGCTATGGTTCTTTACAATATATCTTTACCACTGAAAGCTTTCCTATATAAGATACTGTGACATACTCTAAGAAATTTCTGAAAAATAGTGTTAGCACAGATTCATAGTTGTCAATATTTTGTTTCTAAATTTAAATTATGTTTTAACAACATAAAATTTTGTTACTATAAGAGCAAATCATATCTTAAATAGACTACACTTCAAGCAAAGCAGAGACTTCAACTAACCATCTTTTCTTCCTGTGCACAGTATCATTTTAGGTAGTTCTTCAGAATCCTTAAAGGATTTAGGAAGCAAAAGTACATTTTTTCCAAATTTGTATTTGTAAATGCTATCTTTCTAGCTATAAGTCTTGATATTGAAATTCTGCTACCCTTATATGGAAAGATATCAGCACTGCAGAATAGCCAATAATCTTCATTACCTGTGAAAAGAATAGTTTACTTTCTGCAACTCATTCTCTATTTCAATGTCTTGGTTATATCTCCTGTTACTGCTGCATATATTAGGGAAATAAAAGAGGAAAGGAAAACATAAACAAAACAGAAGCCACTATAAAGAAGCCTTACACACAGTTCAGCTTTAATTTCACACTTCATATCTAGGCACTCTTTTCTGCACTAGTAAAATGCAGAAAATAAATAAAAGGACTCCATTCATCAATAATGCAGAAGCAATAGCACTTGATAAAGTAGGAGAATATTTTATGATATAGCAAAAAGTGATTTAGACAAGTAATTCTATCAAACTGCACAATTGCTCATGTTTTAATATCTTGGGTGAACAGTTTCACCAAAGTAACTTTACTGTGTACCATGTTACTAAAAGACTAGATTAGCAAAATGGAAAGGATGATTTGGACCTATACAGATAAGCATGTCCTTGTAACTATACAATATATTAGAAATTAAACACATAAGCCACACCAGTGCACAAAGGTGACTAGAAGAGGCTGGAGAAAAGGAGTCACTTTTGCTAATGCATTACAAGCTGGAAATCTCTGGCTTGATGAAGAAAAAAAACCTGTGTGTTTTCTTTTTTACTCTCTATTTAGTGGGCAATAACAATTTATGTGTGTTTTTCTTTTATAAAAAGTAATAAAATTTATATATTGCTCCTATGAAATAACTAACTATTATTATAAACCAACTCTTTACAACAGCCAAGCTGTAGCAAGGCTATATGGCAATTTCCTGACCTGAAGGACAGAAGTATTAATAGGATGGGACATTATTTTTCTTGTGGCTACTATAGTCAAGCACAAAAGATACAGCACAAGATATTATAAACAGAAATGAAGTGAATTGAAATGTAAAAGACATTGCACACTGTTATATCTTCTCAAATATTGTAACAGAACACAGGGATGAAAGAGTTTTAGCACTGATATTATATAAAAATCATATATCATATATAAAAGTTCCATTTGTCAACTGTAAAGTTGTAGTAAAAAATGTTTAGGTTTAGATGACTTAGTAAAACATATCTATTTTGATTTATACACAGACACCTTCCAGTGCCTCTGTGAACAATGAACCTATAGAGTTACCAAAGCACTGTCCAGCATGTTTTTTTTTCCTTATAAAACTGGATAAGAATACTAAAACTTTGGGGGAAAAAAAGTGAACTTAAACTTCGAGTGTTTTATCTGGCTCTGCACCAAAGCAAACTGAGTTCAAGGAGGGCAGTGACTTGAGGGTGCTGAGAATAACTGTCATGCTAGGAGTACTGAAAGGTCTTTGTTCGCCTCTTAAAAGAAACAAAGATTTGTTTTGTTTTGTTTTGCTTGGCAGCTGTTTCAGGAGGCCATTAAAAAAAATAAAAGATAGAAAACCAGGAAAAGCAATAGTATCTTTCTTCCACTCTGTATTTTCTTGAGGTAAATGAGGCTTAGTCACAATTTTCTTTTGAGACACTGTGACACAAATTAGTGATCATATGTTGTTGCAGTCCCCACCTGTTGCAGCTACTTCTGTGTGGCATTGACTGTGAAGCTACTGTATACATAAACATAAAGTAACATCTGTGGCTTCTGGGATGGAAGAAGAGGAATTTCTATACAGAGCACAATACTTAACTGTATCATTGAATTAAATGTCTATGTCAGCACAGTTAAAGATATTCAGGTACAAACAAATTAGCGGCCTTAAATCAGGAGATTGTGATGTTCCTTGTGATCACTTTATGCCTCTTAGAGCTTTTTGTGGCTTTCCTAGTTAACCATCGGCATCACACAATGAGATCCGTGGAGCTCTTCTGAAGTGGACTGTAGTCCTGCCTCCTGGTTTGGTTTTTATTGTTTACCTTGGTGTTGTCAGGCTGTAGTAATATACTGCACTCAAGTAAAATGGAGTTGTGCTAGTGTAGCAACCCGTACATAATACATGGCTCTGCCTGCTCAGTAAAATGTATGTGTTTTGCCCTCTCTTTTAATGGCTTGTCTGTTAAGACGGCCTTAATATTCTTCACAGGTCTGATTTGAGATAGTTTTCAAAATCTAAATACTAGGAAGTGTATTCTCTCCTTGATCTGCTTTAATGGAAGTTGTGCCTGGGGATGAGAGGACAATAGATCTTCTTGTGTCTGAGTGAGATTACTTCTTTGGAGTTTCAGAAGGGTAATTTGTCTCAAAAAACGATGATGTTTAAAACTGCTTTGTTTGTTCCCTACATGCGATGAACCAGAACTGCCAGCTGCATACAGGTAACTGGAATCTTAGAAAAATACTCAGATATATTGGAATTTATTTCTTAGACCCTGGAACATGGAATTTACAGGTTTATAGTGAGTGCATAAAAATCTTAGAGCTGCAAAGTAATCAGACATGCATGGCTTCTGGCTTCCTTCAAGTGTTTATTTCCTCTGTCCTTTTAACATATGGCAAGGAAATAAATTCTTCAGATTGAAACTCTGTATCAAGGCTTAATTTTTCATAGTGAACGTAGCTTAAGTGACTTGCTGTAAGTGCATTGCAATGAACAGCAAGAGATATTAATAAATTGAATAACTAAATAAGTTTGTATTAATAAATAAATAAGTAAACTAACTAGTTAGCAAGACAAATATCTTCCCATGGTCTCTCTGCAGTAGAGTATTGAGTTTGGAAGCCATCTTTGAGTGTGGCATCTTCTCTCTACCTTGAAAGAATTTATGTCTTCTTGAAGATATTATAGGTATTATCAAGCCTGTCTTTTTTGTTATTCTTTTTTTTTTTCATTACATATATTTACTAAACATTATATCTTGGATGTGGGATTTTATATCCCAACAGGAATACTGTTTCTGACAGGATTATTTGGAAAAGGGAGATGTTACAAAGGGAGCCTTTAAAATGTCCAAACTGTCAAAACACTGATTCTTAATTTGTTAGCTTTTACTATCTGCTGACTTGATAAGGAGATTGCTTTTATTTTTTTAATTAATAGAAATCCAATTGGCTCCAGTGCTAAGTAACATGGGGAAAAAATTGATAGCCATGGCCTGAATAAGCTGTGATGCAGATGCAGTGAAAAGTAAATTGACTAGATCTTGCTCTTAAATAAGTAAAATAATCCAATATTAGCAAGACAAAAAAATGACCCTAAAGATATATATCAGCTTTGGTGTTCCTCTTTTACAATATATCCTACAGTAAATAACAGTATTTTCCTATCAGCATATTCCAGGATAATCTATGAACCAAAATGGAAAGCTGTTTACTTCACTTGTCTCCTGATTAGGAAAAAAAAAAGAACAAAACAAAGGCAATCTATGTATTTTTAACTACAGTGTTAAGTTCCACCAACAACTTATGCTGACCTGTTCAATTTTCAACACTTATTTTTGGTATTATTGTTATTCTATATCCTGTAGGGTGCAGTAAGGCTTATTCTCTTGGTACTCTCTCTCTAGTCATTCCCAAGCCTAATAAACTTTTCTGCAGACCACTTCCTCTGAGATATAAGAATTTCTCTTATAATAACAGTAGAGGGAAAACAGAAGGTCTATCATTGCATAAATCTTTTCATTCATGACATGGGAAATATTTTAAAAAGGAAGACACATCAATAACTGAACATAACTTGAAAAAAAGTTTCCTATAAGAAGTCTATAAAGATTTAAGACCATAGTCCATAGAGTTCCCGGGCTCTCATTAATGAGCTGGGATAGACAAGGACATAATTCATACGTATGAAATGTACTGTGCATTCACCATATAATCACTTGCTTGGATGAAAAAATTCAGAGGTAGATTCCAGTCTCACTGAAATATGGAGAGTATGCGTGCATCTAGGAGCTGAGCCACTGCTCATGCAAGTACATCTTTTGTAGAAACAGAACTGAGACTTTAGATGGAAGTTGGCATTTTCTTTCTACAGAAGTCTGTGCAAATGCTAATACCCATGATATACACTACTTCTAAAGCAGATGATACAAGAATGCCAGCAAGAGGACATCTCAAAGGGTTTTCTGCAGCATAGAATTACCCAGTCAACCTGCTGGATTTTCCTAAATGTAGTTCCTAAAGACTAATGTATTCTATTTTGCACAACTGTTGTCATGGATTCTAATTTTCTTTTTTTCCTATTCCAGTTTAATTATTTATCAAACTGTTTTGAACATAAATAGTTGATGGATTTGGAAAAATAAATTTCTTCCAGTTATCTTAGCACTTCTTTTTTTACTATAAAATGATCACAAGGTGACAAATTACATTTTTTTAATCCTGCCTCCCTGATAATTTCTCATTCCCATTTGTGAACTGCTCATTTTTATATTACTGGTTCTATGTTTAAGTCTACAGTTCCAAAGTGATTCTAGCAATGCTTGTTTTCTCCAATTGTCATAATTTCCAGATCTGCAGGTAGCTCTGTCTACTAAATGCAATGCAATCAATTGCAACTTATGTTATACTATATTAAAAATCAACTTTTAGTGTCAGAAGCCTATTTATTTATTTCACACTTCATTTTGAATTGTGCTTAAAGGTAAATGTTGCAGCCCTTTCCTGTGCAATAACAAAAATTTACTACTCCTTTCTTTCATTTGGTAACATTTTAATATCTACAGCGGAAGAATCACAAAGCTAGCTAGTTAAATTCCAAACCATATTTTTTTTTTCTAAATTTATTACTGGTATTCCTTTCCTTGGAGGAGACATAATAGCTCTAATTACTCTCACTGTTTGCTAAGGAAACAGTAGCATGACACTTAAAAAGCCGCTTTGCATTATTGCTGAAGGACAAAGTTCACTGAGCTGATGAAGGACTCTGCACACAGGTGTGAAACTTCAGTGTGGCTTTGGCTCTGTTTTTACAGCTGTTGATCTTTAGCACATCTCAAGCAGACCATGCCGTGCAGGAATTAGTATGCAGAAAATTAGTGAACAAAAGGATCAGGTATCACTAACCTCATAATTCTTGTGCAGTATTGCAGGAGGGTGATTACTTTACTTTCTTTTACTACTTACCATTAGACACAAAAGTAAAGAGATCTGATTATTTCTGTTGGAAATGAGTCTTGATGCATGCTCTGTATACAGATATATATTTCCTTTTAATTTTGCTTATGATTCTAGCTGGGTAATTTTTGTTTCTAGGGAGATAAAAAGTTGGCAGTGATCATTTTCATTCAAAGCTTAAAAAGGATATTTGAATATTTCAGAAAAGATACCAGTCTGAAATAATCATTCCTGGTTTTTACCTAGACCTGATGAATACTGCAATGGTGATTAGAATGAGATATTAGCAACTCAGTTGACTGCTTGGTAGAGATTATTATCAAAAAATTTTCATTAATTATTTTAACCGTGATGTTCAGGTCAGGAGAGAACCTTCTGGAAGGGGTGTGGTACATAGGAACCTTCTAGAATGAAATGTGGAACTGTATCTTTTCTATCTGATACTGTGCAGAAGGAAGTGAAAATTGGGCAAGGTACAGTTGGTTTCAAAGCCAACTGTAGAAAAGGAAGGATAGCCCAGAAATGTTTTTAAAGATTACTGCTGCTGTCCTACATGGTTACTTGGGCAGAGTGGGGCCACAGCACTTATGAACCCTGAGAGAACTGCTCATCACACAAGGTAGAAAGTGAGGTGAATCTCAGTGCATTTGTGTGAAAGTTTGGGCTCTTTGTCCAGAAGATGAGATTCTTTCAATCTTCCAATTCTTTCAATCATACCAAAGTAGTTGAAGAAATAAGTTATTTTTTCCCTATATTACTAACATAGGTGCAGTTCATAGGAAAGCATAATAATGTCACTGGTGTAAATTAATATCAGGCTAATGCCCACATTCTAAAATTAGACTTTAACCTTGTGAGATGTGATTGCTTTCTCCAGTTTCAGGATGTTATAAATCTAATTCATAGATATTCATGGCTATGTGACAGAAGGAAATAGTACACAAATATATGTTATCTCTGTGACCTATGCAGAAAACGTTAAGTACATAGATAGTTAGGAATACATCTTTCATAAAAACACAAGGAAAGTGTTTTCTGAGCCTGTCTTTAATAAAATTAATCAAGTGATTAATTTATGTAGTTCAATTTTTATATTATGCCTTGTTTGTTTTATTTTAAATAAAGAATTATTTTCTTAGTATTTCTTTAAGAAAAAAAATATAGTTAAGAATAAAACTTATATACCCTTTTTAACAAACTAAGACTGTCTTTGGTGGTTTTTTATTATTCATGCTGTTATAAATTAAATTATTTTCTAAGTTATACAATCCTAGTTATGGAAGTGTCTCTACACTTGGGGCTGGAGTGCTGTGTTGAGCTGGTGCCTAAGATTGAAATAAAATTAAAATCTTTTTATCTTTCCATGATGCACACTATTCATGCTTCATAAAACTGTGCTATTTGACACTTCTCCAGATAGATACAGTCTCCTGATGATGTGTCATGCTTCATTATGTTAGCAAGTTCTGTTCCTTAGAGTTAATCAAAGGGTTAGTGGAATTTTCTCACATCTTTTCACTGATGCCTTATGTATGGTTTTTTGCTAGAGGAAGATAGTTTACGCTGTAAAACTGCATTTAAAAGCAATTCTATAAATGATGAGTGTACCAAGGTCAAAGACACACTGAAATGTAGTGGCCAGATTATCCATTTGTTTACGCATATGCTCTCCTAGTACAATCCCCTTTTCTAAACGGAACCTGTTATCTCTCTTGGGGCCAGACATAAGGACACAACAGGAAATATAGGGAAGAACTTCTTTGCCGCGGAGATAAGAGAGCACAGAACAGGTTGCTTGTAGAGTCTATGGAGTCTCCTTCTCTGAAGATACATGAAAGCAGTCCAAACACTGTTCTGGGTAACCTGTTCTAGGTGACCCTGCTTAAGCAGGATAGTTGAATTAGATGATCTCCAGAGCTCTCTTCCACCCTCAATCATCCTGTGATTCTGTGACAGGCATGTTTTCTCAGTCACCAGGTGAGAACTGCCCTTATCTTTGCAAATACAGCCTGCATAGGAGAAGTGACACCAGTGCAATTCCAGACCAAAAAAAGCAGTAATACAGTAGATAGAAGAATTAGAAGAATTATAACTTCTAAATATGTATGTGCTGCGAAGGGAGTAATCTGGATATAATGTGTGGAGATGTGGATGTAGGAGATGAAATGAACTGCCTTATTTACACCACTGGAACATGAAACTGTCTCAAACTTATTTACATTTTCCTGTAAAGCTAGTTAGTACAAGTTTCTTTTCATGAACAAATTGCAAATCATGCTGAAGCTACATATATTTAAAGAGCTAATCATCTGGAGTCTAATGTATATCTCCTCTAGTTCATTTATTTATGTTTAATCTCATCTCTTTAAATTCATTTTACACAAAGTCCTTCGTATTTACATTCTTTGAGTATTTCTGTAGTGAGTTAAATCCTCAACTCAACCGAGCTAATAAGCACAGCTGAGGTTTGATAAATTATTACCTTGAATTGAGATTGAAAATCTTAATAACATCAGGTTCAGAACTAAGCTTGTGAACATAAATTTACTTGGACTTGGAACAAATATGAAAATATCTGTATTGTTCCAAGCCACTCAGTCTCAGAGCTTTGTCTCTAGCATCAGCTTGTAATTGTTACAAAGTGCCTGAATATAGCAGACACTATAAATGATTTTTCTATCATTCTCAAATAGTGAAATATATTTTTCTTTTAAAATGCAGATAAGGTGAGTTTTTCTATTTCTTGCTTGATTGTTTAATAAAAGCATCGGCTTCATCCAAAAACACATTTAAAGCAAAAAATTTCTGTTTCTGCTTCAGCATTACTGAATTATGTCAATCAGCAGTGCACTGGGTCTAATATTTTTCCACTACCTGCTGTACTAGAACCAGCAGAGGGAGCACAAAACATTGTTTGTTTGTTTTCTTTAAACTTTTTTTTTTGTAATAGTGTGATTGACTTAAAAATGACAAATACAGCCCCCCAGAGGTTGTTAGAATCCATAAGCTATTATCAGGATTTTTTTTTTTTAGCTGTCTTTTTAGAACTGATGATATCTCTTTGCTCCCAAACGCACATGTAACATTCAGGTACATGCTTTCTTTGTTTAGAAAATCTATCTAGCTGTTTGCAATAGATTTGACTTTAATTTTTCAACTGAATGTGAGAGCCATCTAAGGACAGTGTAGTAATTAGGTTTATGTAGAATTCTCTACTTTCAAATAGACTACCTTGACTGCCGCAATTCAGGTGCAAGTTGGCATCACAATCTTGTCGGTTGGATTTTTATATCTTTTGTGTGTTACGCAGCTGTGTGTGTGTTCCTCAGCTCTTGAAATATCAGCTCCCAGCTTTAGTGCCTGAGGCCATAAGTGTGTGCTGCAGCTCTGTCTCCCAAAGAATGTCAAACATAATGAAAAGATGAACTTGCAAAAGAGCTGATTTTTTGTATGCTTTCCTTCTTGATTCTGCTGCCTGCCCTTTTTGCTTTTCCCAGTTCTCCCAGGTTTTATTTTCTGCTGCTTGATGGAAGTGTATCCAAAGCTTCCTCAGAATGAATTGCTTTTATAAAGCCTCCTCATAATGAGGCTTGTCACACAAATGAATGGCACGTTGCTGAACTCTCACAATGTGGCGCACAGGCTGACTCAACCTTTCGATGCTCGCTCTCAGAATTAGCATTCTTGTCTAACAATGGTTTTTGCCCTCTTTCTGTTTCTACTGAAGCTTGTGACCCAATATATTCAAGAAAGCACACTCACAAAAATAAATGAAAAGTAGAAGGATTAAAGTGAAGGTTAACCTCACAGAATTGGAGAACTTTAGAGTCTGGTTGTCTTCCTTATCCCTTGGACCTAAGTATTGTAGCAGAAAGAGAACAGTGAGTGATCTTGCATTCAGAGCCAAAGGTGAAGGAAGCTTTCTTCTCAAGGGGCAAAGCCTACATGTTTTAAGAGTAACTTCAATGAAGCTACTCCCATGGCTGAGGAAAACGGGATTGGACCACAGATGCCTACTTTCCTGCATTGCCAAGGAGTACAGAAATCCACTGGCTGAGCACTTTGTGCCCCATTAGACTTCTGAACAGCCTAACAGTGAAGGAGAAAAGGTTAGAGGTATCTGTTTTGAAGTGATGGATCTAGGAAGAATATATACTGGAAAGATTTCTTGACAGTTTTATGAAGGTAGTAGCAGTAAATAGAACGAAGAAAGGCTGCCTGCTGTCAGAAAATCACAGAATAGGTGAAGCTGATGTATACCTCTGGAGATGGTCTGGTCCAAGCCCTTATTCAAAGCAGGGTCACCTACAGCAGATTGCACAGGACCCTGTGCAAACTGGTTTAGAGTATCTCCAAGGATTGTGATTACATCAGTTTTCTGGACAACCAGTTCCAATGTTCACTTACAGTGAAAAAGTATTTGTTTATGTTCAGATGGAGTTTCTTGTAGTTTGGTTTGTTCCTCACATCTTGCCCTTGGATACCACTAAGAAGAGTCTGATTCCATCTTTTTTACATCCCGTACTCGATTGGGTGCTTAGAAGCACCGGTAAAATCTTTTCTCCAGGCCAAACAATCCCAGCTACTTTAGGCTCTTCTCATGTGATAGATGTTCTAACCCTTTAATCACTCTCATGATCTTTCACAGGACTCACTGCAGTAGGTCCCTATCTCTCTGAACTGCTGATGGGAGTTCAGAGGAGTGAGCATCAGAGTTTACACCAGACTTAGGGATGTAAGCATCCCTGTGAGTTGTGTCTGCCTGGGTCTGATCTGTCCTTGTGCCTATATCTGGTAGCATGAGCCCATTTTGATGAAATAGTACAGAGTTAACAACCAAAACTGTTGAACCACACAAACTCAGCCAACGTGGAAGAAAAGCAATGGAGAAACTTCGGGTATTCTCCTCAGCGAAAACATAGGGAAGTGGGAAGTCTTGTAGAGGCTTCACTAAAATTTTACAAACAATGCCCTACTTCCTAAAGAACTGATAAATTTGCAAAACATTCAATAAGGGATCAAAGCTTATTTCACTGACTGTGCTAAGAGCAGATAATCTCATGGATTTCGCCTAAAGATCTGGAAGGATCACCTTGCAGTGATAACTATAGCACAGTCATGTATGTCTCTCCTAAGTGTATAAAGAACAGTGTTTAAAACTGACAAGTTGAGCAGGGATCAGGAAGAGCATCAGAGCAGCTCCTCTGTCTGGACTATGAGTATCCCTCCCCTCCTCCTTACCTGGGATGTTGGGCTAAGGTGACTCCTAACACCTGTACATTGAATATGTTGAATATCCCTGTATATGCAGGGAGAAGAAATACACTAGCATTTCTCAACTCCTTGCAAGGTTGAGAGTTGCCAATTCAGTCCATCTAGTTGCATTAACTGCTAGTTGCTATTTGCATTAATAGCTAGTTGCTACACCAGTACAGGCTGGGAATTGACTTTCTAGACAGCAAGGTGGATGCGTCAAGGTGGATGACAAGCTGACCATGAGAGAGCAGTGCCCTCGTGGACAAGAAGGCCAGTGGGATCCTGGGGTGCATTAAGAAGAGCGTCTTCAGTAGGTCAAGAGAGGTGAACGTGCCCCCCTATACACAGCCCTGGTGAGGCCACGTCTGGAGACTGTGTCCAGTTCTGGGCTCCCCAGTACAAGAGGGATGTGGAGCTGCTGGAGAGAGTCCAGCGCAGGGCTACCAGGATGATCAGGGGCTTGGAACATCTGCCCTATGAAGAAAGACTGCGAGAGCTGGGCCTGTTCAGCCTGAAGAAGAGAAGGCTGATGGGGGACCTGATCAGTGTCTTTAAATACCTCAAAGGAGGGAATGAGGAGTAGGGAGACGGCCTCTTTTCAGTGGTGGACAGTGATAGGACCAGGGGAAATGGCCACAAGCTGAGGCACCAAAAGTTCCACAGGAACTTAAGAAAACATTTCTTGACAGTGAGGGTGACAGAGCCCTGACACAGGCTGCCCAGAGAGATTGTGGGGGTCTCCTTCTCTGGAGATCTTTAAAACCCACTTGGATGCAGCCCTGAGCCATGTGCTCTCGGTGACCCTGCGTATGCAGGGGGATTGGACTAGATGACCTCTGAGGTCCCTCCTAACCTTAAGCATTCTACGATTCTATGATTCTGATTACTAATTAGTAAGCCCATTCCTGTAACAACAATAGTGAATGTTGTTATCACAAAGATCTTGCACTGGTGAATAAAATCATCTAACTAAAGTCCAGTGGTTATTGCCCCTCTGAGTTATTTTACTCCTTTAATGAGCTAGCACAATAATTTTTGTGGGCAATATACAAAGGGGAGAAAGGGTACGTGAGACACAGATGTGTGAATTTCTCTTAATTTCTAAATTTCCGTTCTACAATAAGTGGAACATTCAGATAAGTAAAGAGAGAGTGGGAAAAGAATGAGAAGAAAAGAGTAAGTAAAACTCTACTTTAACGTGTAATACTTATGTTATATATAATGTATAAATTCATTCATATAAAAGAATCCTTTATTATTATTATTATTTTAACCTATAGAAATGGTAAGCATAAGACTCCCTATACTGACCTGGAAAACATGCTTTTAGACTTTCAGCCATATATTCAAGAGTAATGGAAAGGCCTAGGAGTCCCAGCTCAAGTGACCCTGTTTTGGATGTTGTGAATATGGTATGCATGGTCTCCTCTACAATCAGAGTGTAAAATGTGATGACTGCAGAAGGTTTTTTTTTTCACTTCTTGACTTCTTCTTTTTAATATTTTTGCAGAAACAAGCAGTCTAGAAGTTTTATATATATATAGTGAACATATATATATACATATATATATATAGTGGACAACATCAGAGTTCTTCAAAAAGTTTTAATCCCAGTTTGCCTCTGTGACCTTGTACAACTTCTAAAATACCTCCTTCACTGATTAAGCTGGTGGACTGACAGTTTTCTGCTTTCTGTGCAAGAGATGTACACCACCTTGCTTGATTGCAGACTGAATTACACAGAATTATTAGTGTTATGCAGAAGAAATTATGAAAGAGCAATTTATGGTCTCCTGGCTCCTAGCCTACTGTACTTGATTTAAACAAGAGAATATTTGGGGAAAGAAAAGCAGGAAGCCGGACCGTTTAATCCTTATTCATTTTCTTTTGAGGCAGAAACCAAGCATGCAAAATTTAGTACAAAATGATAAAGATTTTTAACTTCATAAACTGCAGGTTCTCCATTCATATATTGGTAGACTTTCCATTTTGATTGAATATTTAAGATAAATTGATTGAATTTGTCTTACCAGTGTTTATCCACTGATAAGAGGGTATAAGACAAGAGTGAAAAATGCCTTCAAAGGGATCGTGATGCTGTAGCTGTATTTGGGGAGAAAGTGTGGCCCACCTAACATATACAACAAACATAAAAACAGGATACCCTTTATCTCTAAATTAACCCCAAAAGAGGAAAGAAAATACAAATGGAAGAATTCTTAAAAATTCTCCAAATGTCTCCAAATCTAAAATCTCCAAAAGAATGGAGATGAGAGGCTAAGGAGGGGCCAATTTGACATGCATGTTTAGGATGGAACCACAGTCTG
This sequence comes from Nothura maculosa, assembly GCA_032353885.1. Taxonomy (NCBI): domain Eukaryota; kingdom Metazoa; phylum Chordata; class Aves; order Tinamiformes; family Tinamidae; genus Nothura; species Nothura maculosa. The sequence goes on along the minus strand of JAUBOD010001123.1, from coordinate 720,411 downwards.
ACTTGAGTACTTAGCCAGACTCCATAGTCTGTGGACAAGGGACAGCACCGGACAGCACATAACAGGTACAGTCTCAGGTCAAGTACTGTAAATGTCAAGCTGACTGTTGACTGTTCAGGTCAAGCTGAACAAATCTGATTAACTTCTCCAAGGAAGTGACAATGACAGCTGGTAAGAGTGTGGCAGAAGGCATAATCTCCTCGGACTTCAAGAAGCCATTTGCTGGGGTTCACCTTCAAGAAGTGATTTTTGAGGCTGGCATCACTAGCAGAACCATTTTAGTCACATCAGCATTGCAGTGAAGGAGATAGGTTAAAAGCTCATTTGGATTTGGTGTTAATCACCTTGGCAATGACCCTTTTAAATAATAAACATTTTAAAAACAGACTTTACTGAGCTCACCACTGTAAATACTGTCTGTACTTATCCAAGCAAAAACGGCTGACTTCAGCCAGAAAGATGGGCTTGATAGCTCACTTTAATTAATTTTTAAAAAAGGAAAAAGTAAAGCAGATCAAAGAAGCCAGCTCAAGAATTTAAAGCAAGAATTTCGTATTTATTTATGGTCCAGGTCTTGCAAGTACAAGCATCAGAATAAGTTTATTTCCATGTGTGAAAATCAATGGTCTTTGTCACTGTAAAATTCCTACTTACAATTGTAACTATTTTCATTAGAGGAGGTTCGTCTCTTGCTTGTTTTAGAGGCTACTAGAGGTAGAAAGGAAAGGTCTCAAGCTACCCTTAAGCTAGAAAGGCATAGTGGCACAACTTCTATTCCTTTCTTCTCTAGGCATAAGCAGATACTGCTTTGTGCATACCATCTTGCAGTTGTTTCTTCAGAATCATCAACTTGCAGAGGACCTCAGGAAGTTCACTTAGTCCGGACCACAGGACTATATCACCTAAGTTAGAGCTTGGTCTGAGCTGCAACTTGGTCTAGCAGAGTTGCAAAAACCCGGAAAGAGACAGATTTGACAACTGCTCCAAGCAGCCTGCTCCAGCGCTGTGCTATCAGCCAAGAGTTTATTTTATATTGTTCTATTAATGTGTAACCTATATTATTAGGTTCCATAATACTTATGCAAAGGAAGCAAAGGGAGAAAACTTTTACATATCATGACACCCTTCCTCTTCTGATTTTTTTTACCTTGGAAGTAGGTTAAGGCTATATTGTTCACAGAATCACAGAATATTCAAGGTTGGAAGGGACCTCTAGAGATCATCTAGTCCAATCTTCCTGCTCAAGCAGGGATACTCAGAGCATGTGGCACAGGGTGGCATCCAGGCCAGTTTGGAAGACGTCCAGAGAAGGAGACTCCACAACCTCCCTGGGCAGCCTCTTCCAGTGCTCCATCACCCTCACAAGAAAGAAGTTCTTTCTCCTCACATGAAAGCGGAACTTCTGTGTTTCAGCTTACACCCATTTCTCCTTGTCCTATTGCTGGCCACCAATGAGAAGAGCTTGGCCCCTTCCTCCCTAAATTCTCCCTTCATGCACTTATACATGTTAATCAGATCCCCTCTCAGCCTTCTATTCTCCAAGCTAAACAGGCTCAACTCAGTCAATCTTTCCTTGTACGATGCATGCTCTAGTCTCCTAATCATCTTTGTCATTCTCTGCTGGAACCTCTCTAGGAGCTCCATGTCTCTCTCATATTGGGGAGCTCAGAACTGACCCCAGTACTCCAGGTGCGGCCTCACCAGAGCTGAGTAGAGGGGCAGGATCCCCTTGACCTGCTGGCAACACTCCTCCTGATGCAGAGTGATGTTGGCTCTCTTCCAGTCCTCTGTCTGGAATGGAGTCCACCTCCCTGCTCTCTAAGACCTCTTGAAGATGATAGAGAGCGGCTGAGCAGTAATGTCCACTATTCCCTCCTCTCTCTTGGGTGCATCCCATCCAGGCCCGTAGATTTTTGGGTGGCCAGTTTGTCCAAGTGATCCCTAACCCAATTCTTTTCAACCAGAGGAAGGTCTTCCTCTTGCCCATTGTTGTTGGACTACAATTTCCTGGCTTTGGTTGATCTCCATCATGTCCTTTTTTCTAAATTTTTTTTAAATTATTGATATGCTTTGCCTTGGGGCTATTTGAGGCTGAAAAACAAGACTTTAATGATAAAACAAAGGCAGACTACTCTTGTCAGTGTCAGTAAATAAATAGCATTAATCTCTCTTCATTATTGCCGTGCATGATGTAATACAAGTGCCTACCAGGTGAGAAGAAGTAGAAATATCATATCTTTTTTAAACTCTACAAGTGCAAAGAATTATGCTGAAACTTAAACTCCAAAATTTTCTTTGATCAGGAAGGAAAAGTGACAATGATCTTTTTCTTCAGAAGCTTTCTGACATCTTTACTTTAGGATGCTGAGAAAGCGCAGAGTTGCGTGACCTGCCCTGTCATCGCTTGTTCTGAACAGGAGCTGCCTCTTTACCATTTGTGCCTTTAAAAACTCTGCCTGGACTGTACATAGCAGTAGGATGCTTATTCTGGCTAGAGCCATATCTCTTTCTTGCATTATTATTTAAAGGCATAAAGTTTTAATTAGTGCATAGTTACATTATAGAGTGCTTGAGAATGTGTCATATCCTTACAGGCTTTCAGCAAATGAATGTTTGGATTTTTTTCCCCCTGAAAATGAGTTATCTAAGCAATCTGTTCTAAATGTTTTTGAGAATAAGGTTTGGACACACGCAACTAGATTTTGTGGCCGTGTAAATCAGACCTGTGCTGATTTACATTATCTCAAAATCTGCACTATTAATTATTGGAAGTCTACCTTTTTAAAAGCAATTTTTTATTCATTTTGACAACTAACCATCTGGCTTCAGTTTCCCTCAGGATGCACTTTCAGGCACAAATACCAGGAAGCTTTGTTTAAATGCGCAGATTACCGAAGCAGCATGTAGGAGATGGTGAAAAATGCAGTTTTGATTGCTCCAGTTACTTCTTTGCATGATGCTTTGGTTAAGGTTTACATACTAGTAAGAAATAGATGTGACTCACCTGTCTGTTTAGACAGTTTATTAGTATTGAAAAAACTAATTGATGGTATAAGATAAAAAACACCTGAGCTGGTGAGAGCAAAGGCCTCTCTCCTGCAATAGCCAGTCCCTAATGGTAGCAAAGATAAATGCTGTTTAGGAAGAGGATATGAGCTTGGCGACTTTGAGCAGTCCCTTCCTCTGGCACATCCCTGTAAAACCTAGGTGTAATCTGTTGCACTGGGCATAGGAATGTGCTCCTGCACCCTCACAGTCCCAAACCAATTCCTGTCTCACAGCCCCAAACGTACAGCGGGAGAGCAGTCTGTCATCAGATATTCCCAAGGGGAGAAGGTGGCCCAGTGTTTGTCTCCTGCTTCAATAACCAGGCTCTTGACACTCTTGTTGATAAAGGCTGAAGGCAACTCAGTTATGTTGATTAGGAGTTGAGGGATGCAGTTGCATATAGTGCTAGTAATAATAAATAATGGAACAGGGCCTCTGGAAAGCTTTTTAGGTAACCTCAATTTTGTAACGCTTGTGACATCTCAGAATTGGCTATTTTTCAAGGGAAATGGTTTGGATATGGTTAATCACAAGTTCCTTAGGACTTTTCTCAGAAAACATATTATTGCTGCTGCAAGTTTCTTCCATCTCAGGTTAAATCACCTATGAGATACTGAGTTTTAGTAGCTTTGGCTTTTATATATATATATATATATGTATTAATTCAGCATAAGAGAAAAATATATATGGAAAAACAGCTCAAATCCTGTTAAGATCCTCTTCACCCCAAAGCCCATGGTAGTGTCACTAATTTTCCAGTCTCGCCATGTGCTGCTGTATTTCACAGCTCAGCATGTGCATCTAACAAAACCCATCATCAGCCAATTGGAAGTCTGATTTTCGAGGACCATTGAACACCGAACATTCCCGGTGAGCTGCAATTACAGAAACAATTGTGCTAAATAACTTTGGACTGATGGTGTGTGAACAGCAGCCCTCCCAACTTCCCTTTCCTTATTTCTGCTGGAGAGTCTGACAGTAGGCTGGGCTATATGAATATTTGAGGGAGTGCCCGTGTGCTTCAGTAATTCTGACATTTCTTTGTCTGCCTACGAATTATGCCCATGTTTTATCACTCCCTGTGTTGAATAGCCTTATATTTGCTGTTGTGTTTGGTGTTTAGAAAAAAAGGGCAGGGTGTGTTTTACTGAAGGTGAGTTTTCTTCAACTCCCTTAACATAATTCCAATTCCACTTTCAGCTAGAGTAGTGTAAATCAGAAGGCAGGGAAAACAAGGACCGAATTCTTCACACTTTGTTTTTATCTCTTTCCATAATCTTGTACATTAAAAGCATACAGCATTTTATCTAAGATAAATAATGGAGTATACCAGAAAACATGCCTTTGCTTATTAGTCTTGTAAGCTATTAATTTTTGCATTTTTTATTTGATTCAGTGAAAAAGGAGAATATATTTTACAGTGAGAGTGATAGGTTCAACCTCCCTTTGGACCCTTACCAAGTAGGTAAGCAACATGAAGTTTTTGATCTAAGGTCAGTAAAGTGATATTTGATGTCAATTCATGGGTTGTGAACCCATACATCACAGTGACAAACAATGACATTTGGAGTGCTCAGGATAACCGCCCACGCCTTAGGAGTCAGCTGTCGACCTCCATGTATTTTGTACATGGTTCTTGTCCTTGTCTCTCTGAGGTACTTATATAAAATACCTCACACTGGTCATGTCATGAGTTTTTCATATACTCTTTCATATACTCTTTTCAAATTCACATGGAAATGCTTCATTGGTTTCAATTCCTGGATAGGACAAGAGATAGTGCAGCCTGTCTGTTCTTGCTGGCAATACCTGAGTGAGATGAAAAAAACTGGCTAGGAGCTTGGGTATCTTGCCAGCCTTTAAGCTAACCCATTTCATGTTAGCTACCAAAGAGCGTACAATGCTTCAGCCAAGTGATTTCTGTCTTCAGCTTTGTAAGCTGTTACCTGCAGTGAACACAGAACAGATTTAAATAATCTCTATGTAATATGAATAGTAAAGATCATTTATAATAGCTAAATAAACATGAAATAAGATCATAGCTTTAGCAGGTGCTTCTCATTTCTATTCAAGCATAAGGGGAATGGCAGAATACCTTGTGTAAACCACACCTCGAAGAAGTGATACATAAATGGTGATGTATTGTGACAAGGTAGGTAACAAAGTGGAAGGACGAACATCTGTCTGCTGCATATAGGTTGGCAGGTACACTGAAGATCTTGAAGTACATGAAAGCTTATAGGCAAACTTGCAGCACAGTGCCTGTGCAAAACCTTTCTCTAGTCCTATTTCTGGACTTTGTCCATTGTTGTTTCCATTTAAGAGGATGGATGGGCAAAATTAGAAGCTTCACTGATGGAGAAGAAAGAAGTAGCTTCTTGCATGCCTGTCTGGCAGAATCAGATATTTATATTCTGATCACAGAATGGAAATGAGTATGTTTTAAAGTTAAGATGTCTAGAAGTAAGGATTGGAAGGCCCACTGGGAAAAGAGTGAAGGAATGCAAAAGGGTAAGCTGTCATTCTAATAAGAAATATTTAGTTAACAAATAAATGAATTAAATTTTGATGTGTATTGTAATTACTAGAAGACCAAAAGCCAGTATGTGATAAAGAGGTGTTATATATTGTTCTTTTTTATACTTTTTTATATTGGGAAACAGAAAAGAACATCTGCCTGCCTTTTTAACATTAATGTTAATACTTCTTCTTTCTTTCATATGCATGTATATGGCAGAAAAAGTTTCCCAGGGAGTTAAGTATTGCATTAAAAATGATTGATAGCATTTGTGAGGTCTCTGAGGGAAGAGATGGCAAACTTACTGAAATGGCTATTAGCTTTGAAGGCCTGAATTTCTGTATCCATCAAAAAAGTCACATGAGTAAGTTTGCAATTAGGAGCCTTCTAAACAAATGATTTCAAAAGTGTCCACAAAGTGCTAGAGGTTTTAACCGTAGATAACAATTTTGATCCACTTCAAAGCTATGTCACATATGTGCTGGCCCATTCTCTAAAGCTCTCAGATGCACCATGAGAAAGGTCAGGAGAGAGATTTTATTGGCAATGTAAATATGTAAATATTTTCTCTGGTCAGAGTGTGTTTAGCACTTTCATTTAGCTTTAGTTCAGGTTAAAATGGCTGTAAATGTTGGGTGAAAACTTTCCACTTACTCTCACTATAAATATGTTTCAAAATTTTATGCATAAAACCAGAGATTTCCAGAGGAGAGGATTTCCAGAGGAAGATTATCCTAGGGGCCTGATTCTGAGCAATAATAGATGCCCACTAAGAACAATGTGAGTTTGAGCAGTAGAAAACCATTTAGTTTTCAAGTGGGTGATAGACAGTTTTTTTTTTCTTTTTTCTTTTTTAATGGTAGAAGAGGATGAGAATATGGACCATCTAGGTGCTGGTTGCCATGGTAACCATAAAATGACATTCTCCAAAACCTTTCTATTTAATTATATACATCACTGACTATTGAGTGGAGTAAATTTCAGCTTTTCTTTAAAACTCCTGAGTGCAAAAGAAAAAAAAAATAGGCATGCTCATGGCAGTTTTAACCATTCCTTTGTCAGTGATATTCTTGGGAAGGCATTTCTGTTGATATTCCTTCGAGTATTATTGATATACTAAATTATTGTATTGGGCAGTAGTGCCACACTGTTAAGGTTTAGAGGTTTCTCATTGTTTCCTGTGTATTTATTGCCCTGTTCTCCAGACTGTACTTTGATATATACGGTCTGTTCCCAACCCGCATGCTATTGGGTTGTATTTCACCTTTTGAAATACCTGTATCATGTACTGAAATCCATTTCTGCTTGAAGAATGCCTGGAAAACATCAATTATGTGGAAAAAAACTTTATATGTTACCACTGAAAACAAAGCCAACTTACCAAAAGTAAAACTGACTCAGAAATACTTTATGGACTGCTTTTGCACACCAGGTTGATGTAGGAGGATGTCATTATGACTGAACACTAACAGATCTTACACCATTCTTCATCCAGATCATTCATATAACCCATATGTTACCGTCTGTGTAAAACAACAATAATCATTACTAACTTGGATATATAAAAAATACAAAACATTATTGTTGTTTATTTCAGTAGCCTACTTTCAGCTACTTTACATATATTGTAAAAATATTAGAGGATACATGTATGTAATTTACTTGGATTCCAAAATCATATTTTTATTGCTCTTCTTCCACTTTATATAACAAGCAATATAATTTTTTATCTCTCCTTTTTAAATAACTTTCCTTAAAGTGTGTTGATTTTCTTTAAAAGTGTTGATTAGTGGGATGTAATCTTCATACAACCATTATACATTTATTTTCACTTCATATTGTTCTTTCTTCATTCTGACACTGTGGTGTACCAAAATGATCATTTTCATATAACAAAAATTTATCCAAACCCACATAGGTTTGTTAAAGCAGTTAAAATGTAAATACTGTGAGAGCTATTTCAGGCCCAAAGTTGCATGCTAAAAATTATATATAGTACCTGTAGAAGTATCACTATTTCAATCTAAAATTGCATGTTACAAATTATTATTACTGGTTTGGAATTTAAGTAATAGAATTAAGAGATATCTTAAAAGCAATTTAGAAAGGCAAACTTAAAGTAATAAATAGAATATTAATTCATAAAATCCCCACACAGCAGATATTTTTGTCCAGGTAATAAATAAATGCAGTGTTTGAACGTTACATGGTTCTTTATGACTAACATAACTGTAGACATGGAATAATATTTTTCAGCTTAATTGATAATATTCATTGTATTGTACCAAGGACAAATATACTATCATCTGGTATAAATATAATGATAAAATATTTCAGCATAGAGATTTTAAAGCTATAATATTGGTGATGTAACAATAAAAAATTATCAAAATTAGTGCCAATGAGTTCATTGTGGGCAGAAATTAGCCTATTGCTGTGATTAACTGTTGTGCTGTATAATTAAAAAGTAAATTATACTGAAAATATTAAGTGCTCTGAAGTGTATGGTTATACCATTTGATAAGCATTTTTAATCTTAATAGAATCGAAAGAACAAAATGACTATTATTGCTTTGAGTGTTAAGCAATGATCTTTCTTTTGTATTAAAAAAGGAGCTCCTCTGACAGGGGGGGAAAAAAAAAAGAACAAAAAAAACAGACACTAGTGGTTACTTGAGTAAAGAAGCCAGCTAACCTTGTAGAAAACAAAGTCCTAGCAAACTGGCTAGAAGAGAGAATCCAAAATTCTAGTGCCAGATGATGATAAAGAGGTGGTTCTCAACAGCATTCAGTCCAGCACAAAGCCTGGAGCTGCAGCAGATACCACTGACCACAATTTCAAATCTATTATGAACATAAGAAAGTTCTCAGCTTTCACTGTCTCTATTATCCTGCTTCTGGACAAGTTGCTTCTTGGCTAGATGCATTCTCTGTGCAAACTTTATGTCATTATCTCCTAAAATAGCTTAACAAATTGGTAGGGATGTGTCCTTTTACCTTTTGAAAGCCTCAAATAAACATGCTGGTATACAGTGTCCCTTGTAGTAATACCAGTCTGTTTCACCCAGGTTACAGAGTAAGCAGCATTTACTGCTACCTTAAAGTTTTTTTATGAAGAAAATAAATATATCTATCTCATTTACAAAGGTATATGTTTATTGTTATTCTAAGTCTAAACATTTTAATCAAGGTACAGTTATTAGTGCTGTAACAATTACATCAACACTTCTGGTTCAGAATAGATAGATACAAGCTGTCTAGTCTCCCCACTTTTCTGTGGTATTATTCTCTCTCTTCCACTGTACTTCTGGGTCCTAAGGTTAATGGCTGTGGTTGAGAGCTGGGGCCACTGATTACAGCCCATGGTCAGTATCCTTCATCGTTTAGTGGAACAGCTGTGAGGTAGAGGGAATCACTTTCTTCCTCCTCACTTTTGTCTTTGCCTAGGGGTCATTTTATACATTTTCTAGCATACTCTAAGCCTAGCTTTTTCGTCATTGATCTGCAGTTCTGCATTACGCCTTAGCTTACAGTTTATAGTGAATTTACACAGTTTAGATGCTATTTCTTCATTGCTCTTGTTCCCTTTAAAATTATTTTTACCCAGCTGCCAATGTTGCTTTCCTTTAATAATCATTAATTGACCACTGGTGAATTGTTTATAGCCATGGGAGGCTCTAGAATGTTCCTGCTGCTCAAGACCCCAGCTACCATCCGTTGCCCATACTCCTATACATTTTGTTTTATTCTAAGGTCAAAATATTTAACTGTACACAGAGAAAGCTCTTGTTATCACTCCATACACTTGTTTAAGAGCTGAAATAAAGTAGTCATTAGAAAATTGCTGTTACAGCTAAATGAGCTAAAACATGACCCCAGCAAAGCCAAAACAAGTCCCGGCAAGGCCTGGAAAGTCCACATTTATTGGGCAACAATCTCAGATTCCTGGCTTTAAGTATCCATGAAAATATATCCATTAAGTACCTATTGGGTAGACTGAAGATTTTTAGTAAAGGACACAGAAACAAACACTATGAGTACTCAAAATAGTTCCAACAGAGGAGTAGAGTTATAAAGAAATAAAATAACTAGTGCTTAGCTATGACTATACTTGATAAGGATCTTCCTTAAAAATGGCTGTTTCCCAACTTTCTTCTGCAGCTGCTTGGTTAGTTTCTCCAAGCTATCCCCAGGCTGGCACTCTAGAGAGAGCTCTTAGATCTGCACGTTTCCAACTTGAATCATTAACACGAGCTGGAGGAGCCATTTGGAATAGATTCCTCTTTGGCCCATAATCAAAGGACCTCATTTTTTTTCTCTCTTTCCTTGTTTATCTACTCATCATTTTCCTATGTGAGAGCACTGAGACATTACATGGTGCCAAGAGGATTATGTAATCTCTTTCTCTCCATCCTCTCTAAGTTTACTTGATTAACATTTTTATTGCATATCTTAATTAGTAGATTCCTAGCTTTAGGCTTCAGGCTGCTTCCTCCTACTTACCTCCTTCCTAGAATTCATTGATTTCATTTTACAAATTATGTGACATGGGAAATATTAATGGTACAAAATCCTTTCAGGATTTATAATATTTGGCTCATTGTGACTTTAAATATAGAATGTGATAAATAAATGTCACAAAACACATCAAAATGATTTGAGAATTTGCTTCTGAGATTAAATAGCTTCTCCCTTTATACTCCATTAGATTTCAGGAAAGTCATTTGTTTGGGCAAAAATTAAAAATTAAAATTGGATGTCTTTAGTACACAGGATTAGAAATAGCTCTTGATTTGACTTTTTTTTTCTTCATATCTGTCTATATATCTATGTATCTATCTATATAGGATGGAATGAGGCCAATTGTCACATTGGCCAAAATATGAGGTGAAGAATATAAATTGATTTTTTATTTATTTTGTGACTTGGCATTATGATAGCTGAATTATCTATGCAGGCCTATACAAGCCATATAAGAAAATGAGCCTGCTAGCTGGATTCTATGCCTGGAATCAATCACCCACATGCTGTATTCTTTCTTCCTTTCTACTCCTAGAATCCTGTCTTGTCTACTCTGCTTGAGTAGCCAGGTAGGTAGAGATATTTTTGCTGAACTTAGGAGTGTGAAATATAATGAGAAGAAGAATGTATTTGGCCCATCCATAGACTGATAAATCCTTACTCACTGTGGAAGGAAGCTTGGAGCATTGGCTTATCTTTCCAGACCCAATCCCCTTGCTAAGCAGCAGAATTGCACTGATACCTCTTCCAGAAAAGCATCTCATTTCAAAGGCAAGGAAAATTCACTGTGGACTTAATTATTTCAGTTGAATTTGTGCATTGATTTTATCTAAATGTTAGGAGTCTTTGGGGATATGGTAGGGGTGGGCCAAATTATCAATTGAATCAGTTCACATGCAGTCCAATTGTCCTGGGACATCAGAATAAGAATTTGAGTCCTACAAATCACAGTATGAATTGTACTGTTCCTATTTCTTTCAATTGCTCTCTTATATTTTACCTAGATATTTTAAATATATGACACAGCAAGTACCTTTCCATGCCAAACTAGAAGAAAGAATATAATAATTACAAACATTATGAAAGTAGTATTTCTTTAAGTTCTACCTTTTTTTGGCTAATTTCGCAGAACACCATAGTTCCAGGAAAGGAAATATTTGAAATTTCTTGTCTACATAAAGCTGGCAATCAAACGCCTTGCACTTCATACTAATAACATATAATGAGAAATGCTTTGTGTGTTTATTTTCTTGCAAGCACTCAAGCACACACGTTCTGTAAGTTCTGCAGAAGTATAATGCTGGAAAATAATATATTTACAGAATAATACCAAAGATTATTTATACTCTATAAAAAAATATAAAATTATTCAGTTAATTCCCTTTGCATGAAGGATGTGAGAATACTTTGACTTTCAAAAACCATTTGGCTATTCAAAGTTAATCTATCTCTTCAGATTGCTTAAATATTGAGTATTCACAATATATTCATTTCTTTTGCTGATTTCCTTGATTTAACAAATGTCATTTGTAAACTTACTTTGTAAATTATAAATGTGCACAAACTACAACCAATATAACTGTAGTAGTATAAATAATTATGCAATTGCACTCCTATGAAAATACTATTAAACTTAATCCTTTCTCTTCATAGCAATAGTGTTACCGATAAAACTGAGTACCAACTCAGCTACTAGCATAATACATTTACCTGACTACAAGACCTTATAATCAGATGTCTCATCTCTATTCAGATCTAGATATATTCTATATTCAGATAATATATCAGATCAAATCTGAATACTCAGATTTCTAAAAAGGTTCTCAAGTCAAGACAGTACAGTATGTAGCTGGTTTGAACTGAGAACTGAGAAGAGTTTCAACAAGTGTCCTCGCTTGCCACTACCAAAATATTACTGCCAGATAATTCTTACAAAACAAGTACAAATGAATATAAATAAAGATAACTAAAAGAAGGCAATTTATAATGTTTTTTATTTGCTTTTACCCTAATATTTTACTGCTTTAGTCTTCTCTAGTCAGCTCCATTGTAAATGCACAATATTACTCAAAACCCATTTTCTTTTGTTTTCCTAACAATTTGTTCAGCAATTCAATGTCACTTACAAACTTTTGTAAAGAATAACCAGTGACTTTACAACATTATCCTAATAACTAAAGAAAATAACCATCAAACAAGGAAAGAAGATTAAACTATTTATAAATAATATTGCTAACTCTGTGGAAGAGCCATTGGCAATGCAGTAAACCAGTACATTCCATGAAAATTTCCGATATCCCAGAAAGCAAGCTGTTACTCTTCAAAAGACAGAGAAAATAACATTGTTTTTATTTTTCAAAGCATCTGTCAATTAAGTATTTTTGATCTCAGTCATCACTATGTAATTGCTTTCCACTTGATAACAGCATTGCCCGGGGTTGTTTGGACTCCCTTCGTTGTATTCAACAGTTTTGGAAACAGAAGAAAGAAATGTGAAATTTAACAGTTCAAATAACTAACTGTGAGAACACACATATGTGCCTGCATGTGCGTGTGTGTGTGTGTGTGTGTGTGTGTGTGTGTGTGTTTGTGCATGTGCATATACTTATAGTTTATTTATGTGTGGCCCTGGAAACTCCATTAAATTACCTTGCTTATATGATATACGGGATATATTCGATAAATACCAACTCCAATGAAAGCGGAGTATTACTTTCTTGTTCTCCAGTATTTTTTAATGGAAAAAAAAGGTCATTTTTTTGCCATTATGCTCACTGAGAAACAATTTCTCATGCGGTCCAAGAGTTTCATTATTTGTTATTCACACTATAAGGTGCTACTTAATAGGAGCAAGTGTAGCAGAATCTGCTCCTGAATTAAATAGAAAATATCAGGCTGCTTTTTAAGTATCCCTCCTCATTGACTTCAGTGCAGATCTTCGCTTAAAGGAAATGGCACCCAGTGGCCCTGTGCTCTTTCTCACAGTCAGCACTACTCATGATATCTATAGAGTTCTTATTCTTTGTAAATATTCACTGATCTGAAATGATTAAAGTTCAGTGTGGAAATGTGCACCTTATTACTAACTTGAGACAGCTTTTTCTATTAACTTGTGAATTGCATATTAAAATATAATAGATATCTGAGTTTATCAAATTAGAAAGGAAGTCACCGGGAATCTAGCCCATAACAATTTAAACACAGATTATACTGACAAATAGAGGCAGAAGTATAAGCACTGAATTTGAAAAAAAAAAAAAGAATTCAGAAATCTTCTATAAAAATTCTTTGTTTTAAGTACCAGCATTACAATCTTTAAAAAGCCAAAGGAGCAATTGTCTGTTTTTTTCTTTAGGAAAATGAAATATAAAGCTAAAATGTTTATTTTAAATTATATATAATTGAGCCACCCATAGTATTTTGCATGGTTTATAATTAAAAAAATGTATAAAAATATCAAGCTGTCAGCAGCAGCACGTCCTCCAGGGAGGACATGATTTTAGTACATGTATAAGAGATAAGAAAGACAGACTGAGGATTCAGTTATCCTGCCACTGTGTATAATGCAACTGCTTACTGACAGAACTCAGATTGTTTTAAACTTTGGTGGGTTGGGGAGGGAACTTGCAATTTAACAGATCATCGAATCATAGAATGCTTAAGGTTGGAAGGGACCTCAGAGGTCATCTAGTCAAACCTGGAGACTCCACAACCTCTCTGGGCAGCCTGTTCCAGGGCACTGTCACCCTCACAGTCATTCTCACCTCTATGGCCTCTGTGCTCAGTTTCTAATCACGCTGCAGCAAAATGCCTCCAAGAAAGCACTTTAGATCAGTACAACTAGCATGACTGATACCCCGTGCTTTGCATTTTAACCTCATCAACCACATCTCCACATTTTAAGAGAATTTATGGTTTAACTATTCCCAGTCTTGGCTCTTGTTAGAGACTTGTTTTTTAAAGGTACACAGAAAAAGCCTGTTCACACTAAGTAACATATGATAAATATAATATTTTAATATTTCACAATGGGAATACAGGACTTATTTAAGAGCACCCAGGAGGTAACACATTACACACACAGGGTGCTAGATCTCCTGAACTTCTTTGTACAATCTTCTTAGTAAGATAAACAATTAATGCACAGCTTCATGAAGCATGCTGAGACTGAGTTCTAATCAGCAAATTGCTATCTGACAAGAGTTAGGCCCAAGAAAGAACATAGATACCTAAAAGTTCATTTGTTCTAGAGATCATTCTTTCATCTTATTTTTTTGCCTTTTTTCCTTGAATAAGTGAAATATTCTTTTAGTAAGAGTAAGAGGGAGGAAGAAAATAACTTATAGTTTACTATAGCAAACAAGAAGCCAACAGGAATCTCACCTTTTTAACTTAATTAATTCTTAATTCATCAAAAATAAGACATCTCCTTTCTGTTTGTCCTTCAGCCCATCAGCAATTTTCAGTTATGAGTACCCCCTCAGCCAAAGAACCTTTTGGTGAATACACTCAGGCAGATCTGGAAAAATAAAATAAATAATCAGTAGGACTGCACATACTGAAAAACCTGGGCATTTAAAGTATACAATTAAAAAGCAAATTGCCTAATTTCAACTGTTATTTTCAAGTAACAGTAGATTATTATCTGAGTAGGAACCTCAAAATATGGCCTCCAGTGCATGGTGACATATCGTGGAAGAATAGACATGATAATAGTTTCAGAAATTGGAACATTTCTTTCCCTGCAAACATAATTTTACTTAATGTAGACTGGCAAATTTCTCTTAATTCACTGAGCTCACTACTTTAAAATTACGAGCAATAGACTGAACGTCTAAGATCCACTTTTAAACCTCATCATTTAACTGATTTTTTTCCCCAGTAGTTTGCTCAGTTAGCCAAGTACTTTATCTATTTTCAAACAATAGTGAAAAGAGAAGCCTCCCTCCCTCCCCCTACACACACACATAAGTGATATCATCTGGAAGTTGTCTTTTAGCATTCAGCCTTTGCTGCAACATTTTCCTAAAAAAAGGGTTATCACCTATATTCCAAATCCTTTTTACTCCTAATCATTCAGTTCAATGAATGCACATAACTCCAATTAACTGCAGCCTGCTGGCTCAAAAGCAATTTGGTCTTTCATTAATTACTCAGGTAAACACAGGAAGAGCCCTTTTAGTTTGCTTGAATTCACAGAACAAACAAACTCCTCTGGTCATCTTTGATGAACCAAGACAATCTTGTTTTTTGATGCTTAACATTTAGTTGTTCAATAAAATGTAATTAAAAACAAAGACAACAACATCCCCCTACTGCCAACCCTGAGTTACAGTTAATTGCCAAGCTTTCAGACATACTCTCCCAGTGCAAAGCCTATTGCACTTTAGGTCACAGGACTATTTGCTTAATGTTTTTCCTTGTGGATTCACTCTCCTGCAGCTCACAATGAGATTTCTGGAGGTGAAACCCAGTTATGGCTCTTAAGAGCTTTTCTGCAGATGGTTTTGAATAGAAAATATGCAAAATCCAAAAGATTATATGTTTATATTCAACAGCATAAATCAATTCAGGTGGAAATTCAAAAAAATTTATGATGCTTAGCAAACCTTTTGATCAGTTTATTCTATCTTTTCAGGTTGAAAGAAAATGCTTAATTAACCTGTTACTTGTTGATCTTCTTTTAAGTTTAATTCAGATTTCTCAGAGATTAAAAAGAAAGGTTGATGGTCATTAAAAATGAACTAAATATAAAAAGCTAAATACATCTAATGCAATAAATGTAAAATTGGTAGGTGACTACCATAAAGTATGATGAGGTTCAAGGAGTTAATTTGAAGCTACCGAGAACTTCAGAAAATAAATGGAGCAGTGCTAAAGGTATGCAAGAAAATTATAAAAATGAATGGATTGTTATACATGTAGATTTTTTCAAGTTAATGAACAAATTATTCTTGCATGTGAATGTACACGTCTGTTTGTGCTTACACACACACAAAAACACACCCATACATCATCCAAGCTGGTTTGATTGCACCTTGCAGGACATATTTTTATGCATTTTATCAATGTTTCTGTAAACAATAGTTTGTTTCAGTATGTTCCATACTTTCTTCCTGGGTCCTAAGAGAAGTGTTAATTAGAAGCGCAGTAGGAAAACAATTTATGTTTATAAACATGTCTTGAGTATGGAGTTTGAGTAATGAGAAAAAATAGGCCGGAACATTCATATAAGCAGATATTAATTACTGTTTCTGAGTCTAACGTGCTCACTGTTGTTCCCAAGAGTACAGCATGGAACTACAAAACAGTCAAATGACAAGATAGTTTAAGTAAAGTTGAAGTAAAAGGGATAAAACACTCCAGTTTTCATGAAAGTAATAGTATATGTTTAGCTGAAAGTAAAATGCAAGTTGCTTCCATAAAGTCTCCTTCTGCCATTTCTTTAACTTGCTTTCTGCTCAATATCTACCAAAGTTTGCCTGGATGAATTTCTTAGAAATCTGCAAAGCAGGAGCAGAGTTTTACCTGGTCATAACTATGCTGCCTCAAATGTAGTTTAAAAATATCTAAGTGACACCCTCTACAGTCAAAAGGCTCAGACAAGCTCAGGGAAAAAAACCTGTCCTGTTCTACATTCCTGAAATGCACTATAAATTTGTCTGAAAAGGGGAGATGACAGCAGTAGGCTTTAATATAATCAGTTGGAAAAATTATATCAGCATGTTTATAGTGATGGAGGATTAGTTTTATAAACCAACAAAAGTTTAATCCTGAAAGCAAATTTGGAATCCCAGAAAAAGGAACATTGTGGAAACTATAAAAGGGAAATATGCATACAAGGAATGACAAAAATGACAAGGAAGAAATGAAAGAAGAAAATAAAAGACACTAGCACTGCATGTGGCTACCTACTGCTTTGCAAAAGCACAGATTGGATAACCAGACTAATGAAGAGAATAGTTTGATTATTTACCACTTGGTTTCATTTATTTTTTTACTGGAATTCATTATCCTTCAGACATCACACAGAGCTGGAATGGAGCAGTAAGGATAAAATTTTCTGCTACTTAAGTACACTATTCTTTGTAAATTGAAAACTTTCATCTTACTTTAGCTTTCCATACCATCAGGCAAAGTGATCAGCAGTTTATTCATCTGGAAGTACAGTATATTCCTTCAACATTACATTTGCTATTCATGTATCTGGTCCTGGTCAGCCGCTTCTATGAGTGGGCAGATACAGACCTTGCTCTCTTTCTTCAGAGAGCCAATGTTAAAGGCATGCCTTTTCAGAGGTAAAAGTAGTTCAGGTAATCTTTACTTTTTGCTGTGATTCTTACTATGTTCTGTTTCTATGTTCTGTTATAGAAGGCATCCTCAGATTTCCTTTCCTTTGGTCAATCCTTCTTCCATCTTCTAGAGCTATGTTTTGGGGTCTTTCACACACTGATTTTGTTTGCATTTTACTCAGATGCATTTTACCCAGATTTAATTTACACATTAATAAGACAGAACACTACATCAGCACGAATCACCTACATTTCCCTAGTAGGTAGGTAGTTAGGAGAAATGGGCATTTTCAAGGCATGATTCTACAGGCATTTACATTAGCATGAGATAAGCTGCGCAAAGGGACTACTTGCTTTTTTCCATTGCCTGGACCTTTTTTTTTTTTTCCACTTTACTAAATCAGATATGACCAACTATAATATATCTGGTTGCTTGACACTTTTTTACCTTTGCTGGTGGCTCACAGGATTTAACTAAAAGTGCTTTACTTAGGTTTTTGGTGCACTGACAGAACCAACATTTCTTAAAACTGGTAGAATCTCAAGTTATTTTTCTTTTTTTCTTTTTTTTTATTTTCTGAATGAACCAATGCATTGAAAATAAAGACACATTTCAGGCAGGAAAAGAAAATAAAGTTTTACCCAATCACAAGCAAATATTTTGGTTTTATCTCTTATCAATTCTTAAAACTACATTTATAATACTCATAAAAACATTAAAAATCACAATTTTTTATTATTGAGAAGACAATCCAGTTCCTTTTTAAATGTTGCCTTTGCTCTTTGAAATTGTTTACCAAATTTGACTTAATTTTGGTGGAGTTTAAAAAGCACTTTTGGCTAAGAAAAGATACTTTAAAAAAAAATGGCTTGCCAAGCTCCAATGGCCAATTTAGTTGTGTCTTTTTTTTCCATGTCTGATCCCATTTCATAAAACTCTCTGCTGTACATCTGTAAAATGACTACTCATCCCCACTATGAGTTATGCCTAAGTGCTGTACAATAATTTGCCCATGTAAAATAGCTGGCAACCAAGCAGTTGGCTGAACTCTATCTGAGCTCCATTCATGGTACCTAGACCTCCTAGTCTGGTTGCTATTTGCACATTGCCTCTCCTATTAGCAGTTGAGACTGGTGGATGAGAGGACTAGGAACAAAATGGTGGGGTTCAACATTCAGAAGTAGCTGTAGGACTCAGGGAGTTAATGTGAAGTAGCATTGAACTCCTCACCCAACTGTCTTCAGCGCACTAAAATATGATTTGAATTCTGGCTATATTGCAAGATAGAGGAAGACTGTGTTGCACCTAGTTGTAAAAAAAAATGGTAAAAATAGAAGGCAGTCCATAAATCCTTCCCTTTGACGAGGAAAGCCGTCTTGGCAGTGGTGAGCATGAGTATGGAGATAGGGGAAGACACCTAAACATCAGTGACGGCAGCGTGCTGGAGAACAGGCAGAATTCACAGGCCTGCAAGGCAAATCTCTGCTTACAGCCCAAGTAGAACAGAAATGTGTCTGAAAGGCTCTAATGAAGTAGTCATATGAAAGAGTTTAGGCAAACACATACAAGCAAGCTGACCCCACTGGCAGTTAATTGGCTGATATTGGATGTTACTAGCATCAAACCTTGTTTTATTTCCCACACTTCCGCTGTGCTGGCATGTAATTTATCTTTTTTCCCAATCTTTTAGTATTCTGAGAAATCACCTCTTTTTCTAGTAAGATCTTTGGAAATAGAAATAGAAAGTCTTTTTTTATTGCAATTGTATCAGCCAGGTAAATAGTGTAATGACTCATTCTTTGTGTTAAGGCTTGGGCTTTCCCAGTGTTGCTGGCACTCAAGTGTTATTAGCATAATGTATTTTTAGTGAACTCTGTCAGCAGAGCACTGTATGGCTAATCAAGCACTCATTGGGGATAAATGGTAGACTTAATATTCTTATCAGGCTACTGGAGCTTAGAAGTTACCGACCCTTGTTCCACTTATATCAAAGCTACTTACAATGCTACTAGCTTGTAGCAAATTCATTTTCTGTTCATGTCTGATTACCTATGATGGTGCCTAGAAACAGAAAACAGAAAATGGAAACTGGGAAGGAATGAGGCCCTGTTGCCTGAGGCTTTAGTGCAATTGCAAGATATTGATCACATTGGATGCACCAACCTAAGCTTCACAGTTTCACAAGCTTGGAAAAAAATATTTTTCATAAGTACATTTTCAAATTGATTTGAACCTTAGTGATTCAGTAGCAACTGTTCTTTGAAAGGATCTGTTTAACATCAGTCATATCAGCCAATTAAACTGGGGATTTTATTAATTTCCTCTAGTATCTAATCTTCTCTACTGTCCCAGTGAAATCTGGACAATCTAGGTCAAGGTGAATCCATAGATTAAACCCATGAGTTGTTTCCCTCTTTTGCTCTGCCTTTTCCCTAGAAAAGACCAAAAGAGATTTGCTGAGGCAACGACATCTGTCCTAGTGGTCATATTCCTCCTACGGTAATTGTTTCATCTTGCCACAGTTTTCTAACTCCTACCACAACTTTACCAATTCTGCCACAGCTTTCTTCATTCTGCCAGTTTTCCACTTCCTGCCACTCTTCTGCATCATGGAAATATTGGGTCCGTTACAGGGTAGCAACACATTGGAAGAGCTCTTCCAGCTTCTTTGCATCAGTGTCAGTGGCAGCAGTACCTAATGGGCATTGATCTTGGTGTTGGGCAATAGATACTGACATGACACTTGGTTTCCCTTTGAGAACGGAAATCACAGCTAGAGAGGAAGAAAACATTTGTAGGATACCCATGCCTCTAAAGCAAGGAGCTGTGCAAGCTGTCGGGCACAGATGAGCCATTAAAGGAATCCCTTAGGGCAGTAATTAGAAATAGCATAGAAATGTAAAGTGTAAGTGCCTGCCTGGCTGTTGTTCTGTAATTTTATTGTTGTAGTCCCTGAGACAAAAGGAACAGTAGTGTCCTGCTGTTCTGAGATTTGGGTGTTGTTCTTTTGAATTCTTCAGTGGCGCATTCAGAGTGTTTGTTGCTTTGCTGGACTATTTCCGTGTGCTGTCCTATCCAGTGTGTGTATGTGTGTCTATGTGCATATGCATGTGTGTGTGTATCTGCATGTGTGTGCACACCTGCATGTTTCCCAAAATTTCCGGTCTGTCCCTGCAGCAACTGGAGCTGGATCAGAGCAGCCTACAATGTACTGATAATATCAGCAAAGGTGGATGGGGACAGACTCTTCTCAGTGGTGCCCATCATTAGCAGAGAGGTAATGGACACAAACTGAAACATAGGAAGCAAATTCCATATGAATATGAGGAAAAGCTTCTTTACTGTAAAGGTTGACCAGGTAGACAGAGTGGCAGTGGAGCTTCCAACCAACCACCAAGAAGATACATGCCTTGAATATAAACAAAGCTATCTGGACATATTCCTGGGCAACATGCTCTAGGTGACCCTAAAGTAAGCGGTTTGGACTAGATGATCTCCAGAGACCTCTTCATCAACAAACCTGTGTTTCTGTGAAGTTCTTATCTGCCTCCACAAAATGATTTAACCATGTTTCTGAATAGTTCTTTTTAAGGTTTTCCATATTTCGAAGGGATTCAGGCTGTATGTAATTTGTAGAGAAAAAGTTCTAGCAACAAATAATTTCAAAATGACAAGCGAAACAGATTTGTTCATGAGATATTTCTCTTTAGTTAATAGGTCGCCGGTATCTTGAGATTGTTAACAGACTTAAAGCCTCATGAAAACTATAGACATTTTTCCTGCAGACCTCGGATATTCAGCATTGCCCTAAGCAAATGTAATATAAAAGACTGGCAAATTTTCAAGTATTAATTGAGACAGTAGTAAATGTAAGTTTGGCTCTCTTAAAGTAAAATTGTTCCTTTAAAGCTGGAAGAAGCATATACGTTATTGTCCTATTACCTTTTATGCAATGTTATTAGCTGCCTCTAATTATTCAGTAACCAAATAAATGTTCTAGTGTAGCATAGGTAAAGCTGCTTTAGGAGAAGCCTTGAAGGTTCCTAAGATTAAATAAGAAGCAAATGGTAGGTACTGAAAATGACTGAGTTGTAAATTGTTTATTCTCAGAGTTGCTACTCTAGCTGATATTAAACTCTCTTACTTTATGTAAGGCTAGTCTATATAGTATTAAACCTAGTCACACCTTGAAAGTGAAATGAACTAAATGAAGCTTATTATTTTAAATTCTACATGAGTAAGTTTAATATGGTTTAACAAAACCAAAATAAATACTGGTTAGTTCCTTAGATCAACCCTTTTGAGTGACCGTGGCTAGATAAACTGGTAAATCTGATCCCAAGGGCACCATGTTACAGGTGTGGCAACATAAAGAAGTCACCACAGAGTAAACAATTTGCAGATTGAGTTACTTTGAAATAACAGTCCCTCTGCATGTACTGTCTACAAGGAATGTGAGATAACTGACTCCCCATGTTTGCTGTAGGATAAACATGCAAATTGAGAACAAGGGAGAAATTTCAATTGAGTAGCTAACATATCCTGTATCTGCCCTCTAGCTTACTGCACGGTAACTAATACATGTAACTTCACACTAAGCCACATACCTTAACTCAGAAGTCAGTGATAAAAGATTAAAAGTCTAATTTCACTAAATTTCTTCAAAATTTTTTTTCATTAATCACTTTTTAAATTGAAATAAGTGTAAAATTGTATGTTTTGATACAAGTAGAGAATTAATTAAAAATAAAAAAGGGAAAGATTGATGGATTTTTTCCTTTCTTCTCTTTATTCTGTCTTAATTCATACTGTAGATTTATAGAAAATATGTTTTTACAGCATGAGTTCAGAAAGCATTGTGTCGGGAAGTTAGAAAATATGTAGAGTATGCGGGCTGTTGTTCGGCTACCCTCTATCATCAACATTAATCTTTTAGAAGCCATAATATTTTTCACAGAAACAATTTTTACTCTCATTGATTATGTGACATTTAGGGAACAAAGATAATAATTTATTACAATTGTATCATACCTTCCATCCAAATGATTCCCTAGATTTTCACAAGTTATATACTGCATGGTGGGCTAAACATCTGCAGAAAGCAAAAAAAATGTCGAAGGATAGAAATCAGCTCTAAGATTTGTGAATCTTCTTCAAAAGGCTATGACTTTCAATGTGCAGTCAAAACATTTGTGGTTGTTGTTGTCTAAAATGGGAACTGATGATATACAGTATCTTAGGAAAGCAGAGGAGTTTTAAGTAGGTACACATAAAAAATGTCTCTCCAATGCTGACTCAAACCCTATTGCTGGTTAAAACTCTCACATCAATCTCACATCAAACTAGAAACACCAGCTAGTTGCTGTGATGGACTTTATTTGGTTTACCTGGTCGGCAGATGTCTCTCCTGTATTCTTTGGATGCTTGTGCCTCTATCCTACCAATTAGGCACTTGATGCCACTATTGTCCTCACATGTTATCAGGAAACACCCTTCCCCGATGCTTCCTGTGTAAAGCCCCCAAGGACCACCACTGACTGCAGCTATGCTGGGATTTCTTATCTGAAAAGTGATGCAATATCCCAAATACATTTTCAAATGCAAGTTCTTTCTCTCAGTCACACCTTTCCAAGTATATTTCACTCAGGTTTCTCATTGCTTTTTACAGCTCTGGAGAATTCAGAACTTCACTAGAAGCATTTTTCATATCTAAATTAGAAGTCTGATTCCAAGTTATTTTCTTGGCTGGAAGTGCATTGACCTACATCTCTTATCCACTTCTCCCTTTCCAGATGGCATTAATATACATTTTAAAATTCTTTCTTGACATTTACTATATTTCAAATGCTATACAACATAAAATATATAATCTGTAAAGCAATTGTGTTTAGCTTAGATTCCTGGTGCATCATAGCCTCCCTGTAAAGGCTACAGATGAGAGTTGACATATTTGGTAACTGCTTAAGCTAAGGAGGATTTATTTGCTTTCCTTTTGGAGGACTCTCCATACCCAATAGCATGTATCACTGATTTACAGCCTGGAGGAAACAGCCTGGAGTTCCCATGTGAGAAGAAATTAGATATTTCAACGTAAGTTTGTGAAAACAAGACAACCAAGCCACCACATCATGTACATTAAATGTTTCCCTGTTATTCTCTAAGAGCAAACATTTTTTTCTCCAAGAAAAAAAAATACTACTTTACAGACTTTCTATGAGAAATATCATTCAAAATGATTACCATCTTCCACTGTCAATAACATCCCAAGTTGCTCTTGCTAGACTATTTAAAAGGGCATCTTTATCCTATTTTCCTTTGATGGCTAGGAGATAGCCTTTGTGATTTTCTGTTGTGGAGAAGAGGTTAAGTTCCAGCCTCTGCTGGAACTTCTATCTTCAGGAAGATAGATGAATTGGAGCTGATATGACTGCAAAGGAGGAAATGTGGCCACGGAAAGCAGAAAAAAAATGATCTATGGGCAAATCCCACATGCTTATTTGGGCATAGTGGAACATAATTAAAGCAGGGGGAATAACATGAGAATAAAGGTTAAGATTTGGAAATGTAGATTTGTCTGTGTTCTCCCTGGAAAAAAATGAAGGGGAGGGGCTGTTTTTAACAGAGTCTCTTTTAGCACTTGATTATTGACAACATTGTAACAGAAGCATTTCAAACTTTATCTAATTTGAACTACCTTAACTCTTCTGTGTAGAGTATATGACAATTTTAGTTATAAGTACAACTTTTAATGAACACATTTACTTGTAAATCCTCCAAAAATTAATTCTTCACTCAAAAAGAGTAAAAATATCATAGGAAAGAGGCTGTATGCCTCATATATGATAAAAGGATTGAATTCCAGCTTAAACTTACATATGAAGCCTCAACTGGCACTTGCACTATGCGTGCTTGGAATTCTGTTTGATGTGTATATCACTGTCCTTCAGATACCACAAGCTAATGAAAACACTATTAACTGCCAGTTTTTGAAATTGTCTAATGCTGGCTGGCTGATTAAAGCACGCTTGTCTATATGCTGCTATCATTTATTCTATTTTAAAACCTAGCCCTTTTTTCTCTGTTTTCAATGCTATTATCCACCCACCCTGTCTTGACTGGGAAAGGATCAACAAGAAAAATTCCTTCATGGCAGATGCATTTTTTTTTCAAATATTGTTATGATCCAGAAGATCTGGTAGTAGCAGATTTTATTCATGCTCTTAAGGAGGATGGATATGGCTCATTTTACATAGACAGTCCATGTTAGTTCTAGCTGTTTGCTAGACTTTAAATCATAAATGGGAAAATCTACATAGCAAGAAAGCATATAAGCAGAAAGCAAAGTATAATGTAGAGCTGAATTGCAATTAGAAATAATATTAGGAAGAATTTAAGACCAGCAGTACTACAACTGAATTTTTTTGCAAAAAGTACCACTAGATCTCTACTAAATCACAATGACCTGCACTTAGTCTTGTATCATGAAAATGTCAAAGTCTCAAGTTGACCCAAAATCAGTCTGCTGCATTTGCTCAGAACTGAATTAATGAAAATAATTTTACCTCTTGAATCTCCACAGTAGAGGCCTGTCTTTCACACTGGAAAGTTTTGGGATGAGTTAGAAAAATGTTGTATGTATAAAGGAAATATTGTGTATAAGGCTTGCATATGCATTGTTAATTAGTATAAAAGATAACACTGAGAAAACATTTAACAGGAATATAAGAATCTGGGACCATCTCAGCAAACAGGCCATGAGACTATGATTTGACTGCTGCTCCATTTTCTGATTTCTAGGTACCAGGCCCCTAAGCATGATCGTGTTACTTGGGTGAAATATGACAAAAGGCAGCCTTGCCTAGTACTTTTGAAATTGTATCATAGTCCACATGAAGCACTGCAATACTTTAGTGCACGATTCTAAACCATTACATGCTTAGGAAATTAATTAACTTACAAAATGGCATGTTTTCAGAAATAGGATAGCATGGCTATTTGCATTGCCATGCAAACTTGAACTGCCTGAACTTTATGATGTAATTCTTTTACATAGCGGGGAATATCTTTTTTTGATTCATCATGGACACAGACAAAAGCTTACCAGCAACCTGTGGATATTTTCTTTGGGATGAATCTCAGCAGGTCTCAGATGTATCTCAGATTTTAGCTGCTTATAGATTTTTTAAGCTATAAATACTTTGCTGTTTTGAGCAAGCAAAGATAAAATATTCTTATGTAAAATATCTGTAAGGAGCCAGTTCTTTAACAGCTGTGCAATAATGTTGAAATCATAATGTGGAATATATTGGTGAGCTCAAGTAACTGAATTCCTTATGATTCAAACTTCACATCTGTTTTTATACTGGTAAGAGGAGAAAGAATTTAGACCATGGTGTATTTACAACTCCAGTGAGCAAGGATATCTTCTAACATTCATCATGAATAAGTAGGTTGTACATATTTCCTCTTATCACAGATTTTTTTGACTTTCTAAAATCACCATGAGCAATATGTTACCCCTCAGATAAATATACCTGAGGTATCTGTTTTTTTTAGAACAAATGTGTGTTTTCTACCTCACTGACATCAAGTATTTGGAAAAAAAACTGCAGCTCAGGTCAAGTTATGAGGATCATTCTGAAATAATAGTGGGCCTGCAAAGACTCACTGCTATATGAGACTAGCAACATCCACAGTGTTTCAGTAAAGGAAGTTCATTTTAATCTTGCCTTTTCAGAACTTTCCATGTACTCCAACAAATGAACTACTAAATGGAAAGGCGTGAGATGAGGTTAGCAAGGGACGGAGTGAAAGTGGTCTGTGAATTGGCCTGTATGTTAAGAGGTTAGTCACAATAGGGAAAGGGTTCAGAAGCTCTCTAAAATCCAAAGAAATGTTTCTTTTGCTCTCTGCAACTGGTGGAAACCAGACTAAAGCAGAAAACTTGATATGCAGAAACAGTAGACTGCATCCCTAAACATATAAAAGGCACTGGGCTGAAACTGGACAAAGCCTTTCAGAAATCTCACCTTTCAGTTTATTCTCAAGGGGATTCCTGTTTCAGAAACTGAAAGACACTTTTCTGTTTAAAAAGGCCTTTCTTAACTAATGCCTTGGTTTATTGTTGACTCATTCAAGTGGTGCCCAATATAGCAACTGAATTTTATTTGGAAACCCACTTGGGGCTTAACAGTTTTGGCAATATAACCTTCCCCTGGCTTTGGGAGATTTTTCCTCAGCTTTTTACCATGTAAATGTGCCCAGTGAGTGATTCAGTTGGAAATTTCCATGAGAATACACCCTGACAGCAAGAGCCATAGCTATGCCCCAGCATATACATTCACACAGGATGGGCTGAAAAGCTTTCTGTGAATCCCTAAGCATGCAAACTACTGGCTATTTAAATCTTTCCCTTTCTGCATTACAGTTTTAAAGTGGTGAGCATATGTTTCCCAGTATACCTAGCAGTTTCAGCCACCAAGAGTTTGAAGCTGTCTGTTATTATCTTTACTGATACACACTTAGAGCTTTTCACATAAAGAACTTTAATGACATTTTCTCTGATGCTTATGCCTGTCATACTCAGTTCTCTAACAGTAGGATGTCTGCAGGTCTCTTGCCTCCAAGACACTAGCCATTCTATCATTTCTGAGTAAGCCTGAAAAGTATTCTTCTATCAAGTCTGGTATTTCAATTGAGGCTAGTTTCTTCTGTCTATTTGATTAATTTTGTTCTGCTTTTAGGATTCTAAATACTCCTTAGATGCTATGTGGTTTAATAGTGTGTATATAAATATAGATATTTATATATATATATATTTACAAAGGCTGCAGTTCCACTTAATTCTTGACATCTGGTATTCTAGTTTTACCTTCCTGCATAGCTTTGGATTGTGAAGAAGAACTACTCATATGAACAAAGATTTCATAGATTAGGATTTTGGAGATGGACTGCTTTGGACTACAGTGTCAGCTGTGGATATTCATCGTGTGAGGAGGAGTGAGGAGAGGGAAGAACTGACAGACTGGACTGACCAAACACTACTGAATGCAGTGAACAAAATTGAATACTTCAATTGTTTTGGAACTGGTTCTGAAAAGGGATAGAAAAATTTGTTTTGAGATCAACAGATTAATAAAAGCAAAACGACAATCATTTGATAAACTTTGGAGTTTGGGCTAGAAGAAATGCATATGGGCAGGTGAGGGAAATGATAACCTTATTTAGCAATTTACTATTGGGAGGAAATATTATGTTCTGAACTGGGCAACAATTCTTTGGCTGTGACGTGTAAATTTATGGAGAATTCTGTTTCTTCTTGGATGGGTTTGTATTCCAGATGAAATAAAATTGGATTCCTAGAAGTTCAGATGGTCTTTATGTGCACCTAAATTAGACAAGCAAAAATGCCTACTTTATTATCTACAAGTTAATCTTACTACTTGTGTTTATGGAAAGCTGTACATGGTCTACCATTTCTGATGTTTTTCCTACTGTTTTATATCCTTTCAGCACTCCTTAGCCCAATCTGTATTAAGGTGCAGCCCGTGCTGTGCATAATTTCACTATTACTTAAATCAAATTTGCATCCTTAAAGTGCATCACAAGTTCCTGCCTAACTTACTTGAGGCTGAAAGGTTAACAGACTGTACCTGAAGCTTCCCTGAAGGTAGCTTGGAGTGTATTAAGTTAACCTCATGGGGATAATACTCATGGATTAAATCTCATATGCATTAATTTCACATTTTAACTCCAAAGTTTGTGTGTATTCACTCTGAAGGTTTCTTCAGTCATTTGGAGAAATAAATTAGAGGAACTGAACTCTAGCTGCATCGTTTGGATGCTTTTTGTTTTTGGAAAATGTCCACTTCTTAAGATAACTTTCAATCCTCATTTGCTACCATTAGGTAGCAAATCCACCATCACATTTGGTGGATTATTTCCATAGAAACATATAATTTCTGTGGACTGACACATTTATACTGATCAGTATATCAGGTGAAATACATTTGGGAAAGGTCAGAGAAGTTTGTGAGACAAGATAAATATTTTATAGAACTTTTGAGTGTGGCAACAGGTGCATCCTATTACATTGTGTATGTTAAGTATAGTTAAAGCGAAAGAGCCTCATTTATATTGCTCAAAAAAAAAAAAGAAAAAAAAGATCTTTTGGAGAACTACATCATGTTTGCTGCCAGTCCTCACAACTGAGGAAACAAAGCAGAGGAAACAAAACATCCTGCTAATGAAAAGTTACTCTACAAAATGTCATCAAACTGAGACTTTAGCAATGATGATTTTTGTATTTAGATGTGCTTTCAACATCTACATGTTTTTAGGAAAATCACATTTCCATTGTGAGTCTAGTATTTTGCCTCCTGCCTTTTGATCACTGTCCAAAAAAAAAAAA
The DNA here is from genome assembly GCA_032353885.1 of Nothura maculosa. Classification (NCBI taxonomy): domain Eukaryota; kingdom Metazoa; phylum Chordata; class Aves; order Tinamiformes; family Tinamidae; genus Nothura; species Nothura maculosa. The sequence continues at coordinate 691,621 of JAUBOD010001123.1, read as the reverse complement.
ATATGCCCTTATAATGGCCTTTATTACTAAATAAGAAAAATCCTCACTGACTTCTAATGAAGAATTTTTCTCTAATGAGAATACAGACAATGAACAAGTTCTGTGTTATATAACCAGTTATGATATCAGCAGGTAGTTTTCTATGTGTTAAATCTAGCAAAATGCTAATAGAATTACTTTGAGATTACAGAATCAAAGAAAACTGAAGTGATTTTATAGTTTTACCAGTTGGATTTAATAAGTTGGTGGTCTGTACCTCTATGGACTTTCCAGTCACTTTGCAACGTTTTGCAACATTTTCTTTTATTTTTGGTAAAACTCCAGAGGTGATTTATCAGTTCAGCTGCTTTGTATTTACATGCTCTCCTACCGACCTTTGCCTTCAACCTAAGCCTCAATCGCCAGTATTAAGTCAATACTATGTAATTGGCTAGGGATATCCTCCTTTTTTCATTCTTTTTGTCTTAACCACAGCAATCTGAAGAAAAAATAGTCTTTTCATCCCTGCAGCAGAACACTCTGGCACCTTAGGTCTTCAATCCAAGATAACAAGTCTGGTTTGATGCCTCTCTTTCAAGTACCAAACCATTTTGCTGAAACTTTGATAGTTGTGTTTTTTTCTTGCTACAGGGAAACGTGCTTTACATAATCACAATTTCCTTCAAGTAGAGCTTGTTTTAGAAGAAATTCAAAATGCCTTTCTCCTAATTTCTAGGGGATAGTAATTCTGTAGTATCATATATATTGTTTGAAAGGAGTAGTATGGTACATTTTAAAAGATGATTTTGTTAAATATCTTCACCGTTACTCTGTGGTTTGTAGGAGAATAAGGGGAAAAAAGTATAGAACATTTCAAATTAATAAAGTAGACCTGCTTGTTGATTAAATCATGAAGATAAGTGTACCCCTTTGCTACATATTTTAGTGCAGTGTGACAGTTATTTCCAATGAAAAATATGATACAATACTTAACCCTCTATTGAGGATATTTTTGTTAAGTGTTGGCATGCAAAGAGCATTTTGCTTGCTCTTTGTTTTAGAAACTGAGTGGTTTTTCCTGAGTGTAGTATATCTTCTGTGAAACACTGCATGGGAGGACTGGGGAGAAGGAAGTTGTGGGTTGCTTAATATACTTATGATTTTAGTTACTTGTAACCAAGTTATTCATGAACAAGTTTCATGTAGAAGAAGGCAAAGCCTGAAGTAAAACAAAGTCTCCACTCAGGATATGAAAATATATGTGTATCTCCCAGGTATCTATCCTCGGGGAAGTAGCAGATGGACCTGCTTTTCAAATGTTCTGCCCATTCAAGTAATTTCTACTTCTATAGCACCTGCAAACCTTCAGATTAAATGTATGGAATGTTCTAACTCTAGAGGAGCTGCTGAGTACGTTCCCCAAATTATTCTGATCCTGTAACGCAAAGTAGCCATCCAGGCTGCTTGAAGCCACAGACACTAGTGATTTCAATAGATATCCTCACCTGGGGAAGCAGTTCTTCAGAAATGCCAATAGTGTCTGGAAAGGGAAGAGAAAGGCAAGGGGCTGAAAACAGCAAAAGGGAGGCAAAAAAGCGCTGCTATGCTTCACATGATATGTCTACTTTTTCATGCCATGGCATGTAAAAGTAAAAGCAAAAGTAGCTGCCAAGCTCACAGCAATTCATACAGACATTCTTGAGATAGCTACCTTGAATATGGAAAACTTTGCTTCTGTTTCTATCACAATCCTCTAGATTAAGAAAGAGATGTCTCTTAGATTTTTTTTTGTAATAAAAGGCTAGTACAACCTGATGGCTATTATATAATTCAGATAATAATTATTTGTCTGGGACAGCAATTATAAGATAACATCACATCCTCCAGTATAACTTTATCTATCTCAAGCAGCTTTCAGCAAAAACAGTTGATTGTGAAGATAGATTTCACACCAAAAAGGGAATAGGGCAGGAAATAGAGCAGCTTTTGCTACACTACACAGTGCTTCATGTGACTATGGCATCTTACATTTCCATCAAAACTAGAAGAGATAAAAAGCAAAAAAAACAGGGAAAGACAACTCATGAAAAATAAGTGGAATAATAAAAAATAGGCTGATAAAATGAAACATTCTTTAAAATCAACTGCAACACACACACACAGGGCAGGACAGATGTGACAAACAGGCATTTAAAGAAAAGACAAGGTATTACAAATGTGCAGCATTTTGCCCTGCACAAATTAATTTGTCAGCAGCTTGTACAGTTCTCAGGTTTGGATTTTTTTTTGAAAGAAGATTGTTTTAGCAGAATGCACTGTGTGTGTATAACAAGTCGTTTAAATCAATGTTGTACATTGTCTTTAGGCAATTATTTTCTCCACTATTTGTCAAAGGTAAGAAATGAATTCCAAGCAGTTTTGAACTGTTATTTGTTGTAATTACACAACCTTTTTATAAAGATATTGTGATTTATGATGCAAAATAAGTGCTTCAGGGTTTCTTTCTGGCATTCATTATGTCAAAGAGAGAAACAATTAAATTCCAGATCCGTAAGAGACAGGTAGATGCAAGAGCATGCAATGCAACCTGAAATTAATTTGAACATCAAAGATTTATAAATTAAATTTGAGTACTTTATGATAACATTAGAACTATTGAATGCCATTTGGGTACAACACACGCCTGTATTAAAACTTAATTTTAACCTTTGCCTACATTGTAAGAACAGCCTTAAAACAGACTCTGGGTGTGTGTATGTGTGTGTGTCTGTGTTCTCCACTCCATCAGGGAACGAGGTATCAGATTCACAGGATCCAGGAAGGTTAATGGTGCACTATGAAGTGTGACTCAAAAGGAATGACATTAATATCACTGTCCAGAAATGCGAAAAAAAATGCACGGCCATAAGATACAGCTTAAAAGTTGTAATTGAATCTGTTCTTAGGGTTTTGCTTTCTGAGTTTCTCTGTTTGGGAGGAACGAGTTGTGTGATTTCCATTACTATTCCTAAAGAATTTTTCAGCTTCTGGATTACAGCTACCGTAAATCCCACTGGAAATGCTGTAACCATACTTGTCATCAACATCCCAGCCTATAATATCCATACCAGCTTGCTTTTCCCACTTGACCTAACTCTCCTTGTGCTTGCCTGTCATCCTTGGTACATGACACCACTGTCCAGGTGCACTCTTAAAAAAATAAGACCATAGACCTCCTTTCATTGCATTTATTTGAATGTTAGCATATTCTCTAACGTTGAGCTTAGCTGCATGAAATTAGCCATATGACAGTAATCTTTGTAAAAATCATGTTTTATTTCAAATGGGGAAAACTGAAACTTTTTCATACAGAAGGTGAGGACAATGAATAGTTTGAAGACTGTTTTTTTTTTTTTCAAAGCTGCTTGAAAATTTTAGGAATGTGAGAGTATATTCACAAAGACAAAGAGAGTATATTCACAAAGCCTTTGAGAGACTACACTCTCTAATTTATAAAAGACCTTCTAAAGGTGAGTGAGAATAAACAAAAGCAGGTCCCATTTTGATTCACAGGAAGATTTTTTCCTCTCTCTCTCTTATTCTCTCAATCTCTTTGTCTTTTCTTGGCTCTTCTTCTTATAGAACTGTCATAGGGAGCTTTCCTTCCCAAGGCTATACTTAATTAGTTGTTGGAGCTGACCTTGCTTTAAGTGGCATAGTAAGAGCATATGAGTTTTTAATTCTCTTCCAAACTGAATTATACTATTCTTCTGTTGAATGATACCCCCATTAATAAGCTGAGAACAAGATTTTTAGCTACTGACTTCATCTAAGATGGCATTTCTTTTGCTATTTTGAAATACCTGTATTGATAACATTTGTTTGCATATAACTTTCACTGGGTAATAGAGATGGTTATTTGCTAATTTATAGCTTTCTACTATCTATGATGAAGACTATTTTATGCATAATGGATCTTGGATCCTTGATGGATCTTGTACATCCATCCTGATATCTTAGCTCCTCAATGAGAAAAGCTTCCTCCTCTTTACAGTCCATATACTTAAGTATAGTTTAAGGAAATATATGAAAAGGAATTCTTGCAAGTACTCTGAATGCCATTTTCTTTGGCAAGAAGTGCATATCTTTCATGCGCATAATTGAATTCTAAACTCTACCATCTTACATCACAAAAAAAACTTCAGAGGAAGATATTCCCTTGAGTCTCCTCCTATGTTTTTCAACTAAAGACTTACTAATCAAAGCTCAGAGAGTATGAAACTGTGGAAGCCACTAGCACTGAAAGATAGAGGCTGGTTTGCTGGTTTTAATTATTTGAAAATAACTTTTTTTTTCATGGATGGGGATGCAGATTATAATTCTAGTAGAAAATGAAAATTGAAAGTCAGCCATGTTTTCACAACCATGAAAACAGTGCTTGAGTTCTATTCTCCATTTTAAGAATACTTATAGTTGTAGCCTATCTGCACAGATGAGATTTTCTTCCAAATGTGTGTGTGAGTACATAGATGAAAATTTTCCTTCACTTTTCTTATCAGATAAGCAGTTCTAGTTCAGGCAGGTAATGTTTTACTGCAAAATATGAACAGGAGCCAGAAAAAAAATTATAAATGTGCCATTCACTGAAATAATATTTACTTTGTCATTTTTAATAACATCTGCACTTACTGCTTCAATCTTTCTAACACCATTTGACCTCCATTTTCTCTCCTATCTCTACTGATTATGAGTTATTATTCAAGTCCTAAATACAAAGTCTATTATGTTTTTTGACCTCAGTCATTCACGTATCTTCTTTATCAAGGTCTTGCACTTCTACTCTCATAAATTAAACTGTGGTTCATGTTTATCAGGTAGTCAGAAATATAACTACAGTACAACTAGCTCTTGACCTGTGGCAGACATTAAATAATCTATAATGAGAAAAATAAACTAGTTATACAACCACTAGATGCATGCAAGATACTATAAAATATTTCTACTTGATAAAAACTTCCTGACTTTCTGCTTATGACTTTTTAATACCTTTGTACGAAATTGGTTCTGTCTGTCTTGCACTGCGAAAAGTGGTACTTCTGCACAAATAGCATCCAGGTAATCCTCAAAAACCAGGAGGAGGTCTGTGCAATTGGAAGTTAGCTTTCCTGCTGGCGTTATTTTTGGACTTGGAAGTACATTTCCAAACAGCAGACATCAGCACTAGAATTGTGTTAAAAACTATAGCTATTGTAGCTGTTGGAGAAGTCTAGATCATTTGTGGGGCTGTTCAGCAGAACATCAAACAGAAAGAGAAAAATGTCAGAGAAGTTTTCTAAACAGCTCTTACAGGAGGAAGTGTTGGAGCATTTCTATTTCCCAAGAATGACTGAGGGAGTCAGCTGCTGCTGCAGCAGAGGTGAGCAAAGACCAGATCCACATAAAATCTTAGGGCATATAAAGCCATACTTTTTCACACAAGCCTGAGTATACAAGGTCTACACTCCTGCTCCAGGTGGTTGGGAAGTTAGGACACCATCCTGGTAATCACTGGTTTGAGCTCACCCAGGAAAAAGAATCTGAGTCTTCTGCCTTTCTGTCCCAGTACTCCCAAGGGACTGTCCATCATATCCTTCTTCTCCCTGCCCTGTCCTTTCAAGTGAGAGAGACACATCCAAGTAATACTAAGTCATAATATCTGGATTTTGGCCTTAGTTCCAAGCAAAAAGTTTGGTAATGGTTTTATATAAGTAGTTTCTCTCTCTACACAGAGGAAGTTTGTGTAGTTGGTGTCAGGACAGCAGATAGATGTTCTGTTCTGTTCTACCTGCAGTGTGCAAATAATCTTCTCATAAAGCTTTGTCTCTCAAAAATCATCCCTTCTCTTTCTGAAGTTCCATAGAAACTGATTTGTAGTGTTCGTATGAATGATTGAAAGCCATCTTCTGAGTATGCTAATGTGATTTCATACATTAAATTGTCTCTTAATAGCAGTAAAATTGTGTTTTCTGTCACCCAGGGTTTATACATTTGCTTTAATAATTATAAGAGCAGGCCATTTTCTAGATAATTGCAAACACTGGCAATTTACATTTAAGTTTATGCACAAGGATATTATAGGTACTGTAAATTTTATGCTTTATAAGAGATGCAGGATTAGTCTGATACATATCTTTTATGCACAGCCATTGATTGATGTGCCAGATACTAATAAAATTTGTCTGAAGAGTTTCACTGCAATTTGATTCTCATTCATTTGCATAAGATTTCATTTTCTGAGCAGTATAAGAGTGTAACTATCTCACAGTAGCACTACACAGATCTAAATCAGACATGGGGAGATTAATACTGGAAGATGACTGAGCAGATGTATGTAAGCACCACTCAGAGTACCTGCAAGATCAAAGCATATCTGCATATGGTGCAAATTATTATTATTTTGTAGGTAATATTAAATTTGTCCAGAGAATAATGTCTCCATCATTTTGAGAATAAAAAAGTAGAAAAGTAGACAATACTTTTAATGTTAATCTCTGAATGCTAAACTTTTCCATCTCTAAGTGGGGAGGTATAATATGGTTTATGATGTATCCAGGAGACACCAAAGAACTGCCCATTATGTAAGAAGCATCCCGTAGAGAAAAAAGAAAAAAGTATTCATGAAACTATATCATATCATTTGGTTTACGGTATCATATAATTTATATGGTATATATCATTTATATTATGCTTGGTATACGGATAAGAAAATAACAAATACCAGACAACTTTTGGACATTTCTTTCAAGGGGAGTTACATTAGGCTGCCTCCTGCAGTCAGTAGTGAGATACAGTAGAGTCCTCCAGAATGCAGTTCAGAGCACTTGTGTTAAACTATGGATATTTCATCACGTAAAATCTCATATGTCTCTTCTGAGCTTGTTCAAACTCCAGTTTTAGAACATTTAATCATTTCAACAGATTTTCTAACTGGAAACAGCTCAACGATATCTGCTGTTTTCCAAAAATCCCACACAAAAGAAAGTAATAAGAATGTATTATAACGCAAGAATGTAATAATAATACATAGATATTATCTAAATATTTATGACAGATATGGTTAAAATAAGGTCTGAATGGAACTTTAGCATTTTCATAACAAAAAAATCCTGCTAACCTTATAATAGGTCATGCTACAAATACCGTCTTTAATAAATATGAGAAGATGTTCAAATGATTATATTGTCTTTCTAATACCAGTATCTCTTAGGATAGATCCTTCTCCTGGCAGAGAAACTGCTGAAAGCAAAATCTTGCTTTGTGTCTTGTGTAGTGAAACATCTTGAGTATCACCAATGAACGTAGAAAACAGCATGAGCAGGAAACCCACTAGTAGAGTGATGGTCTAACGCTTTTAAATAAAAGTATTCACCTAACCAAATGAAAGGTATGTATCTTCCTTCTTACGGAATTAAGAAAGTCTTCCTAAAGACCTTCACATCTTAAGCATATTTCCAAAACATATATGAATATTACAGAATCACAGAATCACAGGATGGTTAAGATTGGAAGGGACCAGTAGAGATCATCTAGTCCAACCCCCTTGCTCCAGAAGGGACACCTAGAGCACGTGGCACAGGGCTGCATCCAGGCAGATTTTGAATGTCTCCAAAGAATGCTTCCCAATACTTGAATATTACTTTAAAATACTCTACCTGCAACTTTTGAAACCATTATACAAAAAGATATCCTGCCACTTATTTCTGTTTCTACTCATATTTCTACTATTGCAAAGAGGATCTCGTGCCAATCTGCCCAATTGTACAATCAGTGGTTTCAGATAACATGCTTGTCCCTCTTCAAGGCACCTTATTTAAACAGTGCTTTGAGGCTAGGCTGGCTTTTTCACTATTGGCAAGCATCTTAAATGAAGCTCCAACTCTTATTCCTTTTATTTTACCCCAAAATTTTATATAAATTTCCTAACATTTTGAAAAATCAGCCGAGAGATCCAAGTTGGCTGACTTAGATTGACTTAGTTTGACTGTCTAGAAATAAGTCATCTATTCATGCACAGTGAATGTCATCAGGCTGTGTGTGGCAGTGCTTGAGCAAGTACTCCATTTCAGTTTAAAGGTCAATTCATCTTGTCTATCATCATGATAGCCAAGAAATTACTTACTGCAGTAGTGTTATATAAGGAAGCTATTTTATTTTATCTGAAATTTAATTCATGTTTACTCCACTGCAGTTTCATTTGTCATATCATTTGCTTTTGTTTAGGATGGACAGCTGCTGAATGAGTAGCTCATCCTCTCTGCCAGTTTATTTTTGATCTGTAACACACTCCCATCAGGCTCCCCTTTCATCCAGGCTAGGTGGTACGCCTGGTTACATATGGTCGTGAATCTCCATTTCTGAGGGACAGATAACAATCTTTAAACAGCAAATACTTATCTCTCTATCTTGTCATTCCTAAAATATTTTGGAGAGTCTTTATTTGTCCACATTTTAAACTGACACCTTTTCTCACTGGCCTTCATCAAAGCTAGTTACACCAGATTTTCCTTCTCTCAGGAGGATTCCAAATTCTTCCTGCTTATTATATAGTTCTCTAGCACCGTTGAATCAGCAATTGATTTTCTTCTTCTCCACTTCTGTACAATTTATTTGCATCACCTTGAGACTGACCCACATTTGTCCCCTCTGCATTGTTAGCTTCTCCAGACAGTCTCCAAAGCAGGCACTCTCACCCAGTCTTCCATGCTAGAATGTTTGATTATATCCAAAAGCTGCAATAACACTTACCAAGTAGCTTGGGCAGCATCCTAACCCTCAGTGGCTATGTCATACTCTGAAAAGGGATATAAAATAATAGTGCTAATGCATACTTGCTCATAAACATGCCACTACTAAAACCACACTAAATCTTCTGAAATACACTACCTTACATTGTAAACTACCGCATCTTAGTGAGAGCAAAACTAATAATACAAAGTTTATGATAGACTGAGCTCAGACTGAATTTTTCTGAAATTCAGGAAAAATCTAATTCAGAGAGCAAAATCTTTTCTTTGGTAGGTGCCACCTAAGAAGAAAGATAATGTCTAAAAGAGAAAACGTATCCAGAGCAAGTAGAACTTACAAAGGGTAAATTATGGCAAGAACCAGGACCATGTGATTACTGTAATAAAGTTGAAAGACAAACCTATGAGAAGATATCCCTCTAGTGTGTTTTTTCCCCAAGCTCATCTCTGTTTTTCAGAGTGCAGAGCAGCAAAAAATATATATACTTACTATCTACTTAGCAGGTTCATGGGAGGATCTAATATAACGCAGGTTGTTAGCTATACAGTTGCCCTGCATAGTGACACTACAGGACTAGGAACAGCATGATCACTGTAAATACATTAAACAGAGCACTTTACACAATAAATTCTGACACAAGTTTCAGAAAGCTTTAAGACAATTTTTCTTGCTGGAGGAATATGTTCAAGTCAAATTTTCTCATAAGTAATTTAGAGCTGCTCTGTGCTTCATGTTGTTCAAGAAAATGGAATATTGGGGGCTACCGTGCAGGAACTGGCAAGAAGGCTGCACTTCTTTGAGCGCCAGATGAGAAAGGTCCAGAAGATGCAGGGCAGCATCAGGAATGTGAATGCAAGCAGGACATTACTTTTTCAGAGAAATAGATGCTCTGAAATCACACACAACATGTAGCAGAGGAAGGAGTCTTGCTTTCCTTTAATAGACTATTCCAAACTATTAAGAGAAGTAAATCCCAGAAATTCCATCTGCAGATGGAAGAGTACTCTGGAAGCCTTTACTTTAAACTAGATAACAGCTCAGATGTCACACATTGAAGACAAGCAGTAAAGTGCTCTGAAATGAGATGCAGGCTAGAATTGCTAATAGAAATTATTCAGTAAGCGTATTTATGAGAATCATAAATAACTCACAAGCAGGGAGGAGGGAGTGAAATTAACCAAATCAGCAATTCATTATGAATTATTTGTTTGCTCTTAAAGGAGAATAACAGAGATCAGGGCCTTTTCTGTCTCAACAGTAAGGTGAAATGTGGTCATTCTGTGCAAACAGTTCAAGCGATGGGAGCTGTAACAAGAACAAATGGAATTCTGTTTCAGCCTGGTCTCTTGTGTGGCAAATACCAGAAAAGTAGAGAAAGAAGAAGGAAAACAGGAAGATCAACAAAGCAAACAATCAAAACACATACTCAGATCAACCTCCCTGAAATTGTATTTTGAGATTAAGGAGATTTCTGCTGAGAAATGTTTCCCTGACATTTCAGTTCAGTGTTCTTTCATCCCATGATGATACAGAATCCCAAGATACAGAATCACACAGAATCACAACATGGTTGAGGTTAGAAAGGACCTCTACAGATCATCTAGTCCAAACCCCCTGCTCAAGCAGGGATACCTAGAAGTTCAGAAGGAAATGCTCAGTCTGAATAGGCTCCAAATCCTGAAGAGACTCTTATCTATTAAAAATCTCGGGACAGATTCCTTTAGCCCAAATGCTGGACTTCTTTCAGTCTTTTATCCATGTCCTACAAATACGATGGCATCTTTCTAATGGCGTCTATCTCTTCACACTATCTTTGCCGATAGGTCTCAGTCCATCTTCTCAGGGCACTTTCTCATCCACATTTTCTTCCAGAGCTAAATTCATGTCCCTAGGCAGAAGTTTTGGATAATATCTGTTTACCCCCTCTACATTGATCTAGCCATTGGAGATCTTCTATTCTAAGACTGAAGAAATCTATCAAGTAATACAGCACTCTCCTGGCATGCTGAGCTGACATTATTTTATTAGAAGTTTTTAGAGGCCATCTATTTAGACATAAATAATCCTGGATATATATATTTTTTTAATTTTCCCTTTTATTGAACAGAACCTTTTCTATTAAAGCCCACTTCTGAAGGATCCTCCAGTCCGATCTGAAATCAGCAAGAGGTGGAGGATCCATCATTTTCCCTACTGATGTTTATCAATTTTTGCCTTTCCAAGTGAAAATGTGTTGCATTTCTATCTTCCACTTCCAGCATTTAGTCATTGATTCTTGTTGTACTTCTTTTCTTTTCCCCAGTAAATTAAAGAATCCTTTGTTCCCTAGCGTTTTTTTTCCCTATGCATGTGGTTATAAACCATTATCAAATCACCTTTCAATCTTCCTTTTTATAAGCTTAACAAAATGAGTGCTTTAAATTTCTCACTGTAAGTCATTAAGTCTCCAGCCATTAAATCATTTTTATGGCTCTTTTTAGCACTCTCACCAACATCCCTTAAAAACACAGAGACCAGAACAGCAGAGTGTATTGCAATAACAATCACACAGAGGTAAGCTCACCTCCCCCTACTCCTGTGTTTATATCTCCATGGACAGCATTAACCCTTTTCCCACAACATCAACATAAAGGCTTTTGTGGAGTTATATATCTACTATGACCCCTAAATTCCTTTCAGATTCACTGCTTTCCAAGGCACTCTCCTCTATTCTTTAGTTTTAACTTGCATTCCTTATTTCTTAGTCTATCTGACATTTGGTGATACTGAATGAAACACATTTTGATTGAAGGGTACCCATTTATCAAATAAAGCATCTCCAAGAATCATCCTTTTATTTGCCACAGCATCAGTCCCAAGTTTGCAGTTTCTTCTGCAAACTTATCAGAAGTGATTTTGTATGCAAATAATTGATGGAAATGTTTGTAAAGTTTGTTCTTAGGAGCTTTTTCAGATTCCAGGAAATACTAACAGGGAGAGGCTGGCACCATGGAATAAGAGCTGCCTATCTTTCAGGGTGTCCTCTCATGAAGACATCCAAATGCACAGTGTATGTGTCTCTGCTTTTCATAAAATTGAATGAAGAAAGACAGAACAATCTTGCTAGGAGAAAAGAAGAATATCAGTGAACTTGCTCACAGGCTTGCTCAAAAACAAGCAATAGAATTCCCATTGATATATCTTACTACTTGGACACCTTCCTTAACTTGTGTAAAATCTATCATAGCCTACTAGGTTTTTATTCTCCCTTTTTCTTCCTATACTTTTCCTTATCCTCACACATAAAAAAAATCTTTTTTAAAAGAATTATTTGTTAAATTTGTATACATTTGCTAGTGGTGACTTTCTGATGTGTTCCTTTGGTGCAATTGATTCTTTATCAGCAAACTATTGGTTTAGCTATAAATGTTGCCTGTGCCGGTGCTAGTTGGGTCTTCAGATAAAAAAAGAATGAGTGTAAAGATGGTGAGACAAAAGGAACATTTGATTTGGAGCCAGGTTTCCTGGAAGATTTATGGACAGAAAGGAGAAAAATTCCAAGGAAGGATGAATCATTCAAGGTCAGGAAAAAGTAGGCTAACATCTCAGAGGAAGTCCTGGGGGAAGAAAAGTAGAATTGTCTAAATGATGGGGCAGATATTCCATTGGGATTAGAGTGCCATGCCCAGAAACAAAGAGGCTAAGATTAGAGTTGATGCTCATGGCTTCCCCCTCCAGTCTAGACTTCATTAAAGAGGCAAGAACTGATTCAGTGCATGGAAGTAACATGACCTTGAGGTCACACAATAAGGTTATTTCATAAGTCATATACAGTTTCCATCTCTGTTTCCTCATTCAGTTTTTTTCTCTCTCTCTCTTTCCACTTTTTCCCTCTTTTCCACTCTTTTCCCACACAAATATTGCATGTTCCAGTCCTAGACTTTTTCTTTGAGACTTTTATCAAGCCACAGTATCCTCATATCTTAGACTTCATGTCCTGCTGTCATTAACTTCCCAGGCCTATGCTCTTCTTCCTCCACACCCTTAAGAACCACTGTCTTTTTTATTGGAGCCTACCATTCCCTCTCTGTCTTTCTCTCCACATTACCATGATTTCCTTTCCCTTGTGTAACTACTGAATTTCATCTCCTGTGTATGTGATTCTGGCAGGTTTATTCCAACAGCCCCCTGGACTCCTCAATAGGATGTCGCTGAGAGCGCTAGACAGACAGATGTGTGGTGATCACTGCAGTTGCTGGACCAGGCATGGCCTGAAGCATTTTAGAGATGCAATTGCAGGAAAAGTCATTCTCAGCCCTGGCTGGAGCATTGCCAGTGCAGATGGCAGCCTCTGGGAATATATAGCTATTGAAAAATATAACAGGTCACTACTGAGCATGTGCAAGTAGTGATTTCCCAAAGGTGTAACAAGTTTTGGAGTAGATTTTTACAAGGATAACAAAAAACAAACTTCTGACAAAGGCTACCCTATGTATTTCATTTCACATTACAGTCACAAGTTAAGATTGTTCTTTTCTAGTGGAAATATTATCAGTTTTTCCTTTTGTTCTTTTAAATGTGACTTTTAAAAATTACTGCTTTTTATGTAAAAAAAATCAGAAAAGTTCAGAAAAAAGCTTTAGAAAAGTTTTGTAACAGACTGAGAAAAACAGTTTACCTAACTTCAGCTGAATTGTGACTTGGCAGCAACAATTTTGAAACAAGGAAGGAAAAAAGGATCATTTCAGAATAAAATAAGTACCATCATCTGCTCTATATAGCCTTAAGTATAACTAACTATTTAAAATTTTCCAGGAGATCAGTACTAGCACACTTGGTTGCTGAAAAAAAAAACAAAAAATCAAAACAAAACAAATCAATGATATTTTCAACAGCCTCCTTGGATGACAGATCATGGCACCATAGTCTCCTCCCTAACCTAATGATATAATGTATTTCCAGTACAAGCTCAGAGGATTGGTGACTTCTTGCAGTAGCAAGGCTTTCCTTAGAGCTTTTCTACTCACATATTGACTAGTCCAAGGTCTATTTAGTTTATGACACAATATGATTAAGAAGTGATGCCGAAACTTCATTGTATGGCAAATGATATAAGGAATAAAATGTAAGAAATCTCAAGCCTATATCTTTGCATCAGTCTGACCACAGAAAAAGTCCTATTCCCTCCACAATGTAAATCTAAAATAAATATATTGATTACAAAGAATGGATTCTGAGCTGGCATGATAAATAAGAAAACAGAATTTGACCTATTGATTTCTATCAGCTATTTGTTTTTGCCTTTGTCATCATCAGCTCAGGTTTGTAGTTTGAGATAAAGTTTCTCAAGTTTGTGCTTAAGGTTTGTTAAAAGTCATTTCAAGTTAAGAAGTCTCCCAACTATTAAGTGTACATTAAAATTGCTAATGTTTTTCTCCACATCTCATTGCATGTGAAAAATAGGGTAGATCACTACTTTGAAGAAGTGACTGTGGCCGTGGATGTAGAGAGATTGCTGGGATAAAGGTTTTTCCACAAATCATCACCTTAGACAGAACAGCTTATAAGTTGACTCAAAGTGACATTTTACTAAAAAAATCAAAGTTAAATATAATTTTAACCATGACATAATGCATAAGTTTTCCACATTAAGTATAACTAACAAATAATGAAACTAATGCATTTTAGCTTAGCAAATATTAACTCTATAGACAGAGAGTAGATAGGATTTTTTTTCTGTTTTCGTTTTCAAATATTCTGAGAAAGCTCTTCTGAGGGTCAAAAATCTTCCATTCTGAGGGTCAAAATTCTTCTTGGATAAATAATATATTGTTATAAATTAAACATGCATTGTCTACCTTGATAATTTTTTTCATAGGTTGTCCAGCCTAACCACAGCAAGTTTTCGGTCGTCAAGGGACAATGTTCAGGAGTCATGGGAACTTGCAAAGATTGTATTGTCTCAAAGACAGTAAGATTTAACAGATTTCTACTTAAACAGGCTGAGAAGTAAGGAAGAACTGTCTACTGAACACATGGACAATGTCCCTATCAGCTAATAGCAACAAGGAGTATATTCTTCATGAAGACTAGAACTTCCAGACACAAAGAAATATTTTCTACTTGGCTCTGATTATATCATCAATGTTTCTACAAGATAAGTCCAATTTTCCTGAACAACTCTATTAAAAATTCACTAGCATTCTCTTCACTATATACGTCCTTCATCATCTCTTGAAAGGAAAAAAAAAAAAGAAGAAAAGCTTTTCAATTATTCATTCAAGCAGCTTCCATATCATATGTGTCAATATGCCAGGCTTTAGATTTACCCCTCCTTAGTATAATGAAAATCAAAAAACTAAAGTTGCTTTCCAAATGCTAAAAAAAAGTCTATAAAATAATTCAGTTCAGAAATATTATCATTCATCACATCTCAGTATTCAATTATAAATTTGACTTTTCTTGAACTGCAGTATGCATTCAACATATGTTCCCCTCATGTTATTTAGGTGGGCACAAAACAGTACCGGTTTTCATGACCATAAACATACCTTATCAGCCAAATGCTGAAAAGAAATGAGACCCTCACAAAGGAATAACAATGTCTTTATCTTCTAACTCAACCTCTATATGCAGTAATTTCAGAGGATTATGTCACTAAACAAGGAGTTACAGAAGGGTTCCTATAGATTGTTTCTTCTAAGATTTATCAGCATCAAATTTCTAGGTACAGATCACAGAATAATTGAGGTTGGAAGGCATCCCTAGAGATCATCTAGGCCAACCCCCCTGCTCCATAAGGGACACCCAGAGCACAGGGCAGCATCCAGGTGGGTTTGAAAGATCTCCAGAGAAGACCATCCACAATAATCATCTCTCACCTGTTTGTTTTTTTTTTCCCCTCTCAAGCTATTCTTATCCTGAATGAGCACTTTAAATACAGGAGTTCTGAGAATGTGAAGGACAGTTAATTTTCCTTTATTATTGTAAATCCTAGAAGTTCAAGTGATTAAAGCTGTGGATTCAACTAGTTTCATCAGTATTTTCTGACATGTTCTAATGCATCTGTCTACCCCTTTTCCAGAAAAAAAGAAGTCTCAACATCTGTATGACTGCTTAAGATCCCCTGTGAACAAACTTAACTCCCAGGTTTCCAGTTAAGTTGGGCTCGCCAATCTGTACAGCTGGAATGTCAAGAACTTGCCAGAATGCAGAAAATAATTTAAATTACACAAAAATAGAAATATGAAAAAAGAAACATCTGATTTTCTGTCAGTAGCTAGCTAAATAGCCATAGCAATTTACCTTTATAAAATTCATACACCCATATACTTCATGTGTAAGAATAAGTGAGGTGATGAAGAATAAGCAGGTGAAGGTGATGAGCCAGTGTATATAACTGTATGGCATTTCCCCTTGTTCAACATTTTAATTATGCTTAAAGAGAGACCAGAACTTCAGTTTCAGAGTCCTCACACAGAACTAAAACCCACAGAATCTATTTATAAAATCCTGAACATATGCTGCTGCTATTTCCTCAGCAGCTTCCAAAAGGCAGACCACTGTAATTTCTCAGAAAGTTAAAGTTCTGTACATAAGTATACCCTAAATAATGTCTAGCTTAAAAATATACAATTTGTTTCATCTGTAAAACAGATACTTGGTATGTTTTCTTCTGGAAAAATATCCAAGGTGTGCTTTTCTATTTGTTTGTTCCTTTTTTTTTTTTTTTTTTTTGAGCAGATTGAGCAGGAAAGAAGCACCTGAAGTCTTTCACAAGTGTTTGTGAAAGTTCCTGAGCTTTCTTTCATTGCTTGCAATCTAAGAGCTTTCTTTAGCTCCACTTTCTCCTTTTCTTACCAGCTGATCCCATTAGACGATACTTGTCCTTAGGTTGGTCTTCCTCCTTTCTCATACTGGCTCAAGAGCTTATAGGAGCTTTGCCCAGCCAGTCTGACTCCCTAATCATACCTTTTTCCCCCCCACAACAGTTTACTGTGTTAGTGTTTCATACAGTAGTCTTGAAGTGGCAAAATTAAATGACAAGAGGGATTCTGCTCTTATCATTTAATTCAAGAGAATCCCACCTTCGAGGGGCAGCAATGTCAGCTGAGTTCAGCTTGGGTAAGTTGACCCAAAAACCACAGAGCTTTTCTGACAAACTGAACAGAGAGAGCTCTACAGTCAGCAACTCTAAAAGCTGTGTGGTGTCTTTATCAAGAACTGTAAAGCTACAGAAACACATTGAGCTTGGCAAATTAACCATCATTTTTTTGACATCTGGAGGTCCTTTCTTTTTTTGCCCTTAAAATTCATCTGATCAGCTAAGGATTTATAAGAACTAACATGAGCCAAAAGTGATCCTGCTCATCCTTTATGAGGACAAAATCCAAATGTATGTAGTTAATAGCAACATGCCAGCTCCAAGACATGTAGCTTCAGCATGTGACAATTACCTCCTCACATCTCTAGATGAGGGTAGGCCAAACATCAAGCCAGCAAACAGTTTCTTTGGGAAGAAGTAAAAGGTTTCTGGTTTTGGTTTCTGCTGTCTGGAAAGAGGAATGCTTTAAGTAGCAGACTAATGAGTGATGAAATCACAGTATTGCATGATTCAGACTTTAAGTGAGCAGTGCTATTTGTTAGGAATGGAAAAAAAAAAGACGAGGATGAAAAAAAAGAAAAATAAAAAAACCTTATGACTTGACTGAAAAGAATGCACTGAATGAACTTTTTTATTAATTCATCCATCTTTACTAGTGGTTTTGGGTGGTGAAATGAATGGTGAAAGAGCCAAGAAAAGGTCTGCAAGGAAAGATTTAGAAAATAATGAGAAGGAGAAGAAAGGTGGTAAAATTCCACTTAGCTGGGACAGATAAAGATTTGTTTGCCTCAGCAGGGGTCTTCCTTAAGCAAAGCTTTCCAAGGTATGGCTACAGAATACAATAAAAGTTTCACGAGGCTAACAAGTGAGGTAGCAAAATACTTTTCATCATTTTATACTACCTTGTGGGAAATGAGTACAAATATCTGAATGTTAGCATGCATAGCCAAGCCTTTGCCTGAGATTTTGGTGTTAAATGTCTTGTAGAGATCTTGTGAACTCACAGAGCTGAGAAGTTCTAAGGAACCTCTCTGGGGTCCTGGCTGGATTCACAGCTCCTTATTTAAAGTCATAGTTAGATGAGTTTCTTTTGAGCCATCTGTTCACATATATTATCTGCAATCTCCTGGCCACTGTAGAAAGGATAATCACTATTTAAAAGATACCATCTCTGTTTCTTTTTCCTCCTTGCTTACTGAATTAGACTAATAGAAAGTGTATCTTTCTAAAATCAACTAACAGTGACCCTGACCATGGAGATAGATTTATGAATGGCATTTATGAGCTAATTTTTGTATTTTTTTTCTCAGTAGTCAGCAAAGTACTACAATGTATTTATGCAGACACAAAAATATATGGAACTCATGATTGTTTAATTGCAAAGAAAAGAATGTTCTGGCATTTCCATAGGAAAGCAAGCACCAACACAGAAATGCAACAGGCTTGTAATTTGATGAGGTCTCTTACTGAAATTTTTATTTATTCTCAAGGGAACCCCTGAGCTTTCCCAGATCTACCATGTACAGCAGAATTGCCTCGTGTTCTTCATCAGTATTTAAAAAAAGGAATTGTTGTAAATGAGAATTTACAGTGGCAGCCTTGGTTTATTTTATGCAATGCCCATCACGTCATAATTGTATTACAAAAGTTTGGCAGCATTTCACAGCTGCACTAAGTCATGTTAATGGTTGGTGTCCAGTTACTAATGTTGAAAACCTGTTTCTATACAGAAGCTGATTGAACTGTTTTCCTCACTAGCAAAGGCTCACTGATTTCTTTTGCCTATTTAAAGAGAGGCCTTACATTATCCAGTTTGTCTACCTGATGAAAAGCTTCAATGAATGATGGATAAAGCAGAGCTGAATGAAATCTGAGTATTCACAAAACCCTCAGAATGATTTTTTTTCCATATACTCTTACTTTTTTCTTTCTAACCAGAAAAGCACTGAGAAGAGCCTTCTCAAGTGCCAAGTTTAAAGTAGTTTAGGTTTATACAGCACCTCTGAGCCTCTACCAAATTTTGTTAATCTTACAAGCACATCTCCCATACAGCTATGTGGCCAGAGGCCAGAGTGCTTAAGACCAGAATTAATCAAAGGCTCTGGTGCTTTTGAGAGTGGAGGTTATATACTACAGTAGCTTATGGGTCACTGCATAAGTCCAGGGTGACGCAGCTGCTGCTAGTGCCAAACATCCCTGTGGAAGCTTTCAGTCAGTCAGCTCTCTGTGTGTCTCTTCTCCCCTCCTTTCTTGCAAGGATGAGGATGCCCAACCCCTCCCCAGGGCAGAGAACCCCACATGTTCCCTCTACCCAAGTAGCCAACTTCAAGCAGCGAGTCCCCCTCCCTACTCGTCCTCCTCTCTGTGATTATCCCTTCGGCTAGTCCTCAGATGAGGTGCTGCTGTCCTCCACAGTACTCAGTGGTGTCTAACACAGTGCTTATCTCCATGGGTCCAAGGGGCTGTGTCCATGATGTGGCCTATGATGACCATGTCCTTTGGCAGTGGCTCCCACATAGGGCTAAGGGTAGAGATGTGTGTGTCTTGATCTGCTGCTGGTCACAGCAGGCAGCAGGCCACGGTGGGGGAGGCCACGGCTGGTGTGGGATCAGTCCTGCAGCTATTTCCTCTTGTCTCAGAGAAGGCAGAGGCCCAGGCGGTACAGCCTGTAGGTCAGTTTTGACCTATGGACCCCTTGCCTTAGCCTTCACCAGGAAGTACATGTGTGACAGCGCCACCATTTCAAATATGCAGAGTGTTTGCAAAGTAAAAGAAGCCATCATTACACCCTGCACCTTCAAAGCACCTCCTAAGTCATTAATATGCTGAGCATGCTCCATATACATCCAGCCTCATCTCTTCAGGAAATGCAAGTGGAAATGCTAGAATCTGCCTATGCAACGAGGTCTGGGCTCAAGGGGCAGCTTTAACTCACAAAGTACTCTGCAGGTTTATGGGCACCAAGGCCTTTAAGTTTTAGAAACCAAGAAAGTTTTGAGTTTAGAAATGCCATCTATGCATTTGGATGGTTTCTAGACAAAATAGCAGAAACAAAATGAAACACAGAAATAAATATTATAGTGGGGAAGTCTCATAGTTATTGTTCTGCTTATTTTATGAGACCAGACTACCTGATGTCAATTCAGAAAAGAAAAATAAAGCCTAGTGAACTTGCAATATTTTATATATATAAAAATAAATAAATAAAAAGCACACACACATCTAGGGTTATTAAACTGGGAAATACCTATCTGTGTCAGTGCTTGCTTTCTGTTTCTGCTTTTCCCAAGCTATCCCTTTCTAAATTCAAAAGATCGGGATGCCTTAGTTCCATGTCCAGCTTTGCAGAGTAGATTTGCCTCCACACAGCTCATGCTTGTCAGAGCTTCAGAGCACCCTTCTTGGTAGGCTATGGACATCCTGAAAGGGACTAACTAGTCATAGCTTGTCATCAGATGCAAAACTTCCTTTCATGGTTTTGTGTCAAATACAGTACATTCAATTTGGGAGAATAGGTGAATAGTGAGTATAATGTTGCTTATTGGAAGAGCTTCTTCCAGAACTCTCCTTATAACGTCTCAAAGGACTTGAGACTTCAGCTGAGGAACTGGGGAACTGAATGATGAATGATGAATGATGAAACTCAAGGTACAGACTTTGTCTCAAACAGTAAATATGATTTTTGATGCATAAAGATGCCCTTGGAACATCTAACTTTTTCAAAGAGAGGAAACTTTTCCTCTTTTCCTTTTCAATTTGAGAATGAGAGTATTTGCCTGAAAATTTCCTTTAAATATTCAGCATTATGTCTTTATGTCGCAACCATTTGTATTCTCTACAGCATATTTTTGTATTCTCTATAATTTCCAACTACCTGTAGAACTAATAAGCCTATGCAAACTTTCATGAATCACTCAGCCTTACAGATGTTCATGGACCGAGCAAGAAAGAGAAGCAGGAGTCATTATAAAAGGCATTTGCTGATATAATAAAACAAATGAAAGAAAATATCCAAAAGTAAATGTTATATATATCAGATAGGACTTAGAGGCTACATAGCAACATGAGAGGGAAATATATACCAGCGTGAACAAATTAAAACTGTAATTCACTTATAAATTTTAAAGTGGTTTAAAAGTAAGTACTTAGTCTATGGTCTACAGAACAGGACCATGCTGACAAAATAAAGCTTGCATGTTTAACACTTTTAGTTCTGAAATTCCAAGTCAACATAAAAATAGGAACATTTAACAAAACATAATATTCTCAAGTAGAATTAAAATATAGTTCACTTTTCAGCACTATACAAAAGATTGTTAAAAGAAATGGTGCTAATTTAGAGTGAGTGTAAAGTGTCCTGATTGACAGCTGTGGGAAATTTTATTCAGGAAACAGTGCTAGAGAAGCAAATTTCTCTACATTGTCATCCCCAATTTGCCTTACCTGGAAAGAGCTATCATAAGGGTAATTACTGTGTCAAATGCACTTGTATGTTCTTTATATTCTTTCTTTTTTGGTCACGTGGCTTCTGCCTCACTAGGATTTCAATTGGTACTGTCAAACTCCTTTCTAGTCCAGCAAGGAGACCTCAGGTACCATAAATGTACTTCTCTTGAAGTACCATGTACTTCAAGGTACATGACAAATTCTGCACCAAAGATTCAGCCCACTGCCACACCAATGTGTTTGCCATTCTGTTTGCCATTTATTTTTAGTATGCTTAGGCATTTCAAAAGTACTTATTTCTGCCTCACCAGCAGGCATGGAGGAGCTGCACGAACAAGAAGTGCAGTGCAGTAGGAGAAGAAAGTGCTGACAACTGTGCCCATGCTCAAAGCTCATGCACTTGCATGAGTCTTTTATTTCAGACTAGCCCTGCTCTGATCCTGTGCCATGGATAGGCACAGAGTGCACATTAGGTGTACTCTGTGGGCCTATCTTCCAGTTTATATTAGCCCACAAAGAATCTACTTTGCACATCTGGAGATTATTCCATAATGTGAATGAAACCACAGTAAACTGGGATGATAAATTAACGTGCTTCAAGAGCATACTCCTGTTTCAGACTGAAATGCTCCTGCAGACCATAATGTCTCCTTCAAGCCGCTTCAGCTACCAAGTTTATTGGTATTAATTGCAATTAATTTCAAATTGCAGGTACAAAATAAATGGAAGCCAATTTTTGAAAAACTAGCCTTGAGGTAATATTTGATTTAAATATTTTGACAGATTTTTTTTCTTTCTGAAAATTATTTTTACACTTCTATTTTCCCTTTTTTTGTTGTTTTTGCCTCTTTTTTTTTTCTTTTCTTTTGCTTTTAGAAAAGTAAGACAAAGAATTCCAGTTGCAAGAAGATTACTCTACTTCAGGAAATTTTACATTTGAATAGGAGTCTAAGGATAAAAAAAGAAGTGACCTTAAGCCAAACTAAGCCACTGAGAGTGCTTTGCTAAGCTTTGGATCAGCCCCTCGGGAAAGTTCTCACCAGACCTAGTGATCCCTCCATGCTTTCTACAGGTTAAAAGAAATATTAGAGTCAAAGTTAATACTTTTTGAGCCTAAAATCAATACAAACTAGGAATATATAGCAGTGAAAAGGTGATTTTAATTCAAAACAGAAAGTAGAATGCTCTCCCGACTGGTTTAGATTTATGAAAGTTAATTAACTACGACACAACTACAAGCAAGCTGGCTCATTGCATGTCTTTTTAACTCTGAGACAATCAGCTTAACAATCATGCTTAGCATAATTGGAGTAAATGGAGAATACATTTGAAAATGTCACAATCATAATCAATATAATTGACCAGAAAGGAAGTGTAGGGGCTGCTTTGTTACATCCCTTTGCAGCCAATGAAATGCCCTATTTTCATAAGACTATCCCACAGAGGTTTAAATTTAAATTTATAAAGAATATATTCAGCGGACTACAGGAAATGAGTTTGAATTCCTTTCAGTTCCAAGAGTTCTTACTCTTACATCAAAATCAGAGTTTTGATGATAGACTTTGAAAAAAAATAAAGGTCTTGTCCCAGTGAGACATTAACTATTCTCAATTACCTTAAAGCTAATCAGTGTTAAGGATGCTGACACTTAATAGTTTCTGATGGAGTACCAAGACTTACCTATATTTCCCTGCTACTTAAAAAGATGCTTTTAAAGTTCTTCATACTGAAGATTAATCTTGTAAAAATTCATATTAGGCTAAGGAATGGAAATGCAGATTGAAGACACATGAAGAGCTTTGATAGTCATGTAGCAAGTCTGAAATTAGGTTAGAAGAAAATGATTTTGAAAAGCATATACAATTTTTTCTTAGTGTATCACCAAAGCTGCTTGTGCAGCTTATTTGTGCATTTCTGTATAAATTACACTTCCATCATCTTTTTTTTTTTTTTTTTAAATCAGGTTTTACTATTTTGAATAGTTGTTTGGGAGAAAATCTCAAAGGAAAATACCTGATATTAGGCCTTAAACTGAAGTCCGTAGTTTTTGCCTTCAGATGTATTAGTTTCTTTGATAGAAATAAAAGAAGTTGTACTTTTTTTTGACCCATATTATCTTTAGATAGACTCAGTTGTAACTGATTTCAAAATGCACACTAGCACAGAAAAAAATGTAGTACAAAGATCTTTTATCTCTCTTCATATAAGCTGTCCATTAATATCCATTTCTCTTAGAAAGTAACATTAATGCCTGTAATGTTTCTTGCAAACAAACATCATTTTATGAAAGGATACTCAAAGACTTATTCTTTTTTGAATAGAGCATGAATCTAAAAACTGCTGAAATTCTACTAATTTCTCTTTGTATGTGTGTATGTGTGTTTTCCTAGCCAGCATATCATCCCAAAAGATGATATGCTTCTTCACAGAGGGAAAAGAGGAACTTGGATTGTACAACACTTTAACTGTGTCACAGGGAAAACAAGGGAAATTCAATTCTTGGGTCATTGATTTCAATGGCTATTTTGTGTAAAGAATGTGAATAAGCCCAAGCATGATTTTTCAAGAAGCCTAACATAATGAAATTAAGACAGTTTATAAACAAAACCATTGTCATAGCTACATTAATCAGAAATTTATATTTGTAATTGATACTGGCCAAAATTTTGAAGGCATTGTTCGATGTTCAACTAAAACAATGACAGCCACAAATTGCTCATCTGGGAAGGAGGAAAACTGAAAAACTGTTCTATCTGAGCATCTTGCCTTCCTCTAGCCTACCCAGCCTACAGGCGTTCAGACCCTGACAAGGGGAAAGAGGTAGGTTAGGCAGGGAAGGAATTTTGTGGAAAGGTTTATCCCTTGCACTGATGTTTCTTAGAACTTAAAAAAATACAATTTTGGTTCCCTTCAGGTTCTTTTCTTTTTTTAGTCCTTCTGATTATGTGTCCAGAGTTTCATTATAGTGAAAGTCAGGGATTTTCTTGTCCTCTCCTTCTTCCCCTTCCTCTTCTTTCTCTTCTTTTCCTTCTCTCACTTAAATTCTCCCAGAATTTTTAAACTCTTATCTCAATATCATTTTTTTTTAAAAAAAAAAACTTCTTTGCTCCGACAGTATTGTGTGATGAATCTCACTTTTTAATTCTTCCATTCTTCTTCCACATACATACCCAGGGATGCAAAGGTATTATGGACTTTCTTGAGCTTTCTTTCTTTTCTTTCTTTTTTTTTTAAATTCAGAAATCTCCTTGAAGACCAGGAAACTCTATTATGAATAGATTATGAATATGAATAAATGGAACCAAAACTTAAAATAGTATACTTAAAATTCTTCTGAACTTCTGTGTTTTCCTAACTTATTAAACTGACTTCATGAAGCAAATTCTTTAAGCTTTGAGATAGTACAAGCAATGAATGTTTGAAATATCCTCAGATGCTGAAACTTTCCAAGATTTAAAGTATAATCTGTATAGTAACTCAGTACATTCCCAATACGCAGTGATGACGATTTAGTCTTCAGCAAAATCCAGGAAATATACAGTGAGATTTGTGTTGTGATATTTGACTGTGTGACACATTTTAATCTAACATTTTGTAATGGCAACTTTTCCTTTATTTCCCAGAAAATGGTGTAAAGCTAGCCTTGAAAGGATAATAGCAAACAAAACCACAAACTAAATCACAAACTAGCCTAACATTTGTAGTGCAAAATCTCATTAGATGCAGCTCAACATTCTGTGGAAATCTTGCCTTAACACCACCTCTCATTTGACAAGCTTAGGTGGAACCTCCCCATCATAAGCCAGGAAAATCACTAGGGTGTGATTTCCTTTCTTAAATATGTCTCCTCACTGACCTTACCCCAGGACTGAACCTGTCAGAGATTTCCATTCATGGTCAGTTACGCATTTTACCAGACTTTTCTTCTCTTACTACAGACTATAAATTATTGTCGGTCTTCTGGTTCAGTCTAAGTAAAACAGCATCTGTGAACAGGGATGGTTAATGATGACCAGATGTTTGAATTTCAGACTATGACATCTTTCTTAAGATGATGTTTGAATAGTTAGTTGTGGCAAAAAACCAGTATGTAATAAGTTTGTCTGTCCAGCTGAGGATATCTAGAATTTAATTCCTCAAAAGTTTCTGAGATCTCACAGCTCAGAAGTCTTCAGTATATTTGTAAGTTAGACCATAAATATTTGAAATTAACACCTTCAAAATGGTTGTAGACCATTTTAGGTTTAAAAATGAATTGCTGAACAGAAAAAGGAAACATTGCCAAGATGTGCACATATCACCTTTCACTCAGATGCCATCCAACCACAGACTTTATAGAGATTCTGTCACATTTTTATGGAAAATAAACAGAAAAGAACCATATATGAGAGTACAAAGTAACTTAGGTTTCTCCAAGAGAGGATCTACAAGGATCATGCTATTGAGTAGACATGAGATGCTACGTAAAAATGTTGACCTTATCAGGAGAATGTGGCTCACCTGAAAGAAATAAGCTAAGTCAAAGTTGATATTTTTCTCTAACTTTAAACTTTAAAGTGGTTCAGTCTGGAAGTAGTCTACAGGAAAATAAAACATTTACAATGAAATATAGAAATTTGTCACTCAAGAAAGGATCCAAAATTCTGTTTTCAAGGGAAAGTTGCTTCATGTTATACAATAGCAAATACTCATTTTACTATTGCTTGCTCTGCTAGCTTCAAGTTCACTTTATAGTAGAATACTGGCCAGCCTGGGATCTGTATCATAGATTGTCCTACAAACAGTGGTAACTAAGTGGAATAAGATGTCCATCTGCTTCTTACCTATAAACAACAGATAATGTGCAACACTAAAATCAATATGGTACTTCCATGCTTTTTTCCTCTCTGCTCCCACATTTAAAAATAAACACTAACATCAGCAAATATATAGGTGAACTTAAAAAATGTGAATCTGCTGCAAATAAAAAAAATCTATTAAAATTGTCAAGTTTGCAGCTCTGATCTTGATTACAAGAAATAAAAGACATAATTATGCACAACACTTTATTTAGGAAAGAGTAACCAAATCTGATACTGTGCCTGGTAATAACCTATAAGAAAACTGTAAACTGAAAATAATAGTCTACCATTTGTGCATATCGAAGAACTGCTCAGATTACCTACTTGTTTTGTTTTGATTTTCACATATAAGGTGCTTCTACACTCTTTAATAAATGTAATTAAGGCTAAATCAGATATTTCTAATCATGGAACCATAAACTTTACAGTTCAATTCCTGGTTAACGATTGTACTAGACACTATTTCATAACTGATCTGAAGCAATTATTTGGGGATAGAATTCTAATCTGATCCTTCTCAATATGTGTTGTCAATATTATTTATAGTTAAATTAAAATTCTTAATAGCAGAAAGTCAGTGAGCATAGCAAAGCTTGTTGTTAATAGTTGCACAGCCTGCTGGAATGATGGTCTATTATGTAAGTTCAGTATGCCATGGGAAAATGCCATTATTTGGAAGCTCTTTCCCAGAGAATTAATTAATGAAGTGATAACAGACCATTATCGAATACCTTTTATAGTGGCATGGATGACACAAATGGTTATTATTAATATAATTTAATTACAAGTAACTTACTCTGAAACTAACATATTATAACTTAAGATATATATAAGATTTTACTGAAAAAAAGTGTTGAGAATTCTCAGATTTGGCTCCTTTCCTAATATAGTTAATCTCACTGGGGAGGTCTTAACATATTTCCCTTTAGCCAGTGAAATCTATAATCAAGGGAAGAAAAAGGAGTGTGACAAATCAAGAAGAGAAAAGCATAATCTGCTACAAATCTGCCATTTGCAGTCGAAGTAGTATTCAGAAAGCTGTGGTGACAGCCTGTTGGGTGTCTGAAACATAGTGATCATTTTTTTTCAAGGGTGTTAATTGGCCTCCTTACTGAAGGCCAAGGGTAATAACAGACATTTATAGCTATAAGGAAGGATACTCAAACTACCATTGCTTTGGTAGAATTTGCAGAATCCGTAGTTCCAGGATAATGTCTACGGTAGAGGTCTCCTCCACTGAAAGAATCAGTATTTGCTGGAAAGAAAATTGCTTATCCATCACTCAGTTAAAGCAGCACAGAAAGTATCAAGTGCAATAATTGAATATATAAGAAAACAGATTTTCAATATATAATCATTGGCTCTCCCCAGCTTCAAGTGTCTCCTTTTTTCAGTGCTTTTGATCCTACAGATCCTACAGATTTTACATATGTTATGACTGGCTGTGCCCTAACAGAAAGTGTATGACTTACAACAGTCTTGAGGTCACACCGATGGACAAGTTGTACTGGCAACGCTTATGTTTAGGCTAATGGCCAACTGCTTGACTTAGATGTTCCAGTCAATAACTAATCAACAACCTTTTTAACACTGTCATTGATTAAACACATTAAATTCACTCTCCCTCTTTTCTTTCAGATGTTTATTCCAAAAACTTGACTTACATAAAGAGTTGGAGAGAAGCATAATGTGACTTCACTCATGACGAAAGATAGACAAGATGATTTCCTTTGGGTTAAAAATTCAGTAGTTCAGTAGTTCTAGAAAGAAACATAGTGCAATTGAATCTATATAGAGAATTGTAACTGTGACCTTTAGATGAGAGTTTCCCAGCTTTTAATGTAGATTTAACATTCTTCTAAGGAGAGCACATGATGGATATGTCTTAGGGGATCAAAATAAGGAAAAAATATAGATATGTGACTATCAAAAAGAGAAGCTAATAAACCCAACAAAATATAAAAAGAAGTAACAGTGACCAGAAAACATATAGGATTGTATCTAGGGTATATGTACTCTACCCTTCCTGTATATCCTGAGTCAGGAAACTATTCAGCCAAGGATAATAGGTTTCTGTCCTGCAAGCATGCTACTTTCACATTAGATGAAATTTCCATATGATTCTGATGTAATTTTTGTTTCATCTGATTTATGGTGTTCTCTTGGATGAGATATAGGTAAAACAAAGTTCTGCAGAGATGAAATAAAGAACTTGAAATCTATGCTCTTTACAACTTCTACTATGTTGATGTTTTTTTCTTAGGCAGGAGTAGTTCATTACAAAGGTTATTTGTATTGAGGGCAAACAAAGGCAACAGAAAGCAGTTTTTGCTTATGGTGGTAGCCAGTGCCTCCTGTTTGAAATTTGTCTTGATACAGACCTCAGATGAAAAGTATGTGGAAAATAAATCCCAGTTTAATGGGGGAAAAGAGTAAATATAATCGATAAGCTTTTAATAAAGGGCTTTTACAAATGACCTGAATGAAAAACATAGCCATGAACAATTGTGCAGTATTTGTTCGGGCATTTTCTTTTACAGAATATGCAAATAATTTTTAGCTTAATGCTATTAGCAGTTAATAGGAGCTTTGCACAGAGCTATTAATTTATAAATGTACATTCAGGATTCAGGTGATCATTTACCACGTTTTACCACCAATTTAAATAGTCTGAATAACAAATCTAAAGACAAAAATAAAGTCCTTCTCATGTTATTACAGATGCTTCTTCTCTCAGATACACTTTTAAAAGAAGAGCTGATACAAGTATCTCTGTAAAGCCAAATTAGAAGTTATTGGGAAGTTCATCAAGTATACAGACTTTATGAATCTGAACACAGCTAAAGAAACACTGGTGGTTTTAAAAATGTCAAGCAATTACCTGTTTTAGCAGAGCTGCTTCTAACTTTTCAAAAGATGTAGATTTACTTTAGTGCCTAACTTCAAATTTGAATTTTTGCCTATTATATAAATTATATCTAGAAATTCCTTCCTATCAATTATGTTCTCATCATCTGTACAAACACAAACACATGTACAGATCTGTTAGTCTCCTGTGATATTAGCTGTGCTCTTTGAAATTACATGCCAACATTGTGAGTGACATATCCACCCTCTGGTAATTTGTCAGTGACAAATTATTCTTTAATTAAAGATTCAAGATGGATTGCTCATAGTCAGGAAAAGATGGCTTTCCAGTTTTTGTGTAGTGGCATGCGGTAGCAGAACAGATGTATAAGAAAATATTGGCATTTACTATGAAGATATTTTTATATGTATGTATACACACACATACCTACATACAAAATAACCCCAAATTTAAACTAATTTTCTGACAAAAAAAATGCTGGTGTTAATCAACATACATGTTAGTGGACCTGTGTTGATATATGTCTGTTAATCATACTTGTAGCCGTGACTTGTAATGTTAATCATGATAAAACTGATCAAGTGCTAGCGAAGTTAATGGAAAGAGTGCTATTGCCAAACATAAAATAAGAATTAAGAAGCACAAAAGTGATTAATGCTGCATAACCTTGGAACTACCTAAACTCTGCAATCTTCATATCTGTTTGTTTATATTCAAGGAAGTATTTTTAGAGCCTAACAAGGTCAAGCTCATCATAAAATGATATGGCAAGAATATTTTTTTAAACCTGTCTGCAGCAGGAGATAGAAGACCATGATTGAAACCTAGCATGAAGTCATTCAAACTCCTCTCTCAAAATATCATGCTTATCACCAGGTTATCAGCTATCTCTATATTCATCAGTGTCTTTTTGTGTCATTGTGCAGAAAAAGTTCAAGACGGTGTGGTCCAGAAAGGAAAGAAGAAGAAAGAACCCAAGTCTGCTGCTAGTAAACTGTAGCGGCTAGTTTGCTAGCTGCTGTAATGCTAGTGCAGTCATACTGGAAGGGATCTGCTCACAGCATTCATCATGAGCTATGAAGTCTTCAAGTGCCTTTCATAAGCTTAGCAAGATCTGCATTAAAAGTCAATGGGAAGAAAAAAATCCTGTAATTTTTAGTGGTTGCAAGGAGCTTTTGATATGCTCTGAGGAATTTTGATTTTCCTTGTAAAGTCTCCAGTGCTAAGGCAAGGCTAGGGCTAAGGTGAGGAATAAATGTTCCTGGATTTCACTGTCTAGGATGAAATGGCAGTTGCATTTTTTACTGAATCTGGAGCCTCTTGATTTCAGAGGTGAATGTATCCAACCCAGAAATATCCTGATTTGAGCCGAATTCTGCTGTCATTAATATCCTTTTCAATAAAGTTATCTCAATAAATTTATCAAAGTGAATCGTCTGTGCAAACTAAATACAAGATATCCAGGTACAGGATATATATTCTTAATACAACATCCCACTGAGAGAAGTGATACAGACTTTTTTTTTGTAAATAAGGGACTGCATAATTTTTTTAAAAAACAAGAACATGTTGATCCTTTCAACTTTTGCATTTGTCTAACTACCCAGACAAGCACTTCTTAACGCAGCATTTTCCCAGTGAATTTGTTTCCTAGTAGCAGACTGATTTCTTTTTGGCTGTATTTTTTTCCCCCACTCATCTGATGCAAGGTAAAGAGTTGGGAATGAAAGTGCTGACAGATTTTCTCTTCACAGACAGGTTTGATTTAGGGGGATTATTTCTGTTTTCACTATACTGTGAATCACACAGATTTGGAGTGCAAGGGTTGCAAAAATGTAATGAGTCAAATGCTTAATAAATGTTTACACCATTCGTGCAAAACTAAATAAATCATAGGTCCAGAGTCCTGAAACCTTTCATAAAAAAGGTAAACTAGCCCCCACAGGATATACATCTTCCCATACATCATACAAAATACAACACAAACATTCAGGAGCATCAGCATGCTT
Organism: Nothura maculosa; assembly: GCA_032353885.1. Classification (NCBI taxonomy): domain Eukaryota; kingdom Metazoa; phylum Chordata; class Aves; order Tinamiformes; family Tinamidae; genus Nothura; species Nothura maculosa. The sequence continues at coordinate 660,631 of JAUBOD010001123.1, read as the reverse complement.
TGCAGCATTTATTAAACTTGTTCTTTTATCCTCCCTCTTTGTGATTCTTCTAATAAAGTACTATGTGACCAAAGATTATTGAGTTTGTGTTGCCTTTTTTAACGAAAAATTTACACACAAAGTATTGAGACATATAATGCAGCATAGCCTGACTGTACCTTACCCTACTGATTTCTATCAAAATCCTAATTCATATCTTGTTTTCTTCCAGTTTAATGCTACAATTTCACAATGCATAAAAATGTTCCATTTACCAATGGTATGCAAGAGGTTAATATCTAACTATAGCATGTTTGTAGCTATCAGTAGGTAGCCCTTCAGTACCTACCTACAGTAGGTAGCCCAAACAATAACAAGCTGTCTAGCTGTGTAGCTTGTTATTGTTTGGGCTCTCGAATAATGAACTATTTGCTAAAACATATATTCATCTTTCCTTGACCTTTTAATTAAAGTCTGATTTATAAATAATTCCAAAGCAATGACCTAAGCTAATATATGAAGTAGTCTTAACTCTGTACAGTGCTTACAATTTACAGAATGCTAAACCACTTTCACTCAGTTTTAAACACCACATGTATTAAATGCACCTTCTTTCACTTTTGCTGCCTGGCTTGCTCTGTCTCCTCACACTTCTGCTTTTCACCATCCTTTCCTGAGCATTCACTGTGCTCCACTTCAGCTAGAGACCCTGTTTTAAGTTACACTGGCCATTTCATCCAGAAGTCATTCCTTTCCAGTGAGATAATATCTTTGCCAGAGACTTAAAAAAAAAAAAGTCTGTTTTAAATGGTGGGACTGTTGCCATCAGACCAAAAATCTATAACCTGGTCTGGTAGCAGTTTGAAAACCATAGGCTTCAAACAAGGTTTTAATAAAAGAAATCTGTGTGAACATTGATTTATAATCATAAAACATACATGATCATGCTCACAACATTTCCAACCTTTTGCTTTAGCCAGTGAACAGCAATGCCTAACTTATCTTTTTCTTCATGAGATGTGTTATGGTGCTCTTTTAAGACAGCCTGCATTGTAATTACTGCTTTGCTACTGCAGTGTACTTTAGGGAATTGTAACTCACAGAACAAAGGTATCTTGCTTTTAGTTGCAGAACAGGCAATTAGCTTGCCCCAAAATGGCATATTCATATCCCAGCAGCCCCATGAAGCAAGAAAAAAGTCTATATATCATATCCTGAGCTCTCTTCTATTTCAGAGTCTGAGGTCTCTTTCACACATACTTGTCAGCAAAACATCAGAATAATAAAACAGCATTTCACTTGTGTTTGTCACTTGTCATCTCTTTTGCACCAAAGGAAACTCACACTGACCAGCTGGAGCAATCTGGGGTGCTCAGCACATAGACTGCCTCCTCATTACCTACTTTTTTTTCGGGAAAAATATTAGGTGGACATGCTTGGTGAGAATTTATCCTAATTCATGGCATTTGGTTCAGTCCCCAAGGTTCCATGAACAGGCTGGGGGAAGGTTATTCCACGAGCAAATCACTTTCCAGAAATTCCTGTAAAACTCACTTCAGTTGAACACTATCCCCAGGAAAAAAAAAAGGAAAAAAAAAGAAATATTTCATATTTTTCACATATACTCACGTCTAAAGTTGAAACTTAGAAATGAAAAAAATAATTTTATTCTGGCAAAGCAGATCATTAAATTTCGGGAGAACAGTGTTACAGAAAAGAAACAGTGTGTAAAAATAAAATAAAATAAAATAAAATAAAATAAAAACTGACATCAGTCACTTTTTTCCTTGCTGTCTCAAAAGACTTCTTGATGGTATGTTTTGGAAACGAAAAAGTTTTCTTTACCTGACTCCTACCCTTTAGAAGTGACCTCTAAAACTAGCACAGAAAGATGGCAATTTACCCTTTTTCACCCTAGCTGTTTTGCCTCAGGGGCCACCTACATATTTTTTTCTCATTTTACCCATAATAAAATTTCCCTCCTATCTTTTCAGTCGTCTGTTCCTTTTTCTTCACATTTTCATGCAGTAGAAAGGTAAGTTTTAGATTTATACCATATAGACTCCTTACTAATGATCCTTCTGTGTTTTTAGAGAGTAGCATCCAAAGAAACATAATGCAGTTGCAGCAAATGGGATCCTTCATGTTCCATAGGGTTTCTAGGGTAGTCGTCAATTTGATATTCTTCATAATTTAAATCACCTACCAATTTTGAAGTTTTCAGGATCCTTACCATCGAAAGAATACGTCTGATGCCTAGGAGAGTACCCTATATGAGCACCTGGTGGGTGTTAGTTGCTTCCTCATGCTGCAAACAAGAATTCCTCTGAATTAGGAGCAGCTTTGGCCTTTGGCAGAGCCCAAAGGCATAACTGTATGCCCCTTTGCTGCAAAAAGGAAAAGCTGCCTATTGTGAAACATTTCAGGATGTTTAAACAGGTAGAGAGGAAGAGTGGATTTCTCCACCCTTAAAAAGCAAGACAAGTTAGTAGAATCTTTAATAATCCCTATGGCAAATTCTTGCACATGGACATTTAAAGGGTAGTATTTTCCATGGTTCCTCACACTTGCTTTAAGTAGGCTGCAATGAACAAGGCCTGTTTTTCTTGTTATCTCCAAAGTTAGATGTACCCCCACATAGCATTTCCCACCCAATGATGTAGACCTAATCCGAGTGTCTGTACCTAGGCTTGCCCTTAAGTCAGGTGTCATAAAAGACCTAATTGATTGTGATAATTAATTAACACAGGAGAACAAGTTATTTTTACTGGTTACTCAATGGGAGGTTTTCAGGAAAAATCTATGGTTGATTCTAACAAAACTAATCTGATTACAGAGCTTGGGCACAGGCTGCCCAGGGAGGTTTTGGAGTCTCCTTCTCTTGAGATCTTCCAAACCCAACTGGATGCTGCCCTATGCCCTGTGCTCTAGATGTCCCTGCATGATCAGGGAAGTTGTACTAGTTGATCTCTAGGGTGCCTTCCAACCTCAGTCCTTCTGTAATTCTGTGATTCTGTGTGCCACAGTGATAGAAATGTACTGCACGTGGCTATTTCAACACATTGCCAGACTTCCATGAGTTTCAGATTTCAGACAGCTATTGCAACTGCCATCAAGAAAGCAGCAACTCCTTTTAGTCACTCTGCAAAGTGCTGATGTGTCCATAGATTCAGCAAACAAACAACTTGCTCTCTGAACAGCTGAAGCAAGCTATGTCAACAAGACAGAATTTGAATTATTACATGCTGCTATCGCGTCTGTGAAAGCAGAAGAAGGGAGTACATGATTACGGCCTAGAGCCTGTGGTTAGGGAGGGAGTAATAGTAGTTCTTCAGCAATAGTTGTTGATGGAAAACATCTGCTTCCTTTTCTGTCCCCATAAAACAGACATTTGGGAAATGTCCTCGATGATATCTCTCTGAACTGAGTCATTCCTATCTTTGAAATTCTTATGCAATATTTGGATTCTCTGGGAAAACATTAAGAAAATGGACCACTGAATGGAAAGTAGATAAGAATCTTGGGAAACTTTCATTTTTGCATGGCATACGACCTTTAACCATATGGAAAGGGACACTGTCCCTCCAGCTATACAAGGAGAAAACCTTGCCAATTGCCACAAGGGAGAGCTCAAGCAGTTCTTTTCTCCCCTAAACCAAGTGCAGAGGAGTGGGAGAAATACAGATGCTTGTTCTGATTATGGCAGGACCCAGCACAGTCCAAGCTGGCTCTGTTTATCTTAGAGTGCAGCACATCAAGCTCAGAGGTTAAGTGACCCCACACAATGAGTGTGTGTGTGTGCTGGGCAGGGAGAGGATTGCTGAATGCTGCACATGTTTGCGGTGGGAAAATTATATCCTTCTGGTTATTCCTGTTTTTCCCAGGTACATGCTTTCTTTTCAGGCCCAAAATTTGTTCCTGTTCTTCAAGGTAAATCATACAATATAGCACTATTCCAAGAAGGTAAGGAGCGTGTTGCAAAGAAATGATGGTTTTGCTTAGCCATCAGGCTTTCAAACTTTGTTAGCAGCTCACTTAATCTACCATATAGAAAGTGATCCATGGTTGTGAAATAATGGTTGAAAGAGAATAAGGATATTAGAGAAGAGGCAGTTTTTCATTTCAAATCCAAATTTAGCCGAAATGGTAGTAGGATTGATTTCATGGTGTCACAAAACAGTGTAAGGAATGCAGATCTAAGGAGCCTCAGATTTTACAAAGCTTGAATACAGAAACAGGTTCATCAACCTGTATTTTAATCTTTTAGAGCCTGAAGTGTTTATATTTGTGTTTACAAATATGTATTTTTTGAAAGGACAGAGACATTCTTGCACATAAGCTTCCAGAAGACAGCAGGCCTTTGTTTTATGTTCCTTAATGTTATATATTCAGGAATCTTTTATTGTACTGTGTGATTTTATATGCAATTAGTAGATAAGGGAGGTAAGATGTGAATTTTATTTTCAGGATGCCTTTATTTTGTGTGTGGAGACTGTGTCAGTGTTAAAATGCCCCTATATGTAATGGAGCATTTTGTTCATATTGTGTATCAGATTGGTTAATCTAATTGTATACAAGACTCAGAGCGACTTGGTTTGAAATCTCTAAGGACTATGATAAAATAAAGCGAGAGAGTATATCTTAAAGTTTTTCACCAAGTAATGGTGGACAATATGATAAAGCATTTCTTCAGAGCTATAGCACAGACATTACGCTTCATAAATCCAAATATGTATTACTCACATTTATTTACAATATTTTTGTAGAAATCTGGCATCCAACCGAAATACAGTTTAAAAAGCAATAAATGTCAGAGAAAAAAATCCCTTCTGTCATCAAGTGATAAAAGAAGGAGTTTACTAAATACATGGTGATGAACTAAAATATTGCAACCAGGACAGAGCCTATACATAATCTTGGAAGAGAAATTCTGAAGATGAAAAGATAGTGTAGCTAGTTATTCGGTAAATAATAAAATAACACATTACAATGAGCCATATGCTCTTCAAACAGACAGTTGGAAAATCTCATATTTTATGTCTTTATTTACTTGAAACATACATTATTTCTTTCATTTATTTGTAAGCATTTGGAAATATTAATGAAAAAGATTGAGGAAGGCACAAAAAAGGAATGGGTGTGCAGTAGCAGAATTTAATTTGTCTCAGTGGGTGACAAATCAGCTTTAAAATACGGGTTCATCTTCCCTAATATGCATTTAAGTGATTGTTTCTCTAAATACAGGCCTATCTCTTATTCAATGGGAGTATTTTTCATGACTGTTGGTCATTAATGTCTAAATCCATAAAAATATTTTAAGTGCAAAACCCCTTGCAAACCATGCAAGTACAAAGATGGGATTCTGACAATCTATAATCAAACACTTTCTGCCAGTCTGAAGGTACCTCAGTTTCTAAATACAAAGTTGCCTAGCTTACATACATTCCAGAATAATAAGGTTTGGTGGTGTGTAGCAGTGGATGCTGGAATGGTGCAAGTCTTCAAACCATCTCTTTCTTTCAAATTAGGTTAAACATACTACCCTCTCCTCTTAAAATGTTGAGAATATCCATAACTTAGACCTTATCAAATCACCTCAATTTTGAAGCATTGATCAGGTAGGTACCTAAAGCCTTCAGAATCTATAAATATGGATTTTCTTTGCCTGCATTGTCTGCAGGCTAAATTCAGTAAATATATTCACATTTTCAAGACCAATTAGACCCCATGCCCAACAGAACGACAGTAAGAGCATTTTTCCATGGTCTAAAACAGATTAATTTTTCTCCATTAAGCTGTTTGAATACACTTCTACCATTTTAATAACTTTTCTATCCTTCCAATCTGGAAAGGATTTTTTTCCACTCTGTGTCTCCATGGAAGAGAGAGAGTGTGGAAAAAAAAATAAAATAACATAGTGAGGGGACAAAACAGCCAAGACACACTAGACTATTCCTCCTGTGGGTCTGCAAGAACCAGCACTTCTCCTGCTAGGACTGTAAGAGGAAAGGAGAATCCAAGAAATTACTAGGGTTCCTTAGCTATATCCTCGGTAACGAATACTTTATCATCTCATTCAAATAGTTAACCCTCTCAATTGGGAGCACTACTTCCTACCATAGTCACAGATGGTCTTTCCTCCTTGACTAGTCCAAGCTGAAGCAGCATGGCAGCAGAGCTTGCCTTGCTTGTTACAAACATAGGATATTTACCTATCTTTTTGGCATAGAAGCCAGAACCAGTAGCTCATCTTTTTGAAAGCTGAGGGGAAAAACAAAGAAGCATGGATCATCTACTCTCAACAGATAGTCACAGGACCTCCGCCTAATTGTTCCAAGTTACCTCAAGCAACATGACCCTCAAATTTCACAGTCCAGTGCTTGTGAAAGCAGTGGGAAGTAATTTTCTAATCTGAAATGAGTGAGGAGATTACATGTGAGAGAGTTCCTCTGCTGAAATTGTTTCAGTGTACATGAAATAATCGCATCTTCATACAATGCAATAAGAGATCATTAAAAAGGCATGGCATAATGGGAGGAAGTAACCAAGACCAATATTCCTGTGTACAGTAAAATAGAATGCCACACATTTGAAATAATCTGTAGCCAAATAGGATGGAGACATATTTAATACTGATAAAACATGTTTTCCGGTTTTTCATACATCCAGAATGAATGTTTTTATTACTAGACTCACAGAAAAAACATCTCTATATATTTTATCAGAAAACACTGAAACTAGAGATCTGCTTCTGTAACATGGTTCAAAATGTAAAGTCTTGATCCTTCAATGAAACTCCAAAAGCCCAGATAGGAATTATTTACGGAAATCACCTTCTTCTGAAATACTGCAGCATATGTTAGTTTCTTTGATGTGAATTACACTCTTAGAAGCTTGACTTTTCTCATAAGTGTTTGGAACTGTGGCAAAACCTAGGAAAAAAGGTAAGAACTTGCAGATTCTCCTTTATTAACAAACTACTCAATGCTGAGGCTATACTGCAGAACATTTCAGCGCGTAAACTTTTTTTGGGGTTTATACCTGTGCCACACCCCAGACAAATGATAGAATTATGCAAAAACACTGGAATTATCAGACTTATAAGAAAGAGAAGATATGCATGCTTATTCCTGCAGGGCTAAGATTGTTGCATTTTACAAAATAATTGCACAGATAACTACACATTCATAAATACTTTCCAATTCTTTTCCTACCAAAAGAGTTTTTGTTACAGTCACAGATGTCATTGCAAGACAGTGGTAAAAAAATATGTGCAGTACAGGAGAGAAGACATTTGTAAGCTATTACACTCCTTTAAAAGGAAGGCTGCACTCAATAAATGCAATCCCCCACAAGATAATACAAATGTCCATAGCCAACTGGTTGAAAATCTTAATAGCCTTTACCATGTCATTTCTGATATTTTAGACAATGTTGCCTTGATAGGTGTTGTGGATGCCCTGTCCACAGCAAGGGCAATAGCACAAGGAAGCATTCTCTGATACTTTGAATGCTCAGACATGAAAAAGCCATTTCAGTCCCCTGAAGATATTGCAGAAAGTCATTATAGAACATTGGTTACTTCAATACAATGCAGCCTTGAAGGATAATCCAAAAAACAGATATGGTTTTGGAAAAAATGTCACAGATTCAAGGCATCAATCAGAGGAATAGTGAGAAAGATAAAATGGAAAAATTTAAATGTTACTTTATAAAATTGTTTAATTCTTGTAATGTTCATGAGAATAAATTTGGGGACAGCAGAAGCAATAAAAATGAAGTCAATGTATATATGAATCTTGAAAAGAACAGATAATGTCTTGTAAATATATGTTTGCTCTAAAAGTGCTTCTGGTACCTAAATGCCAAGAGAATGTGGCATTCATTAAGTAAGGAAGTAGCATTAGATATTAGAAATAATCTTTAGATTTATGCCTCGATGTCTATTCATTATTTTTTTACAGATCATTAACTTATAATACAATGCATTTCTAAGTCTGCCTTGCTCTACTCAGATATGAAGCCCATGGGAAAATATGAAAACAGCTCTTTCAAATGGTGGCAAGCAATTGCCTTTTTCTTCTTTCTCATTTGCTCAAATTCACAAAGAAAATTGTGGCGGATGCCATCCTGCCCCCTCTTCCAGCAATGTAATAGAAATCCTGATCACAAGAGATATCTGATGGTACTTGATTTCCTCCACACTGTATCATAGTAAGTGAACATGTGGGAACGAGCTAGTGGCACTAATATCAGTGAGTTGCAATACCTTTGAATGAAGGTATTGCATCACAGAGTCAGATATCAGAGCATGCTAAATATTAAATTAGCACCACTGATTCTACATTTCTAGGGATGTCTTTAAAAAGAAAATAACTCTTTTGCCATTCTTCTTCAGTCATCTGTGTAACTTTACTCTGCAGTATTCAAATGAATTTTGATGGAATTGTCAAGACTTTTCACAATACATTCCAAATAAAAACATGGCTTTTAAAAGTGCACATATATATACATGGATATATATACATTGTATACACATACATATACAAACACATATATGTAGTGAAGACTTTCCTGTCATAAAAGCGAAACCCAATTGACAATTTCCTTTAACTCCCTTTACTAGGTATCATTTATGTGGACCTTCAATGCTGTCCTCACAGAGGAAGATTTGGTTATGTTTGCTTCTTTAAATTGAAAAATCCATTTCTATTTTCCTCCTGGGAAAGATGGCTCCAGAGCATTAATCTTTGAGTGGAGACAAATTACAGGAGAAGTAATAAAAACATACAAAATAGTGAAGGAAAGGGAGTATACATCAAGGACTTCTTTTCACCTTTTTCTCCTTAGACATAAGTCAGGGACAGCTAGTGAAATTGAAATTGAATTGAAATAGCAAAATTACTGCCACTCTTAGAAGAGATGGCTAGACCTTTTCCTTTACAACTTCTTATTGCAGGTTTGCTCAAACTATTCTCTGAGGCAATTGATTCTGGGCACTCCAAAACAGGACATTAGGCTCCAGTAACCATTGGTTTCCACCAACTTCCTTTTCCTATGTCTGTTCTTTACCAGTTAATGCAGGGTTTGTGTCAGCAAAATTACACATATAAACTTTTCTCCTAAAAGCACCTCACTACTCTCACTGCTCCCCAGAGTAGATCTACATTCTTTTAGGCAATGCTCATGGCAGAGTTAATGTAACACATTAAGATCATTTAAAGTGTTCGGATAAAGTTACACTTAGCCATTATCAGAGTCTCAATACATTTTGTCAGCTCTTTGGTGGAATGTGAAAAAATATTAAATTACTATGAGAGAGCTTATGCTTTATGTGCTCTGAAGATCAATGACAAATAAAAAAAGACATTAAATATACCTATGTGGAAGTTGTAATTTACTGCATTGCATACATCTGTTTTCTGTGTATGACTAGGCACCCACATTTGATTTGTTCTTTGTTACAAAAATTTTCAGTCCTTTATATGAACTGTGTCATATTTAATAAAGGAACACAGCATAAAATAATGCTCACACATCTAAGTTTAATGCACCCAACTGCAATTCCTCTCTCTGAAGGCCTGTGAACCCACTTCTCTCACCTTCTAGGTGAAGGTTTGGATCACTGTGCTACAGACTTATGTGAGAGTAGATGCTCTAGTGCCCTTTTATTGAGGCTGTTCCACTTTAATATTAAATTTCATATTACCGTTCAATATGCAGTAGACCGAAAAAGAGAAGGTGAACAAACAGAAACATGATAATATAGGTTGGTTGTTAGGTTACTCACCTGGAAAAAATACTTTCTTCTCCCTGCTACAGTGCATACTTAAATATAAATTGCTTAAAATTTTATTGGAATTTCAGGATGAACCTAGACTTCTTTGGCAAATATTCTGAAAGTGAAGCGTGAGAAATCTGCTTAGAGACTTTATTCTCTGGCTCAAAGACACGCAATTAGTCTCTATGCAATATAAAACTATGTCAGTAGGAAAGATGAAGACTGAAGTGTAAGATAAGGCCCAGTGATTAGAGTATTAAAATAAAGGATGGATTAAAAATGTCTTCAAAAACACCAAAGAGAAGGGAAAGATTTAAACCTCTTCATAGTGGAAGTGTGTGCTAATGGGTAAGTCACAGAGGAAATGATGGTAAGAATAAGATATTTTTTTCTACTGTGTTTTGCACAGATACAGTCTAGGAATGTTTTCTAAGCATGAGGCGAGAAAAGTGGTAGCTGCTTCATTTCAGCCTACTATAAGCTAAGCATAGTCTCAACATAGGCACCTGTTTATACACTCATGGCTGTTATTAGTAGTAGTGTAAGTACCCAAGAGAGACTTAGTCACCCTTTGCGACTGAAGATGAAGCTGAGCAAGTGTCTTTTGGCTGTCTATACTTTACAAATTGATATAGTTAATGAAAGGTAGAAACATTTAGATGAACATGCCAGAGCAGACACATTATGTGCCTGCCATCACTTCAAAGCAGAACCAGCAGGAGGCTACAGACCCCCAGATGCAGTGCTCCATATACATATATATAAATATATAAATACATATATTTTATATATATATATATATATATATGCCCCAGGCTCCTGCCCCACACTGAGGGTGCCCAAGCCAAGGGTGACACAGTGGCACAACTACATGGCTTGCAGTTTGGCATCAGTTCCTTCTGCACTAAAGCAAACATTGGAAAACCTGAGGGACTTTCATGGGTCTAGCCCAAGTGACAACAGCACTGATATTGGTAGTGATATTTCCTTCTGAAACTGAAAGTGAGATCAAAAGCAATGCAGATCAGCATTGCCATTCAAAAAGATTAAAAGCAATCGAAAGTCTGACTAGAAATGCTGGCTGTGAATTTGGGTCACGTGAGGTAAGCACCAAATGCAATAAAATTCTCTGTGTGATGTCTTCCATTCTTTTCTGTTGGCTTCTCAATGTACCATGGAGTCTGTCAGTGTAACTTGTGCCTGAACTCCAGCATCAACCCAATGCAGTCTGATTCACTGAATTGGAGTTAGCTGGCATAGAGATGAAGATTAAGCTCGCCACCAGCCTTTCAAAGGCATCTTCATTGACCTCCTTAGCCTGTGTTTAGCCTTAAACTGTGTGCAAAACAACTGATCAGCATAACAACCAATTCCTAAAATAATGGAGAAGTAGTACCATACATTTAATCTGTGTCTAGAAAACGGCGCTAGTGTTAGTTTCTGAATTGCAGCATAACAAACAGGGGCATATGCAGGTTAATTAGTAATGAAGTTGAACTATTAAAATGGATCTCAGTTAATTCATAGGTTTTCAAAGCATTTTAGGGTAGATGGATTCTAGCCAAGGCTCCAAGCTTATGAAACAGTGATTCATGGCTAATAAGGGCAAATGCCCTAGAGATATGAATATTTGTTACCCCAACATGCTGACCTTTTTTCAAAGAGGCAGAAATTTAATTATCTACTTTGAAAAGCACAATTATATAAAAAGTCAAAACCTGATTTATATTCAGTTTCTGCATTTTCAGAGATAAGTAAGTAGGAGGGAAGAGAAACCAAAGGAATAGTTTCAATAATGAAACCAAAAATTCCTGTGTGCATGTGCTTGTATGTGTGTGTGTGTGCTCACATGTGTATATGCGTTTACCGGGGACAGGGATGCTTTCTTCTTCTCCTTCTACATATTCAAATGAGTAGAAGAAAAAAAACCTTTTCCCATATTCCATCTTTCTTGGCCCTCTTTTAACCATATATAGCAAGATTTTCCTCAAAGTCACAACTCTTTAACAGAAAGTTGCCTTCTCTCACTCTCTCTCTCAACCGTGGTTGGCGTTATTCTTTTTTTCTGTCCAAGGAAATAGCTGGGCAGAATGAATCACTGACATACCCAAAGTGACAAAGCTGCGAGTTCAGCATTTGGCTCGCTGTTGTGGACTCCGTCAGTCAGGCAGCACCACTGTTCCACATCAGCAGTTCTCACAGGGTCGATTTGCCTAACACTGGGTGCAATGCCACACAATAAGTGGTGACAGTTTAGGGATCAGAAAACTAAATTGTGCGAAACACTATTCAAACTTGCGTTTCACTTGGGCATGTGGAATTATCAGCATTAATTTGGGTTTTTTTTGTAGTAAGACTCCAGTAACAGCTGAAATCATGACACTGTGTGAATGTGCTGATTAAGTCAGTAATTGTCCATAGTTAAGGCAGCTACATTAAAAAAAAATAAAAAGCTTTTTAATTATAAATGGAAATCTAGTTGAATGCAGATTACATCAGACACTTTCATCAAGTATGCTTCTTTAAGAATGATCTGAGCTCTGATCTGCTATACTCACATGGGATCTCATGGGAATGTATCTCCTGCAAGATCATATCTTAATTTGCTCGGGTGGTATTTTTAGCAATTTGATGTCTTCCTCCTCCCACTTCCCACCAATGAAATAAATCATATTGTGGTCATTAAGTAAACCCATTCATCCAGTTCCTTTTGCTGTAATTCTGCCTGCTACCATGTAGCCTAGGGCTATTGATCAAGCATAGCATGCCCATCCAAGACTGTGTATGTGATCATGTGTTTAATTAGAAACTTAATTTATTGCAATGACAGCACAGAAAGTTTTAGACTCAGAAACTCTTAGGTATAATTTCAGCTCTTTAAAAACAGAGGTGCCACCCTTTACTGCTGACAGATTATTTTATTTATATGAGAATAATTTTCATGATTTTATATTAAATTAAATTACATTTATTTATTCTTCAGACATTTCTATCAAGAGCTCATGAGCTGCACAGATATAAAAAGAAAGGCCTTATTTGAACCATTGCACATCCCAGAGGAGTTACAGAATCACACTACAGGTGTGAGGCTGGCAGACACCTCTGGAGATCATATAGACTAATTATTCTTTAGCATCCAGCAAAATGTTTTGATGCTGCTACAATATAACTCCCAGATGATCACTATTAATAACAGGGTGATTCCACTGGTTTATTATAGCTTCCTAGCTGGTGTCCATCCGGAAGGAAGGGGTCTTAACCCCTCTGTACAAGTCAAAGGAGAGGGAAAACTGCAGGTCATAAAGGGCCAAAGGGCATAACCAGCTAATCACAGTTAGAGCCTGTACAAATCTATGGAGTGAGCAGTTTAAGAAATGGTCTGGAAGCCCACTCAACACACCTGTGGCACTGACTCCTACCTCATCATACTCAGTAGAAAGCTTTCAAGTTTCTCACAAATAGGCCCTACCTCTGCAGCTGTGGCCTCTACTATCCTAAACTATTAAACCTTAAAAATGGATGTTCAAGAAATAGGCTTTATTTTTTTTTTCTTGTTTCTTATTCATACCATGATGGTCCCAAGATCTATTGCACAGCCAAAACTCACATTACAACAAGAAAACTGAGTTTCCATCATTTTAATTTGGATTATCAGAATTAAAATCTGCATAATAAGGCATCTCCCTTGCTGTCTTTCAGATGAGACCTTTCTCCCATTCTCCCCTTATTTGCTTCAAATCATTCAAATTATTCAGCAATTTCAGCAATTTCATTCACTGGCTACATATCCTACTTATTTCCTCCTTAAACTACCAGTTTTCTTCCTAATAGGCATGTCAAAACAGAAACAGCCCACTCTTCCCCAAGTTTCAGCTGATGCCCTTCTCCTCAGGTTAAAGGAAAATCAGTGGTAGCTATGCTTTGATTTGAGCATTTCCAGGACACTTCTTGCACACTTACCTAAAATAGAATATGATCTTCTAATGTATTATTGATTATGGATGAGGCAGATGATAATTAGTGATAATACATTAATGACCTTTCAGATAGTTCTTTTTCAGTGTGAAGACCTTTCATAACCCCTTTGTGTTGACTTAAAAGATTTCTTTTTTTTTTCTAAAACTACTATTAACACACTGATTATTAGGCTTATGACGCTATTTTATTCAATCTCATAAATGCTGAAGATTTTAATTGCCTGAAGAATGATTAAGTTTGTAAGTTTTTTTCTTTTTCCTTTAGCTATGCAATAAAATTTTCAGTGCGGTTGCTACCTATTGCCTTGTAGTTTATGATCAGCACCAGGAAATACATTACTATGGGCTTTCTAACATAATGCTGCAGTAACTACTACCTCTTTGTCAGCATCCTTCAGTTACTGTCCAAGAGGCTGGCAAAGAATGGGTACAGATGATCTCCAGATTTCTTCTCTTTCTAAGAAATGTACCCCTGGTGACAGGTGCTAGAGGAAAGTGTGGAACAGCTCTGTGGTACTCTCAGGAATGTCCTCTTTACAGAGAAGAGCTTATATTATTTTTTTTAATTCTCATTTGGAACTACCAATTCCTCCACCTCCTTAATTTTGTCTCTAGATATTGCATCTTATTATTTTCTGTGTTGCTTCATTTACCAAAAAAAAGGCAAAAAGGAATCTGACTTTTAAAGTATCTTCTATTGTGTTCTGAGTGTTCCACTATTAGTGGAAGTCTAGCACTAATAAAGCAACTTAGCTGCGGCAAAGAAACGAGACATATCTGTGTTCTCTGCAATAATTTGACAACACATTTATCATCTCAGAAGCTGCATATTTTATAAATGTTTAAATATCTTTTGTGCTATCACAGAGCATAAAATTCACTCATGCTAAACTGACACCCAGAGAAATGTGAAGATGTCCTTCTTTATAAAGAAGAAGGCAATTCTCAACTGCTAAACAAATTTTATCTGACATGCCTGCAGTAAATTGAGGTCATTATTTCCCTAGATACATTACATCTGCTGAGTCAAATATTGTAAATAAAAGTATTGAAAAATATATGTAGTCTTTCCTATTTAGCTAACATTTTGTCTCATTTGTTTATTACTACTGATAATTAAACAGACTTCTCTCCTTTCCTGAGGAGTAAGTCATCTTTACCAGAAGAATGGCTTTGGGAAGTTCCTTCTCCTGCCCTCTAAGCATCTCTATGCAAGGAGGCTCCTTGTTGTGATGTGCAACATGGCAGTGTGCTGCCCCAGGAGACCTCACCTATAGTATTTTAAAGATTCAGCAATTTTCTTTGGCAGTCTGTCAAGCAAAACAAAGACATTATTGGGAACAAGGCTCCAGGTTCCTGAAAAGGAAAAGGTTAAACATTTGCTCTTTTCTTATTTAATTGGCTCATTTTTCTTGCCTCTTCTTCCACCTGCAGGGGGCAGCTCCTTCATAGTGATACTTTCCCTTCAATCCTGCCTCCAGGGCAGGCAAAAGCTCTTTTTTTTTTTTTTTTTTTTTTTTTTAATATAGATGAGCTTTTTCCTCTGTTTCCTCTGTTTCTTCGTATGACATTATATCTGTGCCAAAGTTTTTGACTCAATATAATTTTCAACTGCTCTGTTGTTGCTTGCAATTAACTTATCACTTATCCACAGAGGCTTTATATAATTTATATTTCAGGTTTTAATTTGCAGTATTCCCTCCCAATCTTTTTTTTTGCCAAATCTTTTTTTTCTCCTCAGAATTCTTCTCTCATAAACACTGCCAATCTATTTTACTTAATACATTTCTTATTGTATTAAATTGGACCATTTACATGTTAATACACCTGTATTTGTATCCAAAATTCATCTTTAATGACGATGGTACTTAGAATTTCCATTTTAGTTAATAAAATTCAGTCTGAAGTTTTTCCTCGCTGAGTTCCCTGTAACACATACTGATATAAAAATGAGCTCTACATAAAACCTTAGTCCTTCTTATTAATGACTGAATAAATTATACAAATTAAAATTCTCTAGCTATCGCTGCAGTCACTAATCTAATGCTCTCAGCTATCTCTGAGTGTGTTTCTCTACCCTAAACCACAGGTGGTAAACACTTTTTCCTTCCCCTTCAATAGTGCAATTTAAACTGACTTCATATTTCCATATTTCTCTCCGTTTCTAATAATCCTTATCGCAAGTCAAAAAGAATTATTAACTCACAGTGCCACCTTCCCCTGCTCCTTACCAAATAGTCGAGTGCAGGGTGCCCATCATATCCCTAATCTTATCACAGCCATCGCAGCCATACAAGAATTGACCCCATTTTACCTACAATTTTGTAAACAATGTCAATAAAAAGAAAGCCTTAAACCAGTGTCAACAGAAAAACCACTGAGACCTTGTGTGGAATTTGTGTTTGCATGTGTTGTTATTTGCAGCTCTCAGGAACCTCAGCAATGTAGCCAACAGTGTTAAGCACTTCAGAAAATGCCATTTAACTTGCTCACTCAGTAACTGTGCAAAAGCATTGCAACAGCCCTGTTAACTCTGTGTTTCAATACCTACTTTCTTGTTTTGTGTGAAAAGCAACACACTGGCTTCATACTCCTCAGCTGCAGAGCCTAGATAAATGGTTTAGCAAGAACACTCATGAAAATATAAACCAGCTTCTCTCTGAATGCTGTGTGATGGAAAAAGTTGTCCTTCAAGTATTCTGATATGAGCTTGTTTAATACCAATATTTTTAAGTTTCCTGTAGCTTTAGTAAAGAAGAGGATCACCAGCCGCATCTTTGTCTCAGAATATTATCTTCATTTACCTCCTTTCCAGAATTAATTGATACAAGATGGAGAGCTTAAGAAGGGGAGCTGCTCTTTCTTCTAAAACGGTGTCTAACCCATCCCATTTTCTGAAGCGGATTCATTGCTATAGGAATAACATAGGGCATGCAAAACTAAAATAGTAATAAAAAAAAATAGCCAACAGAAGAAGGAATGGGGCCCAAACTCCCTAGGATTTGCATTCTATGTTATCTAATTGTGAAAAAATGAAAAAATCCTTGCCTAAATTACCTCTTCTTTTATAGCTTTAAGGGAGTGCTCAAATGACCTTGAGATCAGTTTTTCACAGTGCTTCTCTAAATTCAACAAAGAAAATCATGAGTACAATCTACTTATTTACCTGTCTGTGAGACAACACTTCTTTACTGTTTGCTTCATATGCAGTAGGCCAGATACCTCTTTCATATGTACAACTAAACTACATGATCAGTTCTCATGCACCTGACCAATACACCTTAAATTATGGATAATCAAAAATAAGTATCAAAATCACGTATTTCCACTCATCATGAATGATGATTTTTTTCTGGTAAATGCTAGTCTAGTAATCTGACCAGTGAACTTCAAAGGAAAGCTAGACCTCTACCCATCTGAGGAAATCTGAAACTTCAGAAATGAAACAAAAAACAAGTATCTAGGGAGCATATTTCAGGTTTGTGCCTGCACATGATTCAGTTAGAAGTAGTACAACTTGCCTAGCTGTTCAAAAGGGCAATGCTAAAAATATAGATGGCTATAGTAGAAGTAATTATACTCATAAAAGTATATATAGATCAGACCATGGTCTGTTAGAGATGTTACTCCCTTCTTCAACCGTAATATAGTATACTATAATCTGCTATTTCAAATCTATGCTTCAGTGAAGTTTATTTATGAGGTAGATGTGTTCAGCTATGCAACTTAGCAGCAAGCAATGAATCAAGAACACAAGATAAATTAATGTGAGAAAATGATTTTTCTCATCTATTTTGTCCATCCTGAAGTATCAGCAGGTCAGACTTGACTTTTATACAGCTATTAGTCAGTAAGTATATATCTGAAAGTCAACACTCCCTCTTTACACAGAAGATTTCTCAAAGTCACGTCCACAGCTGCCCTTCCACACTATCCACTGAGCCACATGAGTGCGTTGCAGAATAAGGGGTCTTGTTGCACAGCTTGTTTGTCTTGATTTATCAATGGGAGCTGGAAGGGCTGCACATTGTGCGCTAGGTGAATACATACAGGTTTATATTTCCCGTCAGTAGGAAGGGTACTTCCAAGTCTATAAAAGCGAGAAGTTTACCTCCATCTAAAACTACATGGAGCAGTATAAGAATATGATTCTTCCCCTGTCAATCTATCCTCTTCTTTATAATTGAAGGTGAAAAATGCATATAATAAAGATAGCTTGCAGTCCTTCCAGAACAATTTCAAACCTTTTTTTTTTCTATGGCAGAGCACAAACTTGACAAAAAGCCTCCCATCAACCATTTATTCCTTTCCTTGATAATGCTTCTCTATTTCTTCTCTTTACAGGTTTGATTTGGGAAATTATTGTGCTTTCTTTTTGTTTTAATTTGGGCGCTATAAAGCCTACAGCTATATTCAGTTTAATGGTCTAGGAAGAAAAGCACAAAATCACTTTCCGTAGCCTATGTTCATTATCAGTCCCTCTCCACCAATCTTTATTCTCTGCATCTTCTCTTTAGCATCTTTTCTGATGAAGAAGAGCCACTCCTTGCTCTTCTACTTTTCTTCCTGCATGAGTTACAAACATCTATGTTTTAAGAAAAGATAAATCAAATCACTCTTTACTCTCTCTTCCTCTCCAAAATTCATCAGACTGTTTCACATTCATGACTTCATCCTCAAAATCTCTGAACTACATTTTCTTTATTCTAATCAATTTTAAAACAAAAGAATCTCATTTTGAAGTGCTTTCAGGAGCTGCAAGGTGGCTGAAATTTTATTATAATCATAGGTCTTCCAGTCACTAGAACTTCAGAAGGAGCAAAACTGTTAGAAGACTCATGGTAAAATAGAGACTCTCCCTCTCTAAGGGAGGGGGTAACACTCCCTTAAATCTATCATAAATATGCTAAAAGGGATATTAAAAAAAAAAAGAAAAGTGGAAGCAAGAACAACAGAAAAGCTTAAAGAAATAAGAAATGGACCCTACAAGTCCAATGCTCTCACACTAGAGGGTTAGAAGCAGCTCTCCTATGAAAAGGCTATCTAACATGCACAGGGTCCTATGCTGGCAGCACTGTTTCCTTACAGAAGACAATGGTTTTGGATGAATATATGCATTGTCTATTTTGTATCTGGTCTCATGAAAAAATACACATTCTCATATATATGTTCTGTCATTGTTCTGTTGTATGAAAAGCACATTGTTTGAGCTTATCCAAGTATTAATAAATCATATCATGATACATGCTTAATACATCTTTTCTGTCAGTAAGCTATGAGGGTTGAGGAGGAAGAAGCTGCTTCATGCATATGTTTTAGGGACATTTTGTTCTTGCTCTTCATTGTCTCACTTCTCCTGGCTTCAGGCAGCAACTTGGCAAATGAGCGCTGACTTGTTTAGCACTCTCTAAATGTGCTGAAATGAGTTTAGTCACTGCCCACACAGAATGCTATTTCTGCTTACTGCAGTCCAAATCTGCTCAACAACTGAGAATCACAGATCAAAGATCAGCCAGGAGGCAGTGGATATTTTATTTCCATGTCTTGCTTGTGGGAAAAAAGAACAACAAAAAAATTTCACAAACAGAATTTACATGCAGTACACACAAGCGTCATACAAGTAGGTTCAACTAAACAGCAGGGTAAGTTCATCATAAAAGTGTGGCAACAAATTTTGACAGCAATATGATTATCCAGCTGTGATACGGCAGAGCACTGTTTTAATACAAGTCCACATTAACTGTGTTTGCTTTTACATTGTAAAATTAAGAAAAATATTTCCCTTAAATAGGCAATTTAAAATGTTTTAAAGGCATGTTTATGGCACATCTGATCATATAATAAAGTTCTTTTAGATCCTATATATATTTTTAAAGGGATACTTTCTGTAGGTTTTTTTTTTTCCACACCAGGTCCCATGCTGATATATGATGACATCTTTAGCCCAGTTTCTCCAGTAGATGCATATATTTTTAATGATTCTTTCTTGTCAGAATGACTGAGATTTTACTGGCTGCTACACTGAAGGTGGCAGGCAGTTAATAAAGTGCTCCATGGATCTGTCCTTCCATTCATCAATTTCTTGCACGTGTACAGTTTTGTTTTCAAACACTATAATTCTATGTCAAATGAGATGTATATAGGCTTAGAGGTTCTCTTCAATAAGCCATAAATTCAGTAAGTGGCACTTGATATTACTATAAAGTTGGGGCACTATCACTATTTGCAGCTGAACATACTGCATTTTTTTCCATTCACCTAAAAAAAAAGAGAGAAAGAAAAGAAAAAAGGCAGAAAAAAAAAGGAAAAAAAGAGGGGCAAACTCTTTTCCTCTTTTTTCTAGACAATAAAAATTTATCTTTCCCTCCAGCTATATTCAGGTACAGAGTGTAGTCCCTACCCAGATCACAGAATTTGTGCCTTGCTCGCTTTCTCTCTCTTTATCCTAAATGGTTCAGAGTAAATCTTATATTGCCCTGTGACTGCCAGAGCGGAAAGCATTTCTGAGGACAGAAGGAAGGATGGACAAATAGAATGGAAGCATAGAAGTAAGGAAGGAAGGAGAGAGAAGGAAAGAGGGGAATGAAGAAAAAGCAAAGACCAGATAGAATATTCTTGGATCCTACCAGACTTGTCTAATTGTAGAACAGCTAGCTTAGGAAAAGTTCTAAATTCTTATAAAAGAAGGCTGAAGCTCAGCATAGAGTACCAGAGTTCTATATATTCACTTGCTCTGGTGTGCATTATTATAAGGCTATGATTAGCTTCAAGGTACTACAAATTACTATTTTGGTACAGCAAAAATTTACATATCATTTTAAATTTCAGCTCCTTATCTTGGCAGAAGGTTTTATGTACTCAATCATGTCTTCTGTCTTCAGGCTGGATTCTCTCTCAAACATATGATTGCAACTCACATGTAACATTTTAACAGGTTGGAACCTCCCAGTGTTTCTGCAATGCCCAATCTAGATGTGAAGCAAGCTAGGACAAAAGCAGCATAGCTACATTAACACAGCATTCTGCCAAAGTGGATATCTTCAAGCTAGGTCATTATTTTATAAGGTATTTTATACTTCACTTACATGAAGACATCAAGAAATGGAAAATCTATCATTTATTAAGGTAGTTTATTCCAGTTTTTGATCACCTTTGCATCAAAAAATCTGTTTTACCTCCCATGTGAATTTATGCAGCCATAGCTTGCACATCCTGGCTCTGTTTTTTCTCCATTATATTACAGTGCATTTAGTACCTAAACATTTTTCCACTGAGAGAGATTATCAATAGAATCAAAGTCATCCTTCAATTGTCTTTTTCCACAAATTAAGCAGGCTTGGTTCTATATGTCTCTCTGCAACTACAAGACAATACAAGTTGTTCTTTGCTTGAGGGTAGGCTTTCACTATGTATTCTCTAGTTTTTAGAGATATTTTTCTCTTGGGCCATACTTGGACAGACACTATGGGTAGACTCAGTGAAGCTATTACTGCTCAGGTGCAGAGGTAAAATTCAGTCTTTTTGCCTACTTCTACTTACTTGCCTCATGCCGCTTGTGTCTCCTTAGCCACTTTTCGCTGAGCTGAGCTCCATTGCAGCTGCTGTCCTTTGTGAACTTTTGGCCATCAAGAAGCAATTCTGAAAAGCAGACTATATACTTTACGTATTAGTTAAATAAAATACCTCTCAAAAAACTCCTAGATGAAATAAGAATCTATTTACATTTGATATAACTACTGGTCTGTCTTGTATAACCACATTACGTTACCAAAATATGTTGATAAAATCAATGGAACTTTGGACCATTTAAAATGACAAGACAAATTCAAGCAGAAAAAGGACTGGAAGGTCATACTGAATGATTTGTAGATCCAGATAATTTTCAGCAATGTCTTCATTAAAAATGTTTTGAGGTTAAAATGTAATTTTATTGGATAAAATATTATTCAGTAAAAACTTAGTAGGTAGTATTTACTCCAGTACAGATGCAGGAAATGTAACTTTAGCTATCAAACTAAAGTGCTTAAACTGGGAGTGCTGTTGCAGGCCCCTTGCTCTGTTCATGCAGAAACAAACTGCTTAGAAATTTACCCCCTGAAAATCTCAGTTTCTACATGCCCTATGACAAATTTTATATCACTGAAAGCATCTGCACTGCTGAGAAATCCTTGGTCCATGTGCCCAGCAATACTGAGAGATCCACGTCTACACCACGATGACCATCTCTCTAAGATATCTCCATATCCATACTGAATATGATTATTATTCTTTGTGGGCTTTAATTCTACGAGGGCAGTGCTGCAGCATTTTTCTACAGTAAGTCTCTGCTGAGACTATGTAATGTTTGGCTTAGGGTGCAGCATGGTTTTCTATAAAGGGAGAGGTAAACATGGAGAGGCAACAGGAATAGCACTGGAGGTGTACAGATTGCTGAGGGAGTCAAGCCTGCTGTGGCTGCATCCATATGGTGCAGGGGCGGTTCTAGGACTGGTTCCCAGAGCAGCACTGTATTTCCAGCACCAAGGAGTCAGCTGGTCTACTTTGAAGGACAGCACAGGAGCGAACAGCCAGGCACTCTGCTCAGTTGGGCAGCCACACGACAGGACCAGATCAGGACTCTTGGTTATCTGAGGGTGTGGGTGTCTTGTGTTCTTTGTAGAGAGAGCAAACTAAAGGAATTAGTCTTCTCACATGGGCATCCACAGGAATGTCTGATTTGCCTTAAGAAAGAAACAAACAAAAAACACGTAACAAATATAAACACTGGCTCCTTGATCTCCACATGTTTAATTGATACCTCATTCCCTTTCCTTTTGTCCTTGTCAACAAACTGGCCAGGACACATTTGCCCTAACTCTAAGGACTCTAGATGGTCATTGCCTTCTTCACTTCAGAGACAGTGACTGGTCTATGCTTATTTTTAAATCAAGCAGTACAGATCTATCCCGTTTAACCTCGTCAAATTCATATATACTTTGTAGTGATAATAAAATTGCTTCACTTCTTATAGTAATATTCTTTATAGACTTTAAGTTCATGAAATATTTTCTTCTGCTATGTAGATTTTTCCAGTGAGGCAGTAATTAATAAAACAATTTACTTGTTTTCTTAAATTATTTCCTTTCACATTATATTTCTATATTTTTGTAAACTTTCAGATGTCAGAAACTGTTCTCTGAAATTAACATTAGCTCATCATATGGTTAAACAGTATACCTATATCCTTTCTTTGATATAGTGGTTTGAATAGATTATCCTTTTGTTAACAACAAAGACTTGTTCCTTACAATATGTGGATAAGCATATTTTGATCAATTTTTAATCAATGAGGATCTTTCCCATTATTAGCTGAGTCCTAATATGCCAAATGTTGTACTGGGAGAGGGGAAAAAAAGTATGACCAGTGTCGACTTTAACTCACTTAAAGTATCCTTAAAGTGAATAGAGCCTTTCCACTAGCTTTCAAAAATCAATTCAATTAGAGCAGTACTTGAACTAAACAGAGCTAAAAGAATTTTCTAGTAGATGACTAAGTTTCAGTGAAAGTCATTGACATTCAGACTTCTAAGAATCTAACTTACTTTTGAAAAGATTTTAAAAAATCTCTTAGTTGTCTTTGGAAATTTCAATTTGAAGATATATTTTCATTTTGTAAAATGGCTCATCACAAACTGTATCAGGCGAAAAAGCATATTTTTTCCTGACAGATTACAAAATAAGAAGAATTTTCAAAATAAAGAAAAAAAGCATGGCCATATCTGCCACAATGCATAAAGTATGAAAGAACTATATAGTCGAGAGACATACTTGGATTACTTGTTTAATTAATTGTTTAATATTGAGATACATCAAACATTAAATAATAGAATCATAGTGCTAAACCAGTAGGGAGAGCTAGAGGGCAATGCTTTTGCCAAGCACTTATGGTAAATATTCAGACTGCATAATCAATTAGTACTGCTGTTATAGCAGGCATTTCTGAAGACCTTCTTCATTTTGCCTTCTTCATTTTGCCTGTGAACACCTTTTGTCTTGCATCACTTGCTCCAAGGAAAGAAAATAAACTTTTTGCAGCTGTGTACTTGCAAGCCATTTTGCAGTTGCTTTCAGAGCTGGGCCATCACTCAGCTGATGGTGGGTCCTTCACTGAAATCATCTTGCATCATGACCCCAAGACTGTGACAATCTAGATTCAATAGGAATTCTAGAACAATAACAACAAGCTATCAGCTGGGGAAGCCAGTTCCCCTTAATATGTAGCACTGGTCCCATTTTCTGCTTTGAATTTGGTCCAACCACTGTGCATCCAAAGCCTGGATGTAAGCTGGAAACCAGTCTTTCTTATTAAGTTCCTATATGGTTTGTACTTTATGTTAACAAAGTGTACAGATTTGCAAATCTCCCCCTCAAGAAAAGGAAGGAAGGAAGGAAGGGGAGAAAAGGAAGGAAGGAAGGAAGGAAGGGGAGAAAAGGAAGGAAGGAAGGAAGGAAGGAAGGAAGGAAGGAAGGAAGGAAGGAAGGAAGGAAGGAAGGAAGGAAGG
>JAUBOD010001123.1:610572-636253 GCA_032353885.1 Nothura maculosa | reverse complement strand
AAGGAAGGGGAGAAAAGGAAGGAAAGGAAGGAAAGAAGGAAAAGTCACATTGCTTGAAATTTGATGTAACCAAGATATATTCTAAAAATATTCTAATTCATTACCTGGTTTCATTCTATATCCCTCTGCATTTTACTCAGGCATAATGCTTACTTCTTTACATGAACTATGTAGGTCCCTGCAGAGGGAATGTGACTGTGCAAGATAGAGGATACTCAAGGGCAGGGCAGAGCCCATGAGTCCCTGATGCTGATTGTTCCCCTCTGTCGTTCCCTAAACCTGTAGACCTGCAATGTGCTAACAGATCTTCCAGACATTTCTCCCTTCACTTCTCCTTCCCTTTGCACTCTTTTCCTGCCTGCTTTTGCCAAATCTATTTTTTTCTTTTTTTGCATAGGCATCAGAGAAGTATGACCCATACTAGAGCTTCTGCCCAGTTATAGCTATAAGACCTCCTTCATGAAGGAACACATCCTCCCTAAGCTCTCGCAAGTGCCAGTTGGAAACAGTTATTGCACAGATGAGAAATTCATGTGCAGAATTGTGCTGCAGAGCTCTAAGAGGCAGAACACAAACACTTGCACAAAGGAAATCTCTGACAAACTCCTTGGCTCTGTGTGATTGCTGAGCAGCACACCCTAATATCAGTAGGAAAATTACTGAGTAGAGAATGAGGCAATTAAAAGATGTCTTGGGTTTGGCATGTTCCTGAGACGTAGAGGGTAACTGAAAAAATTTAACAATGCTATTTAACAATATATTTGTCAACACTAAAAATATCTACACATAGAATTTAATTTTGTCTAAAAATAGGTAGTTCTGGGGCATCCAGATATTACCAGATTTTTATGTAGAGATAAATTATGAAACTATGCAACTGTAGCATAGAAACTGGAGTAGTAATGAACACTACATAATAGTTATCCAGAAGGCAGAGGGATGTCTATCCGGACAGCATATTTGTCTAGGGAGTTATCCAGAAGGTAAAAAAAGAATACTCAGAAAAACTGATCAATGGTCAGAGATCCGATCTTACAGCACTGAGTTGTGTTTGGTATGTGTTGTAATGTGGTAGGAGGAAAATCACGAAATTTCAAGAACTTGAAAAATGAGGCGATAATGAAATGTACACTAGACCTGATTTTTTTTTTCGACAGCAGTAAAACTTAACCTGTCCACTATTGCCATCCACATTTTATAGTGTTCACATTATAGTCTTTCCACATAAAATATAACCAAATCCTCTGCTCATGGAAAAGATGGATGTTGTTATACTTCACATGAACACACAATTCCAACATAGCCTTTGAATTAATAACATACTTCTCCAGGCCCAGATTGAAGAAATACACAGTGCGGTATGGATGCACCTGATCACTGTTACTCTTACTCTTGGATAAAGATGTCAAAAGAAACAGAGCTCTTACTTCATAGAAACATGGAAGCGAACTTGGTTTCATATTTTTCAGTATAAGATTACAGATGGGAAGCACTATAATGTGAACCATTCTCTGCTAATCTTCTGTTCAGCAGAAACCTGAAAGGACACATCTGCCCCATTAGAAACTGATGTCGGAGTCATTTGTGGATAAATAACAATATGAGCAATGAAACACTCACTGTAATTTGTGGTTCCAAGAGCTATGATTACTTGGTGGAATCTGTGCTGCCCATGCACAATAGGAAGAAATGGTAAGTGCAGCTGTGCTGTCATAACAAAGTTAACCCCATGGTCCCAGGAAGTTGTCAATCTAAATGGAGACATATTGTAGAGGATGAGGCTGACTTTCTCCTGCCTCCTCCATAGAGGGAAATTGCAGAGCTGAGTCACTCATCTTGCCCAAGGACCTCTCAGCAAGAATATTGCCCTACAGGCGGAGGCAGATTGCTGAATTTTTCTCTATGTGAGATTAAAAAATTGTAACTAATGGATTTGTTATTTCAGCATGGCTGAAATTTTAGAGGCTGGGGCAGATTCACATAACAAGGTTATGTTTGTTAATTGTTCTTATGGTTACATTTGACTGGAAAATAAAAGATGCCAGGGTGGATGTTGAACAGGCTCTGCACTCAGGCGCCTGGACCTGGAGCTCGAGTGAAGGCACAGCTGACAAATAAAAGCTTGCTCACCATCGTATAGGATGGGCTTCTTGGGACTAAATAGCTCAGCGCTGTGGCCCACGCAGCAACATGCTTGTGACGGGGCATGACATGCCAGCAGCTGCCATCTGCCACCTCCTCAGCACTTCCTTCCCTCTCGGTAACACGCGGGTGGAAATGAAGGTGCAGACCATCTCTCTTTCTCTCTCGTTTTGATACTTATTTTAGCACCTTTCATCCACAATGAAAAATACACCTTCCCTGATGTTCCCTTGGAAATTATGCAGCTTCAAAAGATCACATAGGAAATCAGACTGACTTTAACTTGTAATGAAAACTGGTTAAAATTTATGCTGCTCCTCATTTTTTATTATTTATTACAGTCCCTGCCTGAGTATATTGATTTTGTGCCAACCCTTGTTCTCGTCACAGTTTTTGTCACACAAATGAGGTTTCAGAAATGCAATGCCCATATTTTATGAAATATAGCCCTATGCCATTTCAGGATGACCTTTTCAGTATTCTCTCTTCTCATGGGTTGGTCATTTCTGAGTCTGAGGCCTATTTCAACCTATGCCTCATCTCTTCAACTCTTACATTTTTAAATGCTTTTAAACAGAAGTTACTATATCAATTTCTTTTTTTCTCATTGGTGCTTTTGTTCTCATTGGTACAAAGTATAAAATCTCCTCTGAACCTTGGACAGCTCAATCCTCACTGTACATGCTTCCACTCAGCCTCCATGTAGGAATAAAGTTATAATAACAGATTTTAATTTACCATTCTAGTATATTAACTTGATAGGACTGTTTTGTTTCCTTCTCTAAGCAAATCAAAATGTACATCTGAAAAAGCAGCAGCACACTACAGCAGGCTATTTTTCTAATTATCAAGACAGCAAAAGAGCAATCTACCCAAACCATTAGCCCTCAGCAAGGGAGGCCACAAATGCAAACAGACCTACAGAGTTACGGAATCACAAGTAGTATCACCAATAGTATCACTGTAGAATTACCATAAACTGGTTGAACATATACAAGAAATATGGAAGGACTGTTCTAAATAGATCCTACAATACCATTCATTCTTACAGTATCTGAGTGACAGATATCTGCTATGGGCAGTTTTACTTATCATTCCTTATCATTCCTTATCATTCCTTATTATCTTTTCCAAAAGACTTATCATTCCTTATTAGCTTTTCCACCAGACACCAAGTTTTTCTTTATTTTAAGAGTAAACTTGATTCTCAGGGTTTTTCTTCTTCATGCTTTGTATAATACAAGTCCCTTACAGGCTTCATGACAGCGTCTGTTCCAGTTAATCACCACCTACCACACAGATTACAAGAGCTGCCAACTCTTGAATTCTCTCGTAACAGCTTCAGTATGTGGCATTTTCCCCCAGTACGTATTAATTTACTTTTGAACTGAATATTCTAGAATACGTGCCAAAAGACTGTGAAATGAAGTATCCTGATATTATAATCCACCAGGATTATAATAGTATCCTGATATTATAATCCAATCCAGGAAATTTAACCATAATTTAGGAAACTGAGATTCTGGTTGGGCCTTATTATGCCTGTATTGTGTTTTGCCTGTGCTCTGACTGCAGTGCTCTCCTGGCTGCACTTTCCATCCATCTATTTCAACCAGAGGTTCCCAGAAGCACTAGCTCAGAGGGAGCTGACAGGTATCCGGATCTCAACACCGCAGTGCATGTGTAGAGACTATGACTCATCTGTGACAGATCATCTAGTTTTTGCGTGCACTGTGGAGAGAATTTGTGTATGCACAGCAAATCCACTACATCCACAGTGTGCTGACTTACTACACATGCAGATGTCACCTGTGCACCTTCTGCAGAAGCTCTGACATATCCTGAGCACATCAGATTCATTGTGTGCATACTGTACACTTTTGTGTGCATATATTTCTGCCTGGAAAATACAGGAGCTGTGAGTCTCCAGTACACACTGTGGAAAAGCATACATGAGAGATTTTCACTAGCTCAAGCCCAGTAAGGCTCTGCTAGGCGTACACATGCTGTGTTACTGCTGCTTTGCTTTGAACTCCAGCACCCTGCTACATGTCCTGGGACAAGAGCAAGAGCCTCCAAAAATCCTCTAGGCTCTTCAATTCTGGACAATTTGAGTTGATCTTATTTTTGTTAGAGGCAAGAAGTTCCTGCTTCTGTTAAGCCTGTATTGGTCCCCTCAGTGTCCTCCTCATTGCACGACACTGTGTGCCACCTTACCTTTAACCTTAAGTTCAGGATGTTACAGCAGAGTCTATTCATTATTTACAGAAATAAAGTACTTGGAAGAACATATTTTAGGGTAAAATGACACACAGAGCAGTCAAATGGAGTGCATCTGGTGCCTTCACATGATAAAATTATTAAATACTCTAACCTGCAGTTCAGGCACCTAAAAAGCCTTCCTCTCCTGCATGCAGTGCTTCTTTGCACAATTAATTCTATTATTTAGTTTCAAGACTGAGGGGTAAAAAAAAGAACTATTATTGTCAAAAATGCAAGAAAACATGAGGAAAAAAAAATGAAAGGCTAAACCTGTGTGAAGCAAAGCTTTCCTGCAGAGAAAAAGGGATCCAGAAAAGCTTCTAGGTCAAAGAGTTTAAGGAAATACATTACCATTTTGGATTCATTTCCATCAGAAGGGTTTTCTTAGGAGGATTAAACACCTTCTACTTTAGAAAAGATTCATCTTAAAAGCTGTCACATGTCATCCACAGTACCCTGGAGGCTTAGCAGAGGTCTAGACAGAGATACAAGTCAGAATTTTATTCAGTATTTCCATGTCAGTCTCATAAAAATCAGGCAAAGCAAAGTAATGTTTAAGGGAAGATAGATATGCTGAATAACAGTATTGAGCAGCATAAATAAGGACAACCAAACTGTTGGAGTAGGGAACTGGAAAGAGGAAAGACTTGAGCAAATGCAAGCAGGGCACTTTACAGATATGAATGTACAGTTATATTGTTAACACCAAAATGTGTGCTAACAAGAGTAAATGTTCTCAGACAGGGATATATTGTAGTTATGTGAAACTATTACTATAAGTGACATAAGTACAGCAATGTTGATTTATCCCAGCTGAGTACCTGGCTTTCGAGTGCTCTTCAGCTCTGCCATTGTAGATAATAAAAGCTAGACCATGCTGGACCAGCCAAAAAAATGAATAGAAATTATTATCTATAAATTGCACAAGATAATTTGCATATGTGAGCCAAGGTACTTACACTTTCTCTGGGAAAGCATTAAGATGTGGGCTTCTAACCCTAGAAATGCATGGTCTGATCACAGCTGCAGCTCAGGATCCCAGGGCATGAGTAAGGACAAATCAGTCATTTTTGCCTCTTCTGCTCAGGAAGAAAGATCTTACAGACCAGATGGTGGGCAGAGGCTGCAGGACTGTCCTGAGCGGGACAGAGGCCAAGCCAGGGAGTGCTCTGCACACTGAAGCTATGGGATGGGTATGGAAAACAAAAGATACTGCAAAGCCAAGATTTCCAAATGCTGGCATGCAGTGAATTGGCTGATGGCATGTTATCTGATTTCTTGTCTTTATGCCCAGATGCCAAATTACATTAAAAAGAATTAAAATATATTAAATATCTTCAAATATGAAGTTGCCTTGAAACAATGGCTGGAGTTGTCCCAGAGATGCTATATGAATGTGGGAACCATTCCATACAATCCTGATGTGTCTGCAAAACAATTCAATTTTAAACTGTTCAAGTCAGTTTAGAGAAAGGCAAAATATCATCAGATTTTGATGATAGTAAAACCATTCTAAGAAGCAAAAAGGGGTACTGCCTCCTCCTCCCCCATCATCTGCAATTCAGGCACAGCACAGCTCAGGCACTGCAGAGCCCTGAACACCGAGAATGGGAGCAACATCTGAAGAAGGGAAAAAAGCCATGCAGCCTGTTTGAGCAGCCTTAATGTTTTCCAGGACTGCCTCCTTTGTTCCACAGCAGTAGCAAGATACCATCTCTGAGCCCACCCCACTTTTCTTCATCTTCCTTCTTCACCCCAGAGAAGCTTGTTTTGTGTCCTTCTCCAGCAAACCAAGTGCTTCGATCCTGAAAACAAAGTAGTTTCCCCTACATAGCTTAGAGGTTTGAAAGCTTTTGATAAGCACTGGAATTGTTCTCTATATATTCAGGGCAGGTTAGGAATTTATAAATCACTGAGTGGAATGAGAGAAAGCAAAGACATATTTCTCATTCATTGGTTCTGTTTGTATTTAAGCTAAAATCCTTTAACCTGGGATCCTTCCCTCTAGACTGTATTTTCTTGTTCCTGTGAATTAGATATATTAACATCTAACCTTAGCTCTCAATATTTAAAATGGGAAAATAAGCCCTTACTTTGCTAGGTGGGGAGATACCAAGGGGAGCCATCTGGAGATAGAAACATTAAAGATTATGAGGTACCAGGAGCTATATCGCTGGGGTTCCTGTAAGCAGCAGAGATTAGAAGGAAGCTTTGCATATTCTAAGATATTTATATGTTTTTAGAGAAAAGGGGACAGTAGATAAATTCTACTGGTATATTTTCCCTGCATAGACATTCAATACAGCAGCCCAATATGTTCATTTTCTTAAACACTTCCTCATAAAAAAGTCCCACTCACATCTTTTGCCAGTAAACCTTATCAGGTAATGCTTTCTTTGTATGGCTTCACAGGTCGGTTTTATAAACTGGATTCTTCAGAAAAGTGCTGAGAACAGAACAGATCTTCAGTCAGTACCTAAACATTACAAAGGAATTCTGTCAGAATTTCACTTAAGATTCAATTTTGTACCAGTGGTAAATGTCATCTCACAAGTTTCTAGAAGATCTTGCACGTATTAGAATATCTTGTACATACTAGAATATTAGGAAATAAAAAGTGTTCTTCTTTTAGCTTTTTCCATACACTGGCAAGAATGTGTTTTTATGTGGTATGATGCTGACCTACTTTTTAGCCTTTTACTTCAGGAGATGTGAAGGCAGCATAGGGTTTTTCACTCCATAAGAGTCATTTTTTAGATACAAGTTAAAAAGGTTGTTCTCCTGAATGTTTGCAGGAACTTCCAGGTGAGACAACATACATTCACTCAAATCACTGCTCTTGTTATCAAGAGTTAAACAAAGGGTTGTAGAAGAAAATCAGTTGATTATTAACAGAGTTTAGCACAGAGCATTGCACAGTGTGAGACGATCTATAATGGAGGACCCTCTTTCCTCCATCTGTAGCTTTTGCTTTCTCTGGACTTGCAGGGACCAAAAACCACAGTGATCTTCCAGGACAGTGCAAGACAGTTCAAGGCACACCAGTGCCTTCCTCACTGCACACCGGTCCTTGAGGGATGGACTTTCTGCTGCCAACAGATCCCTCTGCCACCCCTCTGGGACTCATGTCCAGAGCAACTCTCCTCTGGGTCCTCACAGGGACAGAAGGACACCAATGTGAGGGCATTAATGAAGGCAAAATGAGTTGATAGCTTTAGAGGGGCCCCTAAACCAACATTCCTCCACTGTGCTTACAGTCATCTGTAATCAAAGAAGACAAAATGACCCTTTGCCAGGGTACTTGTGATGATGAGTGAGGTGAGAAATTGAAATACGGCCAATTCCACATATCCACCTTACATAAAGGGTTATATGCAGAGCTGGAAGAATATGTTTATGTATATGAGAAGGAAGGATACTGTGTTTCTCATAGAGGAATGAAGCCACCAACATCATCAAGTTTATTAAAGCTCTTTACATAAGTAAAATAGCTTAGTTAAAAGGGTCTTCTAAGAAACAATTTTTTTTTAAAGTTGATCTTTATTAAGCAACATTGCAGCCTAGAATAAAGGGTTTGTAAAACTGACAAATTAGTTGCTAGTTTCTGAAGTATATTAGAAAATCACATGCATATAAAACATAACTTAAGCACCTTCTGTAGTAAGTTTTAAAAATTTAAAGATATTCATCACATCACACACAAAGATAATAAATATCAAATATGCTTTAAGAATTATGAATTCAGGAATTAGAATCCAAAATTATGTTCTGTATTTAAAGATTGCATCATTTTGAAAACTCATAATGTTGAGTTAAAGTGTTAGGAGTATAAAACTTTGTTTTTTAGGCTTTATATTCTTTTTTTTTAGGAAAAAGAAAACATGAGATTTCACACAATATTTTTTCTCAGGAACTGAGAGCTTAAGGGTAAATGAGTATCACAGGACAATTTATCTTAAAGAACATAAGAAGAGAGAAAACACAAAATCAGTCCGAAAAGAAAAATAATTGAAAAATAATTGTTCAGATTAACTTGGGACACTGAGATGAGAATGATTAAAAATATGTGAGGGGGAAAAAAAGTAAAACTATATATATCTGTTTCTTTCAAAACTTTGATTTGAAAATATAATGTTTGAATATGATGATGCACTTCTGTTTCGAAAGTCATTATCCTGTAGGAATAAGTATTTTACTCTTCCTTATTTTAAAAAACTTCCTTCACATATTGGTTTCAAATAAATCACATTAGAATTGCTAATAATGTGCCTTACTTAGCTGAGAATATGTCAGGTCAACACAGCAACAGAATGAATCCAAGAACAACAGAGCTGGAACAGAAATAGAGATAATTATTCCATTTTCAGTACAAAGTATATTTGTGAGACACTGCAAAGAAATGAATGTTCACAACAAACACTCTGTCAGGAAAAAAAGGAGGGAAAAAGTCTTATTAGGTAAAACAAGAAAATAAATTGTCAGTGATATCTCTAAAACAACAAATTTCACTTCTGGTGCCAAGGAAGAGCATGGGAAATGGAAATATCTAACTTTGAGAACTGAAGGGGAAATTAGGTGGCTAGAGAAACTAATAAATGAGATAAGCTGTGTTTTATGGCAGCTTACACCAACTAAATAGAGTTCAAAACAGCATTAATGTAGTCTGATGACTGTTCAGTGCGGTATGGGTAATGACTTTTGGGATTTCTGTCTAGAACTTGCAAAACTATAGAATTACAGAATGATTAAGATTGGAAAGGATCTCTGAAGATCATGTAGTCCAAGCCTCCTGCACAAGCAGGCTCACCTAGAACACATCGTAAAGGAGCATGTACAGGCAGGTTTTGAGTATCTCCAGAGAAGAAGATGCCATGACCTCTCTAGACAATCTGTGCCAGTGCTGTCATCCTTATAGTCAAGATTGTTTTCCTCGTGTTCAGGGGCAACTTCCTGTGGTTCAGTTTGTGGCTGTTTCCTCTTGTCCTGTTGCTGGCCAACACTGAAAGACTCTGACCTTATACTCTCAACATTTCTCTTCTTAAGATATTTTTACACATGGATAAACACACCTCTCAGTCTTCTATTCTCCAGGCTAAGCAGGCCCAATGTCTCAAACTCTCCTCATAGCAGAGATTCTGTAGTTCTCTGGTCATCTTCATAGCTCTATGCTGGACTCTTGCTAGTCCTCTTCTCCTGGTGAGCCCAGAACCGGACTCACTACTCTAGATGTGGCCTCAACAGGACTGAATAAAGAGGGAGGATCACCTCACCTCCCTTAAACTGCAGTCAACACTCTAACTAATGCAGGCCAAGATACTACCAGCTTTCTTGGCCACTAGGGCACATTGCTGCCTCATGGTCAGTCCGTCAGGACTCCCAGGTCCTTCTCTGCAGAGTTGCTCTCCAGCAGGTCAATCTCCAGCCTGTACTTGTGCACGAGATTATTCCTTTCTAGATACAGGATGCTGCACTCATCTTTGTTGAACTTTATGAGGTTCCTGTTTACAGCCATTAATTTATGAAGCCAAAATCAAGTTCTCAATAATTTGGTTTAGAAAAAATATTTTAAACTAAAAATCATCTGTTATAAATGAGTCAGTGACATGTAATTTTGCACATGCACATGTATAACAAATATACATTGAAGGCCACTGTTTGAATGTCTTGGTCACCTTACATTATTTTCAGTATGTACTTGTCATCTCTTCAGTAGCAGATTCTTCATTACATCTTAACTAGCACTGCCTTTCTTATCTCATTTTACTAGCTTTTCTTTTATTATTAATTGACAATAAGTCACATCACAAAAAACATCACAAAAGTAGTTGTACTTAGTTCTACTACATATTTACATACATTACTACTCTATGTCCCTGGCCTTGGATATATGAGCATTAAAGGCATGAAATCCTATCCTGTGTCTTTATTTATTGTATTCTTTCATTCAAAAAACAGTGTTCGTTATGTCTGTTAATGTGAATGTGATAAAAACTGTGATGTATCAGAGTGGATATAAAGACGTTACCCATCTGAAGATCTAGTAGGATTAAAAATAATATATCATGTCCATAATCTATACTGTATCAAAATAGAAGTGACAATTTGATGGTGTTGTTGATTTGAACCTTAGCGCACTGTACCTCCTCAGACAAGTAAGAAAGTAAATTCTCAAGAAAATATGCAGATATTTAGCACAGTGTTACAAGATTCACAAGTCATTTCCTCACACAATGCGCCAAAGCTTCAGTATGGAGGTGGGAACCTTCTATGAGCCCACTAGTGCCCTGTTCTTCAGCTTTGAGACAAACTTGAGGGACAGAAGCAATGATTTTTGGCTAAACCTTTGCCATACGGACCTAAATTTAAATCATCTCTCGTGGTTGGACAGATTTTTAAAGTATCTTTTGTGAAACAGCTCAAAGATGAAGGATTTTCATTGTTTTATGACTCAACAGTGCCATTAAAACTCATCAGTTATTATCGAAGACATTATGTGAACTTCTTTGATTGTTTCATTACTACAACTAAGCTTGCATAAACTTATTTTTACATGCAATTTCCCTGACAAGACTATGGAAAAACAAGGAGCTTCTATGGTTAACTTGCCAATTTACTCTTGTGTTCCATTATTCCAGACATGCCCTAAACACTGAGAGGAAATCTGAAGTAAAACTTGGCACATCAAGTCTACTGTGGCCTTGATAGATATAAAAACCACTACCTTTAATATTCAAATCTTTCATCGCTGTGTAGTTTACCTCTTGGATAACTATAAGCAACTATACTGATAAAAGGTTGAAACCTAATTTAAATTGGAAAAAAAAAACCCTCTAACATCTTGAAAATATTTGAAGACTAAGACATGTTTTTTAGGTCTATTTTCAGAGAGATAGCAAGGCCTGAAGGCAAGGTGGTATGAAGTGGTACTGCTAACTACACCCTACACTTTAAACACGATGTACTTATATTTTTAGTCTTTAAAGTCTGCTTGTGCAGTTAAGTATGGTTATGGGCTAGGCAAAAGACATGCACATGCTTAATTACCTTGTTTGGTCACAATGGTGTCTGGTATTAACTATTAATTTTGGTAGAAGAACCATAGACATCTCAGGCCTTTAGACACCTCACTGCAGGTGGTCAGAATTGTTACCACGTGGGAACAGAGATCTCATAAAAGGAAAAGATGCTGAGCTATAATGAGTGAAAATTAGGCCTCGTCTCCTTTGTTTGCAGTCATTTTAGTTGGACAGGATGCACTGCTGAGATTTTAGGCTCTGGCTTCATTTATGTTTTAGATTTAAGACTTTATTTTATGTGCCAAAATATGACTTAAGTTTGAGGGCAAAGTTTCAGGTTTTAATAATTTGTAGTCCTTAAAATTAAAACCAGGAGCCTCATTTGGATCTTATTTTATCTGAATAGGAAGAGGACCTAGCCTGTAACAGTAAATTGGACTCAACACCTACACAGCATTATTTTATGGTTTACTGGACATTTATTTAGTGAAGTCTACATCTGCATTACATTAAACTTGAAAGGGAAACCGCGAATGAAATCCAAATTCAAATCCAAGCAACAGTCGAGTCATACATGGATTTGCTAACTGCATTTGTATTGATTAATTTTACATTTTGAAAATAATGAAACTACTTCTGCTGCATTTATCTTATCATGATCTCAAGTAGGCCAAGAATATTATGTAAAAGAGAATCATAATGTAAAATAGCAGGTTCTGGGAGAAAGACAGACAGACAGACAGAAAGAAACAACAAAGACTCTCACTCTTTTCCTCCCTTACGCCCAAAGCTACATAATTTACTCCCAGTCCATAAGGTCCTTAGTTCCAGTGATTGGGATGATGGATGGCTCTACTTCAGCTGCAGCAAGAGAAGATACAGCAATGTATCACTCTGCAGGAAAAAAACAATAGAACAAGCGAACCAGCAGGACAATGTGTTGGGCAGAAGAGCCTGGGGAATTCCCTTTTGGTGGAAAAATAGACAGCCTTACCCTGGAATTATGTAAAACACAGCATATCGTTATTTCACTCATTGTGGCCATGCTAATGTGAAACTTGATAATGAGGGGGTTCCCAAAAATAGAGGAGAGTGAAAAATGTTTTCCACTTGAGTATCTGTGTTTTTACTGGAGCAGAGGCCAGAGTAAATGTGCCAAAGCCTTATTTCTGATGAAGTGCTTGTTATTTAATTATAAATATTTGAAGGAGAGTAGGGTCAATTCACAGTCAATCTCTGTGAAAGCTGGAGACTCTACAGTTTGCCTCTGAAAACTACTGTAGCCTAAATGATTCTACGACAATCGATTAAAACATTTATGTTTTACAGTAAGTCAGTGCTAAAACTTGAATCCAATAAATCAACAGTTGCTTTACTAAAACTATCAGAGCTTTTTGTACTGTGAATTCAGCAACAAATGTAGTAAAGTCAAGAAATATTACTATTAAATATTACACTCTTTTGCATGAAGCAGAAGTGCTATTTCTTGGCAAAGACCAATGATACCCTGAGGACTCCTGATGGCTTAGGTGAAATGCTTATTACAAACAAGTGAAGTTCAAAATATGCTTGTTATTTATATACATTTCTGGCATATGAGGCAGTAATAGTGTATTAATTGTAACTTATAATTCAGATAATTTCTGCAGAACATAAGCAGAGAAATATAATCATAACTAAATACATCACAACAGTTCAAGGGCACTTTCTAATGCCTAAGGGGATGTGCAAATCTTAATGCACTTTATTTTCAATTAAATGTTTCAGTATGACAGGTTTGCTACTTATTACTGGCAGATAGGTTCACCAGTCAGGAGTAATCATATAAGGCTCTAATGACTTGTCATTGTTAGTCTTGCTGGTATTGCTTGCCATTGAAGCTTTCGTTCACTCTCCATCTTAAAAGCTATTTCACTAGCATATAATTTCACTGAAATTTAAACAATGAGATTGATTTTTTTTCTGGCATTCTAGTGGAATTTCTAGTGGAAAATATCTCCATCTCATTTGTAAAATGACGCCAAGAAAAAGAGAGATAGTGTTTCATTTGAAGGATGTGGTGGCCATTCTCTGAACAGTGATGACATTTACAATTTTACCAATCTTGCCAGTTTACACAAGGCAAAAATATTAAAAAGACAAACAGGATGCCAGTTAACTTAAATATCTGAAAAGTCAAGTCTTGATGAGTAGGGAGAAACTATCAGGCTTCAGGATTGCACATGTTCTAGGAATGCATCAAAAAGTTTTCTTTAAACTCTTTCTTTTGTTTCTTGCAAAATGTGAGAAATGTATAATAAGAAACAGAAAGGAGCTCTTGCAGTTAAGGTGGAGAGGATAGTTATCCCCGGGACTGCACTCTCCCTGCTCCTGTGTGCACTATGGAAACTGCTTCTCAGAACAAGATGGATGTCTCCTTTTGGAGGTAGGAAGGCTGAGGGACAGAACGAATGAGCCATAGCATTGCAAGTGAATCAACATTTCTCTTGCTTTAGCATCTAAGCATAGTGATAAGTACTCTAAAAATCGAACAGCAGATCTGAAGCTGAGTTCTAAAATGCATGTAATCTTTAAACTTTGATCTTAGTGTGCCAGTTGGCAAGATCTCTCAGGTCATCTCACAGGAACAATATATTAATGTTTGTAAAGCATGGAAACACTAGAATAGCAGATCAGGAAGTCCATCAGGAATGAACAATCTTGTTGGCAGGGCGACGTTTTAACATGCACTGCAGTTATGTGAAGGACAGGACTACATTTTGACCATTAAAGATGAAACAAAATACAGTATCAGTAAGAGAGTGCTGTTGATTCTAAACACTGAATAAAGGCTTATACCGACATACATTCATGCAATTAAGTGTTAGTAAACTGGTAATACATAGATGAGTGAAAGAGGTGCAATCTTGATTTTGATGTTTCCCAGCTTCTGAATACTGGATTTTATGAGCTTATTAATTATTCTTCCTGCTTACGCTTTTGGATATATTTAAGATTTATGTTCAGATTTGACATGAACATATAGAATTCTAGAGGTCACTTTGCTGCAGAACTGAAATTGTTTTTCAACTGGAATCTATAAAAGGAAGTATCTCATGTTTGTTTAATCTTCAAATCAGATGATTTTGTCGAAGTAATCTGAAATACTGCCATCTAAATCAGACTATAAAACCTTTTATTACTTTTCTCTTTCAGTAAACTAGCACATCTCTTTTCTATATATCATGGTCATCTCTGGTAAGTATGAAAGGCTGTGTTAGAAGAGTATAGCTGAGGTTGTAAAAGCCTCAAAACAAATAAAAAAAATTGAAGGAATTGCTTCATCTGTCATCCACACCATCCGTCCACAATACTCTCATTAGGATAGCAGTTTGAAAAGTCATTACCTGCAATGAAAAGAGGTTCCTGTAGGACTGCATTTCCAGAAATGATTTTGCCCACATCTTGACTACCTTGCTCAGCCCTGCCCATCCAATTTCAGATTTCACATATTAATGTGAGACAAGGTATAGAGAAGTGTCAGAAAGAATGTTTGTCATGCTCTCTTTTCTGTGGAAGAGAGTAAGACAGTGCAGCTCTGCAGCTTAGAATTAAGAGATATAAAAATATATATATAATAAAATATATATAATCAAAAATAACAAAATGAAATAATAAAACTGTGTAAAATAGCTTTAATTAAACAATTGTGGATTCAGAGGGATCTGAGTCTTCTGATATCTCTTTACCTCTTCACAATCAGAAGCCATTGCTCTGGCTCATCGCATTGCTCATCAGCCCTCACTCAACTGCAGGATGCAGACAACTGGCTAGTAAAACCTGCAAGAAGTCAGCCAGAAGTCTGGGTCTTGCAAGAAGTTTGATTCCACCAACAGTTAATGTAAGGACTTGATTCCAACAGCTTTTCTTCTGAAGAGCTTTGACACCAGGCAGCACTCTACGCCCTCTCAAATCCCACATTATGATTAATTCTTTCTGAGAAGTAGTTTGTATTTGATGTTACTGCAGAAAAACAGGGTGTGGAGGATAAATAGCTGATAAAAGTCATTACTAGGATTTTGAATCTATCAAAAATAAAAATAAAAACACTACAATATTTTTCTCTTTTCACCATGATTGATTGTTAACTTCATGATAATCTGTTAATAAGTAAATATATAACTCAGCTAGAGAAGAGATAGGAAAAGACTACTTTTTTTCTCTCTCATTAAACTTTTCAAATACAATCAAGAGGAATTAAATATTTCAAAATAAAGATTCAGAAGCTATTTACTTCAAAGCAACTTATTCTAACATCCCCTCAGCTCATTTTTCTCCCAGGTACCTTCAATAAAAAAATGTAACCTCACAGTTAATACTATAGATACCTGCTATTTAAGAAGTATGGAGTTAATTTAGAAGTCTTTAAAGTCTTTCCTTTTAAAGCTTCTTTCTCCTTCTCCATCTATACCTTTTTTTTTTTTTTGTCATCTTATTCCAGTACTGGTAAAGTCTTTGGTGTTCTTAAAAAAGGTTCTTCCTGCTTTTCAGAAAATATAAAACTACATATGTGGCTGAAAACTATCACTATTCACCAGGCACAGAAGAAACCTATTGGGGCTGAAGGTCATGCCATTGTTTTACTGTATGCCACAGCTTTAAGTGGTGCAGCAGAAATCTATCATATTTTTTTCCACATGAACAGGCAGTTTCAGGAACTGGGAGGGGCAGCTATGCAGAGGATTAAGACAGTGGGGAGCAGCACCTTGTGAAGGGACCCATTCCGAAAAGGGGACTGGATGGGTGACACCAGTAAGACTAAATGGCTGATTCAAGCAAGACAGAATAGTTCAGAAGAACTCAGAAGAGCTGCAGAATTAACAAAGCTCTTCATTATCATAAGCCAATATACATAGTGACACAGTGATGTGATGAAAACAAATAGATATTTTACAATCCCAACGATTTTTTTTTTTTAATCCACTGCTAATTTTTGACTGAGAGGCAATGTTGTGTTAATGAAATCGTTTTCCTTCCTTCAAACAATAGGAGATGAGGGAAGGGAAAAAGTCCTACTAGCTTTAACAGGGCAAAGATTATACTCAAAATATCTAAACTATCTTTAGATAGCATGGACTCTGTGCTATCAAAATTCCACTCAGTTGTTTAGGAAGAAATTTCTTTACATCTACCAGCTGAACGTTAGTAGACGATAAAGCTTTTTAGAAGAGCAGAACACTGTTTTCATCTATATTTCTTTCCCCTATATCATACATACTTTTTATAACATTTGGCTAGGCAGGTGGCCAGAAGGCACTGTCAGGATAATTTATGTCTCTTGTTTATTTGAATAATTAAAATAACAACAACTTTGGAACCCTGTAAATTTCGCACATCACCAGCTTATATAACACTTTCTTCTTCCCTTTACTCTTGGTCTCCTGCAAAGCAACTCCCACACATAAGAAGGAGGCATCAAAGGCACCTAATGTTCTACTAAGGTCTGGGGAAGTAGAACTGTGTGAAAGAAACCAATTTATGTTCTGCTAATCAACAAGAGAAGCAAGCTTTCATACCAGTTTATGAATTTGTATCCTGCCCTTCTTGTCAAAATTGCACTGACCCATTTCAGCACATTCTGCTTATGCAGGTATCTCAGCAGGCACACATCTCCTTTGAGCTCCGCTGTTGAAATGATGTTTGAAGTACTGATCATTTTGCAGCTAATTAAGACTATATACACTCTTTGTGTAAGTAGACCTAATTCTATTCCTAAAGAATAAGGGATCATCCCAAAAATTGCAACCTCAAATGGCAACCAAGAAGAGGGAGGCATTTGAATTTCATGGGTTCTGAATCTGACTTCAATGCTCATCCTACAGTAGCTTCTAAATGGCT
The DNA here is from genome assembly GCA_032353885.1 of Nothura maculosa. Taxonomy (NCBI): domain Eukaryota; kingdom Metazoa; phylum Chordata; class Aves; order Tinamiformes; family Tinamidae; genus Nothura; species Nothura maculosa. The sequence continues at coordinate 618,956 of JAUBOD010001123.1, read as the reverse complement.
GAATTTGCACACACGTCATTTCCTCTGGTGTGATTTGAGTCAGTCCCTACCTGAAAAAGAAGAACCTGAACTGTAGCAGTTAAATTGTAGCAATTGATTGACTTCCAAATTAATTCCTGTGACTAGTTTAACCAAAAAATCCATTTATTTTTTCAGTTGCTTTAATTACATAGCAAGAGTCACCATAGTACAGTCAGATCAGCTTTGAATGGGACTAGATTCTTGTTTTTCAGTTATGTTTTCCTTGCTATTGTCTTCCTTTTGCAACAAATGCATGCGATTAATGTTTTTTGATCCATCTTGTATTTTTCCAAAAAGTGTCATATATCTTAAAAAGATAAGAGGTGATATGATTCACCTTGTTTGTGCATGTGTTTATGTATGTTTGTAGGTCTATAAAATAGTTAGAAGACTCAACTGTGGTAGTCACAGGACAATGATAAAGTCTGAGGCAATATAAATTGCTTTGTTGTTGAGCACGTTAGCTGAAAGAAGTCTGCTCTCCTGCTAGACTGAATTAGTCTGTGCCAGCATGGGGTAACCAAACCATTGCCATACTAATCCTCCACACTAGCAGGTAGCTAGTGTTAATGTTCTAAGCTGAGTAATTCATGGCACTTGGAGTTGTAAGGAATCATAGTCCTTTACTTAATAATAAAGAATTTACATTATCACATTCACAGAATTCCTTCTCAATATGCATATTGGCAGGTAATAGTTAATGTACTGCTTGCAATATCATAACTGGCTCCTTTCCTCCAATAAGAAAGTAAAATCTAGATTTCAGAGAGTATTATCACTCTCTTAATACCAAGAGTCAGAATAGTTCTGCCTAGGCTTTCAGCTGACTCAGCACATAACATTTTCCTTTTTAAAAGGCAGTATTTTCAAACTATACATATATTTCTTTGGGCTAATAAAATTCCAAAGTAAAATCAGATGTCAGGCATAAATAGATTAGATGCTAAAATATGGTAACCATATCTGACAGCTCAGAAATACATTATTTCTTTGCTGTAGGTCTCAGTGAATTTCTGAAAGAGAAAATAATATTACTTGATTTGTTATAAATTGTATTGTGAAATGGAAGATTTTTGTTCTATAACCCTGCAATCACCTGTATTTTCCAAAAACATTGCCTAGGACATTTCAAGACTTGAATTGCATTCGTTCCAACATATCAATCTAGGAAAAAAAAAGCTTAGATTTTGGGGAAGATATCTCCATTTAGAGAAGAAAGTGTTCCATAACATTGCAAACTCTGGTGCTATCTAAGTTCACAATAGAATATAACAGTCTTGAAACTAAATGTTGCTTAAAAAAAACTTATTTGATAAGCTTTTCAGCTAAATTTCATTTCTGAAATACTTGTCTGTATGAAAAGAGGACTGAGAAGCACTCAGCTCAGATGACTACAGAGATGTTCTTGTAAGTATTGCTATTTCTGGTTTTCTGCCTATAGCTCTTCAAAACCTACGCTTTTCAATGGGCTATTCATGACTAATTGTCATACAATTATCTTAAAATAATTACAGTCCTGTTTATTCACTTAAAAATAGCGATAATTTGAAGTTATTTATGTACATATGAATATATATATATACATATATATATATATATATACACTCATATCTATTGATAAATATCTGTTCATTCCTAAAGGAAAAAAAAAAGCTTCCTATTTCAGTATAACTGTAACTCAAAATGCACAAGATGAATTTAAAAATACATATTATTATATAAAACATAAAAAACTAACATTTAAAGAAATTAATGTAAAGCTGAACCATTGTTGCTGTAATCTGTTTGATTCAGATAAATAATTTGTGGCAAATGGCAGCAAGGTTGTAGCTTTGCTAGAACCATCCAAGGCACTGCATTTGAGTCCAGGACAGTATTTGGTTGTTGCATTTTATTAAGGCAGCAATTACAAGGATTAGAGACGAAGGCTCATTGGAAATGATAGGTTTTTAGCCATTGCTCTGGGATGTGCAGATGGGGTCCCCGAGACGCTGAGCCTTTTCCATGGGTGGGCACCAAAGCGGCTGCGTGGCTGCACATGGAGCATCCCACAGGTGATGCTCATTACAACAGCCTCAGCGATATAAAGGAGAGCGCGCATTACTGCTGATGGTGGAGTGCCAAAGGTTAGTGAAAAGCTGGATTGTCTGCTGGACCGAGGTAGATAAGAACACAAAAGGGCACAGAAATGGATTTGAATACAGCCACTTATCAGTGTGCCTTTTAAACTACATTACGCCACACATAATGGTGTGCTGTTAGCACTAAAATTGGGAGTCTCCTTTTATGAGTGTACTAATTTATTAACATCAATTTGTGTCACCGTTTCAGTGCCTCCTCTAATTTCTTGAGCCGAGAAGTAATGCACCAAGTCAGCTAAATTCAGACTGACTTCAAATGGCTCTCATTCTTTTCAAAGAACTATGGTAAGCTACTGGTGTAGTTCTGTTTTGGCCACTATATTATTTTCTCCACAGATAAGGGAAGAAATACATATAAAATAAAAATGTTTATGATTTTATTATTTGAAATAAATTGTAGATTTACTCTTCTTTATTACTGGAAGCCAGCCAATTATTATGCAAAAAATAAGGGTCATTTGTATCCCATACTGTTAAATTTTATATTTAGATATGATAAAATGGCCAACTGGGAGAGTGGGTGGAGAATGGGAGGAATGTTAGATTTTATGTATGTCATGTTTATTGTTAGCTATGTTTATCCTTTTTTGTCAGTTAAAGGAACATTAAATAGAATTATCTTGGATTTATGGTAAGTAATAAAACAGATTTCTTTTCAGTGAATGCTCAATTAGATTAAAGTGTACAGTCACAAGCTGAAAGTGTGCATCTATTTATGATTTCTTTCCCCAGGCCATCTTCTTGTTCCTCTCCTGAGACCGAAAGAATTTAGAAGACTTTGGAGAAAGAAGTGCATGTGTTTGCAGTAACATGTGCCTTAAAAAAAAAGTGTGTGCTTGCAACAAAAAATAGTAAAAAACATATTGTTTCAAGAGGGCACCTGCCCTGCACATTATTTGAAGAGGAAAAATGAAAGACTTTGTTCTTTGTCCTGCCATGACTCACTTATGCCTAAGAGATGGGAAAGACTAAAAATCTTAGCAGAAGACTCCCAACCTCTATCTGTGAATTGCTCTCTGATATTTTCCTTGGCTTGGTTCTTCCATTTGAATACAGAGGGAAGAATTATTGATCTTTTACTGGCACATGATTTCTTTCAAACATCTTCAAAATACATGAAGATACCATTTCAAATGCCTAGTGTCCTTTCTTTTTCCTTACCTTCGAGTTCCGTCCTATTTAAGAGATCATCCATGTGAAATAAGGTAAAAGCAAGCAGGATTAATTTTCATGTGTTTTAGCAAGGTTATACCTGCAGTTCAAGGTCTGGGGATCTAGTCTTTGTTGCTGTGTATGCTGAAATGCAAGATGAAAGGAAAAAGAAAAGACCAACAGATTGAATCAGTTAATCTCAAAAGATACTGCAAGGTTTCTATGAAAATATTGGTTGGTTTATTGGATGTCATTTTTGGATTAGTTGATAAAATCACTAGTCACATTTGCCATACTAAAAACCAAGGTCCAAATGCATTAAAATCATTCTGTTCTGCCTCTCATGCTACATTCAGCATAATTTTAAATTGGCATTAGCTTGTTGCCTAGGGATTTCTCTCACTCTGTGGGATTCTCTAATTGTGGTCATTCCTCTCAGCTTCAGCTTAAGGAAGCTGCCTGAAAGGAGTTTTAGCCAGCAGGTACTGTGATCTTAAGTCAGAGTCAATTGATAGACTCATAATTAAGAAATCTGAAAACCTCAGTTTCTCACTTCACAGCCAAACATCATCCACCACAATATTATTAGCAACAACATATTGTTTTATGTTTTTCTTCCAAATAGACTGCTCTTAATGACAAAAAAAGAAGAAAAAGAAAAAAACTGGAGATTTTGAGTGAGATTATGATTAGGTTTTATGCCAGCAATTTGTAAAGTTGCATAGTTCTCTGCACTTGTATTCATAAACTTAGCAAGAGAAAATCCTGGGTCCTTCATATTGTCTTATGCACAGGTGCAATCAAGAAACTATAATGAAAATGTTGCTAGTGATAGTATCCACTTCAAAAATGATCTGCATAGTTTTATCACTAAGAAAATGTATATTATGGAAAAAAATAGATAAGAAGTGGTATAATCCTTGTTTAATAAACGTATCTACGCTCCCTCAGCAGTATTCAGACTACTTATTTGACAATGAAATCCTCGCTAGCTACAATAACTTGCTTAAAATATATTTGTAACTCTGGTGGTTTAAGTGGAATTCTAAACTATAAGCAAGTCTCTTTCTAACTTTTAATTTAATTTAGTCTTCTCCTCAGGGCATGGGGTATGCACAAGAAGAAATAGTTATTATACTTTTCATGAGAAGGAAAAAAAAGCAAACATTTGGGGAGGCTGATGGGGATGTGCAACAGTGCAGATGTCAGGGGAAGGAGGGGACTGAGCATTGCAGATGTCTTCAGGTGAACCTTTGAGAGCAACTGACTTTTCAGATGATGGCACCAGAGATCGTGGATGGGTGAAGACAGATCACGGAAGCTGAGATATCAAAGGAGAGATCATGGCAAGCTATTAAAATGCACATTTATATTGCTAAATATTTTTAGGGTTGCTGAATTGAGACAGCTAGCAAACAGCACTTCATGGAGAACATCATTGATTGAAAAGTTCACTGGGTTGGGAAAGAATTTTTCATTTCATAAGTCATTTGCTGCAACTATTCCAGGAAGTCAGAGGTTTTTTAATATTAATAAGAGTTGTTCCATGGTGGATTCTGGCTCTGACAACCACTTTCTTCTGTGGATTTTACCTATAGAACTGAATCACACCCTTTAGTGCCCTTACAGTTTTTTGTTCAGCAATGCAAATCTGCTTGGCATGTTTACATCATACAAAATTGTCTTATTTTGTCCTTTCTGTCAATGAAATCCCACACAGACACAATGCTCTACACAGATTTTAAACCCAACTCCAAGAGTTTTGCCTATAAAGCTGATGAGTACTTCATATATTAAGAATAAGGACTGGAGCAAAGGTTGGTCATTAGTAGGAGCATAACAGTAAAGGATAATTTCTGCTATTTGTTTAAGTCTTCAAACAAAGGACAGGAATTCCCTGGCCATATTCCACTCTCAGAGAAGAAAAAGGCATTGGGCAAAAAGTTGACATGTCCATTACTCAAAGTGAGCACTTTGATTGTTCTCCATTGATCACTCTCCAGTACTTTTTCAAATTTCACAGTAAGATGCCTCAACATGTGCAGGACTCAAGCCAAAGCTACTTCAATACCTGCTGCATTTTTGATCTACTATAGACATATGCAAAATCTTCTTTCATTATTGTAATGCAAATGCTAACTGATTTTAACCACTTTTAGGAATCTAGACAAAGGTTTTGTATCTGCAATATGAGCATTTGTTTCAAAATGATAGTTAACATGATCTTAGTAGTGATCTGTTCAATGCAGACTAGAAATATTGTATGAACATAGGCACTCCACTAGCTGAGAGCTTCCTTCGTAGTGAGATCATGCAAAGACATAAACAATATACGAAGGTGTGAAATTCCAGGAAATAAGTAACATCTAACACTGTTCAGATCATCAGAATCATCTAATTATTTCTATTCTACTGAGAACTTGCAGCAAGGGCAAGATTCAGAAGTGCTTTCCTTACATCTCCTGCAACTCTATATGTGCATGTAGACAACATAATAAATAGAATAAATATTTCCTAGTACATAAGATACAATCTCAGTTATACTGCAATGTCACTGAAATTATTGCTGTCCATAGTCTTATGAGTGCCAAAAATACTTTTTCTTCATGCTCAGCATTACATCACGTTAAAAATTAATAATGAATATCCCAATATTTATTACTGTTGGCTTTGCTTTTTTCCTTTCCTTATTTAAAGCAAGAGGAGAAACATTTTAAGGATTTGATCAACTAATCTGCATATGCATTTTGTTTTGCAAATTATCTCACTTACCCAGGCTTACTCTGTCTGGACCACAATCCTATAACAGTCACAGCAACTGTTTTGCTTTGTCAAATGAATGAGCTTTTTTCAATTTCTATTCTCTTACTGAAACAAATGTAATTATAGGAAAAATAAATTTCCATGACAATCATTCAGACCTGCAGTTAAATTCCTAATGGATTAATAAAAGTTTTAATTTATAAAATTTATTCTGCACAAGATTCAAATGAAAACATAAATAGGAGATTTTAAGTCAATTCAATTCACAACTGCTCACTTTAGGAGAAAGGTTTTCCAGTCCTTGTTAGTAATGTCTTTCCCATCTACACAATGCACTATCATGAATATGTAACTTATAAGGCTTTCTTAATACAGAAAATTGGCAGGTAACTCTAAACCAGAGCAATTGCCCTTAGTCAGAATCAGCAAGCCTTTTCTGTATATCTCTATTCTTATTTATTTTTGCCTGATATCATCTTCTACTCCTGGAAGAAATAAAAAAGATTAAACTCCAAAGACCATCAGAAGAATAAGATAATGGAAACCCAAGGAGATAAAGATGACAGAAGAGGGATGGAAGGGCACAACTATGCAACATATATTAACAAGAAAAGTCATATAGAGTGAGCTTGCTGAATTGGGCCATATTGGACCCTCAAGGGATTGTGAATGAGATGGAGGACAAGCAGAGCTGTGGCTGAAAAAGATATAGAAAGGCAGGAGAAATGGCCATCAAAGGGTGCAGATTCTTGTGCGCCCCTAGATATGTAATATGATAGTGTTGTTGAAAAATCACTACTTCCACATTAAGGTCTGCATTCCCCATTCCGTTGTAGTGGTTCCATCCCTTCACCAATGGCTGGAGTCCTGTGTCTGCCCTTTCTCTGGGGCCGGGTAACTTCCTTACCCCTACACATGCAGGTCTCTCTATGCATCAGTTACCCTTCCCCCTTGATTTCTTCTCATTCTCTTTTGCTTTGCCAGGCTCTCTTTTATATGTAAAGCAGCTTCCCACATGCTGCCCTAAGTTCCCTTTCTCATTGCTCACTTTAGCTGGCTGCCTCCGCCTTGTCTCTCATATAAAGCCTAATTCTGTACACTTTGCCTGAGCATAGATTGTAAACTCTTCATATAAGATGATTTTACTGTCACATATTTGCTCAGTTCTATAAGCCATTGCTTTTATAAAAGACTAAAATTATTGCTTTCACTTCAGAACTATTAGTCTATTCAGGTAACAATTCAGATGCTATTTAAAGGACAATTAGGTTCACAGAATATGGCTTCCAAGTATTTTAATTTGATTAGGTGTCAATCCTTTCTAATTACTTTTACAAATAATTCCTACTTTCCAGCTGGAAATTGAGATAAGGATATATATATACACACACACATATGTTTTACTCCAAGACTGAGGAAAAGGTCTAATTATTGTGCATCTGATAAATTGGACAAAAGAAAAAAGGCAACTTTGAAAGAATTTAGAGAGAGATCTGTTTCTGCTAATAATCCCTATATAATAGCAATAATCACATTAACTGAAATTAACTGAGGAGTAGAGTCAAGCTATCAATGGGTAAGCCAAAGTGTGGGGGAAATTTTATGATTTTGGGGATAGATGAATGCCTAACCCTAGATAGATGAATGCCTAACCCTAGATAGATGAGTTAAAAATAAAACCTCTCAGAAAAAGCTCAAAAGTGGCTTTAGATATAAAAGGTGATCATTTGTGTCATTTATAAGAAAAGGCATAGTCAAGATTACTATTGATATAGTCCACAATGTAACAAAATAAACAATTAAAATGGATTTTTTTAAAAAAAACATGTAGTATATGTTCAAGTCCCAAGCATGATTAAATACCAGTACCGAAGACTCCGTGGAGTTGCTGTTTTAGGGAGAACAAAGAGAAATGTATTACATTCTAATCAGCATGAAAATGGCACATTTCTCCAGGTCTACGGTGAGGAAAAATGCAGGAGCAGCTATGATATCACACAAGTAAAGAGTACAGTGTGAGGATGGGAAGAAAGAATAGGTCAGGCAGTGTAAGCCTCTGTATATACCAAAGAAAATTTGTCTTTGTGGGGATTTCTTTTTTTTTCTCCTATAGACCAAAATAATTATTTTCTACAGGGATGAGAAACAGTGATAAATGCGTACAAGAGTTATGTTTCTCCTGGTTTTGTGAATTCCAAAATAGGAACAGACAAAAATATGCACATATGCACAGAATCACAGAATGACAGAATCTTCAAGGTTGGAAGGGACCTCTAGAGATCATCTGGTCCAACCTTCCCGCTCCAG